>CM060987.1:208064169-208454169 GCA_030765065.1 Deroplatys truncata
TGCTGCACTGGGAGCGCTAGTGTTTGATGGCTGTCATTGCTCAATAAAGCAAACCTTAACGACTAATTCTCAATATTCCCACACAGCTCATACAAACCCTCCAGTCCACTGCACTAGGAGCGCTAGTGTTTGATGGCTGTCATTGCTCAATAAAGCAAACCTTAACATCTAATTCTCAATATCCCCACACAGCTCATACAAACCCTCCAGTCCACTGCACTAGGAGCGCTAGTGTTTGATGGCTGTCATTGCTCAATAAAGCAAACCTCAACATTTAATTCTCAATATCCCCACACAGCCGATACAAACCCTCCAGCCAACTGCACTAGGAGCGCTGGTGTTTGATGGCTGTCATTGCTCAATAAAGCAAGCCTTAACATCTAATTCTCAATATCCCCACACAGCTGATACAAACACTCCAGCCAACTGCACTAGGAGCGCTGGTGTTTGATGTATGTCATTGCTCAATAAAGCAAACCTTAACATCTAATTCTCAATATCCCCACACAGCTGATACAAACCCTCCAGCCAACTGCACTGGGAGCGCTAGTGTTTGATTGATGTCATTGCTCAATAAAGCAAACCTTAACATCTAATTCTCAATATCCCCACACAGCTCATACAAACCCTCCAGTCCACTGCACTTGGAGCGCTAGTGTTTGATGGATGTCAGTGCTCAATTAAGCAAACCTCAACATCTAATTCTCAATATTTCCACACAGCTGATACAAACCCTCCAGTCCACTGCACTAGGAGCGCTAGTGTTTGATGGCTGTCATTGCTCAATAAAGCAAACCTTAACATCTAATTCTCAATATTCCCACACAGCTGATACAAACCCTCCAGTCCACTGCACTAGGAGCGCTAGTGTTTGATGGCTGTCATTGCTCAATAAAGCAAACCTCAACATCTAATTCTCACTATTCCCACATAGCTGAAACAAACCCTCCAGTCCACTGCACTAGGAGCGCTGGTGTTTGATGGCTGTCATTGCTCAATAAAGCAAACCTCAACATCTAATTCTCACTATTCCTCACACAGCTGATACAAACCCTCCAGCCAACTGCACTAGGAGCGCTAGTGTTTGATGGATGTCATAGCTCAATAAAGCAAACCTTAACGTCTAATTCTCAATATCCCACACAGCTGATACAAACCCTCCAGCCTGCTGCACTGGGAGCGCTAGTGTTTGATGGCTGTCATTGCTCAATAAAGCAAACCTTAACGACTAATTCTCAATATTCCCACACAGCTCATACAAACCCTCCAGTCCACTGCACTAGGAGCGCTAGTATTTGATGGCTGTCATTGCTCAATAAAGCAAACCTTAACATCTAATTCTCAATATCCCCACACAGCTCATACAAACCCTCCAGTCCACTGCACTAGGAGCGCTAGTGTTTGATGGATGTCATTGCTCAATAAAGCAAACCTTAACATCTAATTCTTACTATTCCCAAACAGCTCATACAAACCCTCCAGTCCACTGCACTAGGAGAGCTGGTGTTTGATGGCTGTCATTGCTCAATAAAGCAAACCTCAACATCTAATTCTCACTTTTCCCACACAGGTGATACAAACCCTGCAGCCCGCTGCACTGGGAGCGCTGGTGTTTGATGGCTGTCATTGTTCAATAAAGCAAACCTCAACATCTAATTCTGAATATCCCCACACAGCTGATACAAACCCTCCAGCCAACTGCACTAGGAGCGCTAGTGTTTGATGGCTGTCATTGCTCAATAAAGCAAACCTCAACATCTAATTCTCACTATTCCCACACAGCTGATACAAGCCCTCCAGTCCACTGCACTAGGAGAGCTGGTGTTTGATGGCTGTCATTGTTCAATATAGCAAACCTCAACATTTAATTCTCAATATCCCCACACAGCTGATACAAACCCTCCAGCCAACTGCACTAGGAGCGCTAGTGTTTGATGGCTGTCATTGCTCAATAAAGCAAACCTCAACATCTAATTCTCACTAATCCAACACAGCTGATACAAACCCTCCAGTCCACTGCACTAGGAGCGCTGGTGTTTGATGGCTGTCATTGCTCAATAAAGCAAACCTCAACATCTAATTCTGAATATCCCCACACAGCTGATACAAACCCTCCAGTCCACTGCACTAGGAGAGCTGGTGTTTGATGGCTGTCATTGCTCAATAAAGCAAACCTTAACGACTAATTCTCAATATTCCCACACAGCTCATACAAACCCTCCAGTCCACTGCACTAGGAGCGCTAGTGTTTGATGGCTGTCATTGCTCAATAAAGCAAACCTTAACATCTAATTCTCAATATCCCCACACAGCTCATACAAACCCTCCAGTCCACTGCACTAGGAGCGCTAGTGTTTGATGGATGTCATTGCTCAATAAAGCAAACCTTAACATCTAATTCTTACTATTCCCAAACAGCTCATACAAACCCTCCAGTCCACTGCACTAGGAGAGCTGGTGTTTGATGGCTGTCATTGCTCAATAAAGCAAACCTCAACATCTAATTCTCACTATTCCCACGCAGGTAATACAAACCCTGCAGCCCGCTGCACTGGGAGCGCTGGTGTTTGATGGCTGTCATTGTTCAATAAAGCAAACCTCAACATCTAATTCTGAATATCCCCACACAGCTGATACAAACCCTCCAGCCAACTGCACTAGGAGCGCTAGTGTTTGATGGCTGTCATTGCTCAATAAAGCAAACCTCAACATCTAATTCTCACTATTCCTCACACAGCTGATACAAACCCTCCAGCCCGCTGCACAGGGAGCGCTAGTGTTTGATGGCTGTCATTGCTCAATAAAGCAAACCTCAACATCTAATTCTCACTATTCCTCACACAGCTGATACAAACCCTCCAGCCCGCTGCACTGGGAGCGCTAGTGTTTGATGGCTGTCATTGCTCAATAAAGCAAACCTCAACATCTAATTCTCACTATTCCTCACACAGCTGATACAAACCCTCCAGCCCGCTGCACTGGGAGCGCTAGTGTTTGATGGCTGTCATTGCTCAATAAAGCAAACCTCAACAACTAATTCTCACTATTCCCACATAGCTGATACAAACCCTCCAGTCCACTGTACTGGGAGCGCTGGTGTTTGATGGCTGTCATTGCTCAATAAAGCAAACCTCAACATCTAATTCTCACTATTCCTCACACAGCTGATACAAACCCTCCAGCCCGCTGCACTGGGAGCGCTAGTGTGTGATGGCTGTCATTGCTCAATAAAGCAAACCTCAACATCTAATTCTCAATATTCCTCACACAGCTGATACAAACCCTCCAGTCCACTGCACTAGGAGCGCTAGTGTTTGATGGCTGTCATTGCTCAATAAAGCAAACCTCAACATCCAATTCTCACTATTCCTCACACAGCTGATACAAACCCTCCAGCCAACTGCACTAGGAGCGCTAGTGTTTGATGGATGTCATAGCTCAATAAAGCAAACCTTAACGTCTAATTCTCAATATCCCACACAGCTGATACAAGCCCTCCAGCCTGCTGCACTGGGAGCGCTAGTGTTTGATGGCTGTCATTGCTCAATAAAGCAAACCTTAACGACTAATTCTCAATATTCCCACACAGCTCATACAAACCCTCCAGTCCACTGCACTAGGAGCGCTAGTGTTTGATGGCTGTCATTGCTCAATAAAGCAAACCTTAACATCTAATTCTCAATATCCCCACACAGCTCATACAAACCCTCCAGTCCACTGCACTAGGAGCGCTAGTGTTTGATGGCTGTCATTGCTCAATAAAGCAAACCTCAACATTTAATTCTCAATATCCCCACACAGCTGATACAAACCCTCCAGCCAACTGCACTAGGAGCGCTGGTGTTTGATGGCTGTCATTGCTCAATAAAGCAAGCCTTAACATCTAATTCTCAATATCCCCACACAGCTGATACAAACACTCCAGCCAACTGCACTAGGAGCGCTGGTGTTTGATGTATGTCATTGCTCAATAAAGCAAACCTTAACATCTAATTCTCAATATCCCCACACAGCTGATACAAACCCTCCAGCCAACTGCACTGGGAGCGCTAGTGTTTGATTGATGTCATTGCTCAATAAAGCAAACCTTAACATCTAATTCTCAATATCCCCACACAGCTCATACAAACCCTCCAGTCCACTGCACTTGGAGCGCTAGTGTTTGATGGATGTCATTGCTCAATTAAGCAAACCTCAACATCTAATTCTCAATATTTCCACACAGCTGATACAAACCCTCCAGTCCACTGCACTAGGAGCGCTAGTGTTTGATGGCTGTCATTGCTCAATAAAGCAAACCTTAACATCTAATTCTCAATATTCCCACACAGCTGATACAAACCCTCCAGTCCACTGCACTAGGAGCGCTAGTGTTTGATGGCTGTCATTGCTCAATAAAGCAAACCTCAACATCTAATTCTCACTATTCCCACATAGCTGAAACAAACCCTCCAGTCCACTGCACTAGGAGCGCTGGTGTTTGATGGCTGTCATTGCTCAATAAAGCAAACCTCAACATCTAATTCTCACTATTCCTCATACAGCTGATACAAACCCTCCAGCCAACTGCACTAGGAGCACTAGTGTTTGATGGATGTCATAGCTCAATAAAGCAAACCTTAACGTCTAATTCTCAATATCCCACACAGCTGATACAAACCCTCCAGCCTGCTGCACTGGGAGCGCTAGTGTTTGATGGCTGTCATTGCTCAATAAAGCAAACCTTAACGACTAATTCTCAATATTCCCACACAGCTCATACAAACCCTCCAGTCCACTGCACTAGGAGCGCTAGTATTTGATGGCTGTCATTGCTCAATAAAGCAAACCTTAACATCTAATTCTCAATATCCCCACACAGCTCATACAAACCCTCCAGTCCACTGCACTAGGAGCGCTAGTGGTTGATGGATGTCATTGCTCAATAAAGCAAACCTTAACATCTAATTCTTACTATTCCCAAACAGCTCATACAAACCCTCCAGTCCACTGCACTAGGAGAGCTGGTGTTTGATGGCTGTCATTGCTCAATAAAGCAAACCTCAACATCTAATTCTCACTATTCCCACACAGGTGATACAAACCCTGCAGCCCGCTGCACTGGGAGCGCTGGTGTTTGATGGCTGTCATTGTTCAATAAAGCAAACCTCAACATCTAATTCTGAATATCCCCACACAGCTGATACAAACCCTCCAGCCAACTGCACTAGGAGCGCTAGTGTTTGATGGCTGTCATTGCTCAATAAAGCAAACCTCAACATCTAATTCTCACTATTCCCACACAGCTGATACAAGCCCTCCAGTCCACTGCACTAGGAGAGCTGGTGTTTGATGGCTGTCATTGTTCAATATAGCAAACCTCAACATTTAATTCTCAATATCCCCACACAGCTGATACAAACCCTCCAGCCAACTGCACTAGGAGCGCTAGTGTTTGATGGCTGTCATTGCTCAATAAAGCAAACCTCAACATCTAATTCTCACTATTCCCACACAGCTGATACAAACCCTCCAGTCCACTGCACTAGGAGCGCTGGTGTTTGATGGCTGTCATTGCTCAATAAAGCAAACCTCAACATGTAATTCTGAATATCCCCACACAGCTGATACAAACCCTCCAGTCCACTGCACTAGGAGAGCTGGTGTTTGATGGCTGTCATTGCTCAATAAAGCAAACCTTAACGACTAATTCTCAATATTCCCACACAGCTCATACAAACCCTCCAGTCCACTGCACTAGGAGCGCTAGTGTTTGATGGCTGTCATTGCTCAATAAAGCAAACCTTAACATCTAATTCTCAATATCCCCACACAGCTCATACAAACCCTCCAGTCCACTGCACTAGGAGCGCTAGTGTTTGATGGATGTCATTGCTCAATAAAGCAAACCTTAACATCTAATTCTTACTATTCCCAAGCAGCTCATACAAACCCTCCAGTCCACTGCACTAGGAGAGCTGGTGTTTGATGGCTGTCATTGCTCAATAAAGCAAACCTCAACATCTAATTCTGACTATTCCCACGCAGGTGATACAAACCCTGCAGCCCGCTGCACTGGGAGCGCTGGTGTTTGATGGCTGTCATTGTTCAATAAAGCAAACCTCAACATCTAATTCTGAATATCCCCACACAGCTGATACAAACCCTCCAGCCAACTGCACTAGGAGCGCTAGTGTTTGATGGCTGTCATTGCTCAATAAAGCAAACCTCAACATCTAATTCTCACTATTCCCACACAGCTGATACAAGCCCTCCAGTCCACTGCACTAGGAGAGCTGGTGTTTGATGGCTGTCATTGTTCAATATAGCAAACCTCAACATTTAATTCTCAATATCCCCACACAGCTGATACAAACCCTCCAGCCAACTGCACTAGGAGCGCTAGTGTTTGATGGCTGTCATTGCTCAATAAAGCAAACCTCAACATCTAATTCTCACTATTCCCACACAGCTGATACAAACCCTCCAGTCCACTGCACTAGGAGCGCTGGTGTTTGATGGCTGTCATTGCTCAATAAAGCAAACCTCAACATCTAATTCAGAATATCCCCACACAGCTGATACAAACCCTCCAGTCCACTGCACTAGGAGAGCTGGTGTTTGATGGCTGTCATTGCTCAATAAAGCAAACCTCAACATCTAATTCTCACTATTCCCACACAGCTGATACAAACCCTCCAGCCAACTGCACTAGGAGAGCTGGTGTTTGATGGCTGTGATTGCTCAATAAAGCAAACCTCAACATCTAATTCTCACTATTCCCACACAGCTGATACAAACCCTCCAGCCAACTGCACTAGGAGCGCTAGTGTTTGATGGCTGTCATTGTTCAATATAGCAAACCTCAACATCTAATTCTCAATATCCCCACACAGCTGATACATACCCTCCAGTCCACTGCACTAGGAGCGCTAGTGTTTAATGGCTGTCATTGCTCAATAAAGCAAACCTCAACATCTAATTCTCACTATTCCAACACAGCTGATACAAACCCTCCAGCCAACTGCACTAGGAGTGCTAGTGTTTGATGGCTGTCATTGCTCAATAAAGCAAACCTCAACATCTAATTCTCACTATTCCCACACAGGTGATACAAACCCTCCAGTCCACTGCACTAGGAGAGCTGGTGTTTGATGGCTGTCATTGCTCAATAAAGCAAACCTCAACATCTAATTCTGAATATCCCCACATAGCTGATACAAACCCTCCAGCCAACTGCACTAGGAGCGCTAGTGTTTGATGGCTGTCATTGCTCAATAAAGCAAACCTCAACATCTAATTCTCACTATTCCCACACAGCTGATACAAACCCTCCAGTCCACTGCACTAGGAGAGCTGGTGTTTGATGGATGTCATTGCTCAATAAAGCAAACCTCAACATCTAATTCTCAGTATCCCCACACAACTGATACAAACCCTCCAGTCCACTGCACTAGGAGCGCTAGTGTTTGATGGCTGTCATTGTTCAATATAGCAAACCTCAACATCTAATTCTCAATATCCCCACACAGCTGATACAAACCCTCCAGTCCACTGCACTAGGAGAGCTGGTGTTTGATGGCTGTCATTTTTCAATATAGCAAACCTCAACATCTAATTCTCAATATCCCCACACAGCTGATACAAACTCTCCAGTCCACTGCACTAGGAGAGCTGGTGTTTGATGGCTGTCATTGCTCAATAAAGCAAACCTTAACATCTAATTCTCAATATCCCCACACAGCTGATACAAACCCTCCAGTCCACTGCACTAGGAGCGTTAAGTGTTCCATGTCCAAGTTTCCTGTATTGGTACTGAATGTTATTTCTCTCCATTCTGAATTAATTTTATAATTATGTACAATTGTAAAACCTAAGAGATGGATACAAAAACACAATACATGCAAATGTGGATGTCTTTAATACACAATTTGTTTCTAAAATATTTGTCGCTATTAATTTTTCAATACTTCGATTTCTTTCACTGCTATAGCCATTATCTTTTTCGCGATGTCAAGAATATGGAATTTCAAAGCCATATTTTAAACATTTGAGTATCACTTGTATCTCCTGCATCCCTCTTGTTCCTATAACGAAATGTGTAATGAAACTTTCTGTAAACGTTTATCCGGATTAACACGAATAAGAAGAGTGGGTGAATAGGTATGTGAATGTAACGGAAGTTCGTGTTTCAGTTGCGACACGAAGGTTTTCGAGAAAAACCTCCCTATACGTTTTGTGGAAAATTTGTTTTTTCCTCAAAAGTGGCTCTAGTATTTTTAATAAACAGCAAATGTGTAAGAGATTAGAAAGCTTCAATTTTTTTCTTCTGTGAAATGCTGCCCTCATGGCACTTAGGAGTTTGTGAATTCTTGCCTTGAGTTTTTCGAGTGGAGTATATTCCTTCCTCTACCTACTAAAAGTTAGGTAGTAGAGAAATTAGAAATGGACTTGTTGGTTGTAAGAAACACAGTGAATCAAGCAGGCAGGAATTTCTTCTAAAGCTGATAGTGTTAATGCGAGGAACAAGTAGGCAATAACTACAGTTCTACATTTTGGTTCAGAATGGATCTAACATTCTGCCATGCCTTCGCAGAAATTCATTTTAAAAAGTGAAATAATTTCGGCTTGCTGCATGTCAAGATTGAGCAGTGGTTGTATAGGTAGTATTGTAACGCTAGTATTCGTGTGCTAGGGCCATTCCTGGGATCTCCATGCAAACGGGTACAAGAGTAAATAAGGCCAAGTTGCGCGCGCGCGCTTCTAGTGGTAACGGACCTCTTTCTGTACCACGTTGTGTGTTGACGTTGCTGTCGCATTTTCTGGGCGATACCAGATAACTGCTCATTTTAACTTAAATTTGTAGCACATAATGCCATTATTATTGATTTCTTGAAAGGTTATTGTAATGGGCCTTTGAGTTACGGACTGAAGATCATCAGTATTACTTCTCTAACAGTGTTTTTACAAAATTTCAGGTAACAATTGCACAAAATTTTCAGTATTTATATCTTTTTTGTTAGTCCCAGATGCCACCTTTAGCATCTAAGCTCACGTTGGCAGCTTAGAATTCTCATTTATGCTGGATTATATGGTTTTAAAATATGATTCACATTCCCTTTCAGACCTTACGGAGGATAATAATTAATGTCAAGCTAAAATAATGTAACCCTGGACTTCGGAATATATGGGCTACGATGGGCGTTCTGGGATGTTGTTGGGCTGATTCAGAGATATGAATATTGAAATAATTACTAGGCTAGTTATTAGGCATTATCGCGCTGTGAAGTTTCAGACGCATTGTATAGTCATATAAACAAAGATTTGTTAACATTTTCCACAAAACTGAAATACGAGATGCCATGAAGTTTTTCGTTTTGAAGAGTTTAGCTCTTACATAAGAGATTCGATATCTTAAAAGGCCCTTTCATTTTAACGTTAAAATGTGGTCTGCTGAATTTAAGCGTGCTCAAGATGAGCTCTCAGGGCGTCCAAAAACCGCTACAAAAATTCAGAGTGACGTACTCGGTGATCGCCGATTGAGGGTGCGCGATTGACTGACATTGCAGAGATCTCGATAGGCCGTGTCTACTACATTTTACACCAAGTTTTGGGTGTTTGTCAACAGTGGACCAAAAACATTCGAATGGGCAATGTGATTAGACTTGTTTAAGCAATCCCAGCGATTTTTTCCGACCTTTCATAACAATAAAGGAAACATGGATTGATCACTACACGCCAGAGACGAAGGAGCAGTTCAAACCTGAAAAGGCACCAAAAAAAGCAAAAACGATTCCATCTGCAAGAAAAGTCATGGCTACGGTTTTCTGGGATTCCCATGATGTGCTCAGTCTACCTTCAGAAGGGCAGTACCATCACGGGGAGAGTATTCCGCTTCACTCCTGGACCAATTGAAGGATGCTTTTCGACTAAACGTCCACACCTTGAGGAAAAGAAAGTCGTCTTTCGTGCCTTCGCATACATTGTGACTGTTGCTGCAAACCTGCAAGATTTTCCACATCCATCATATTCGACGGATTTGGCTCCCAGCGATTTTTTTTGGTTCCCTAATGCGAGGAAATGGCTTTATGGACGTCAAATGATGATGTTGAAGCTAAATCAGTTGGACAAATCTTGAGTGTATTAAGATGCTGTAAAGTCGTTGAACTAAATGTGTTAATTTACAGGGTGGTTATGTGGGTGGGGGTGTTTCTCTTGGTCAGGCCGAGAACTGTAATCGGATTGTTGGAAGGAGTGAATATTTGAATATAAAATTAAGACTCTTTTTACATTTCATTTTCTCCCCTTAACGTTAACCAAACATTTCTAATCATTTAGACATTTTTTGTTCATAAAAGGAATTTTTAAAAAATTACTAAAATGGCAGAGTTCAGACGTTTTGGTGTATTTTTCGTTGTAAATGACATTGGTTTATCGCACATTAATACAGGCTTTTCTCGCACGAGGATGCGCATTTGTTATTTTATGCTATCCTACATGCTCAAGGGTGCAGCAAAATTTGAATCCATTAATAATTGGAACTCTCGCGGACGACCCAGGTACGGGGGCACGTAGAAGCATCTGGTTTGTAATCAATTGGTACCCCTTTAAATAATATTTAAATGCGCTTGGAACATTTGTGCAGGGGAGGGAAGGGCGAAGTGGAAATGGTATCTTTGCCAAAGTTGGAGGTCAGCGCCTTGCGGACCATTGCTGATGCGTGAGCTTCTTTACACCACAAAGTGGCTGTTTTATTACGTCATACACACCCTCCAATTTGAAATCGAGGTAAAGGGAAAATTCGTGCAGGGAGAATTGCACAGCAACAAGTTGATCGAGAATATCACCCCAGCTGAGGACCCCAATCTTGCAAATGACGGACACCTGCACGAATAAATAGATCCCATTCCTTTGCCACAAGTGAAAATAAAAAATTGAAGGGCTGGATTGAGCGACTATGTTCAGATGTTGAAGGGTTGGGTAGTGGAACCCAGTGGGTATTCGGAAACGCTAAATTCCGTTTTCTAATATAATTCATATGGAAATATAAACAAACCGAGTATTAATAAAATTGTATCTCCTATAATACAATTTAAATACTTTTCCCCTTTGCTCTTAAGACCACGCAAAGTGGAAAAATACATGCGTGCATATAAACGTACCTTTTGCTTATTTACTATCTCTTAATCACAATAGATTTTTTATTTCTTAGAGAAGTCGTCGTTTAATGTTTTGGGCTGTTTATTTTTGAAATTTTGAATTTTTTGTAAAAATAAACACTGTTTAATGTTTGCGGTTCCTTCCCTTACGTGTAAATGACCGCAGCATGTGCATTGACATGTTGAGACGCGAATGGTGTCAAGTAACATTAAGTGTTGTATACAGTCGAACCAAGGCACGTTCTTGAGGTCTCCTGAATTCAAGAAAGGCTATTATGTACATTGTGGGAGAGAGAGAACATAATTCCAAAACAAGTTGAACAAACGCCAAAGAGGTGTAGTAGCAGAAGTATTTTTGTTAACTTGAAGCTATAGCAAGATAAACCTTTATAGAAGTAGCTTCATTACATATCTGGAGGTACAAGGGCCTGAAGCGATGGATGGATTTCTCTGTATTACACCACGAGGAACAAAAGAATGGTGACAGCACAAAGTATTGAACACATTTAAACCAATAATACCGAATTGTGGTTAATGCGACAACATATTTGAAATAAATGGTGTGGTTTAAACAGCTCCCTTACGGTTTACCGTTCAGAATAAACAGAACTTCAGAAAAAAATCAAGCTATACATTTTATTAGTCTGTAAACATTTTAAAGATCTAATGTTTTGATTAAATCCGTTATAGCCATTTTTGAGAAAATTAAAAGACGAAAATTTTCCATATAAAGTTTAGCTTAGGTTGTGTGTGGTTTTTTTTCTGGAAAATTCGTTTCGCATGTTTGGAAGGTACTGAACCAAGTTCTTTTTTTCCACGGACCTTTTCCTAAAAATGGGTTTTTTATTCGGTGGACCTCAAAACCGGTGAAATAGGAATTTTTGGGAGGAATGCAGTAGTTTCCTCTACTGGTAAAGGAAGTGAATATTGGTTGACTGTGACGCTGGCAGATCCCTGTTGTTTCTTTTAGTGAAGTGTAATGGCATTAAACAAAAAGTGAATTACCTGGGAGCAATCTCTTCTCCTGCCGGCGGCGGCGGCGGCAGCAGCAAACTGTTAACTATATTACAGAAGCAAGGAGGCTGCCTGGTCCGTGCTACATATTGATTTCCTGGGGAATGAGAATACCCTGGCCACTATCACATGTCTGCATAGGCTTGTAACCGTCGTCAATACTTTCTGACAAAATGTAATTTACAGAAAAATCTCGCATACATTTGAAAAGAAGGAAACCAGAGCAAAACTTCTCCTTTAATGCAAAGATTGTAGTTTTTACCCTCTCCTCCGTGAAGTGGCAGATGCTGTACCGGTTTTAAATACCTGATCACACTACTTCCACTACCCAGGCTCCCGCAAAAACTTATTCTTATCCAATAATGCCTCCCAAATTGACAAATGGTGTCTTAAGAGATCTACATTTTGGTGTTATTTCTTATGGTTTACCAGTTTCATACATTTGATTAGTCCTTCGACTATCTTGTCATTTTAATAAAAGTCGTTAGAAACATTTTGGAAAAAATAAATAATAGGAAACATGATCTATATGAATGGTATTTTTGGAGTGGAGCGACCTACCTAAAAATCTCCGTGTGGTATGTTTGGAAGATGCTCAAGTATCATGTTTGGTATTTGGTGTATTTTGAGTTACGTTGCTCACAGACGTACGCTAACCTTTTCTAAAAATGCGCATTTTCTCTTCAGAGGACCCTAAAACATGTATTTCGGATATCTCGATTATTTGGGTAGAGTATAATACTTCCTCAGTTTTCTAAAGGTGAATGGTGTAAAAACAATATCTGATGTGACACACATACGGCTTTCTCTACCCTCTATTGTTTATTAGTGGGTATACAAACTAGTCTTACTAAAGTTTATTTTTCTATCTAGTTGATTTTAATTCAAATAAACCTTTACAGAAACAGTTGCATTACACATTTCGTTATAGATACAAAGAGAACAGCGACAGTCAAATGTTTAACAGCTGGACGCTATATGCTGGCCTTAAAATTCCATACTGTTTCCATGACATCACGAGAAACAATTGAATATTGACAGGGCTTTTAATGAATAGACAGTTCGAAAACCATTAATAACGAATATCTCAAAAATGGTTTGTGCCACAACAAAAGTAATTTGATATAAATTGTGTTTTAAAGAAATTTACAATTTTTGTGTAGCTGTTTCGTCTATCCCTTGACGTTTAACAGTTATACAAGAATATACAAAATTCCTTCCGAATGAAGAGGACTTCACAAGCTAGTCCCGGGAATTCAAGATATACGCTTTGTCTTGTAAATATCTTTAGTATAATGATATTTTAATCAAAATCGTTAGCTGTTTTTTTTTTTTTTAGAAATTAAAAAAATTCGAAAAAATCTTCCATGGAAATGGTAGTTTGGGTTGGGCGAATTTTCTTGAAAATCTTCGTGTCGCATCTTTGAAAGGTACTGAATCTAAATATTAAGTTTGGTGTTTATCAGAGTTTTCGTTTTTGAGTTAGGCTGTTCACAGACACACACACGGACCTTTTTCTAAAAATGCCGTGACCTCAAAACATGCATTTCCGGTGAAATCCCGGTATCGAATTTTTGGGTGGATTGCAATAACTTCTCTACCTGCTATGTACGTGGCAGAGAAAGTAAAAAGGAATGTACGTCCAGGATCTAATTAGCAGGACAGATAACCTGTCCTGGATGGGCCACTTGATGCTTGGTTGAAATAGATTATTTCTACATTTTATGTGGAGGGAAAAAATTACGCTATTAAATGCATGCAAAATAATTTTGTGAACACCACGTTCGAAAAACCAGAAGTATTGGTGCAATTAAAAAAAAAAAGAAGTAATAAAATGCAAATCTTGAAATAAGTTATAACACATAAGCAGTATTATTGTTCATTCTTTCTGGAAGTAGAGACGAATACTTTTCTGTATAAAATTCATGAAGGAGAGCAGAACTTTCTCCTGATATATATATCTCATTCTTCCTGTGTTTCTCTGCACAATTGTTTCTTACCATATGAGTATATGGTATTTTTGAAGGTAGTTTTGCACGGATGAATTTGTCTCATTGTAGGATGTGCACATGTGTTAGGAAAGTATTGTTAACTTTGGAACGTCACAGCCAAATTATTGACAACTGCTGGACTACCGTATTACTGCATGTCCTTACACTCGGGTACAGTAATAGTTGTATAAAGAACTGCTGGACCACCTTGTCACTGTATGTCCTTACTCCCATGTCAGATCCTGCAGGTACAGCAATAGTTGTATAAGGAACTGCTGGACCACCTTGTCACTGTATGTCCTTACTCCCATGTCAGATCCTGCAGGTACAGCAATAGTTGTATAAGGAACTGCTGGACCACCTTGTCACTGTATGTCCTTACTCCCATGTCAGATCCTGCAGGTACAGCAATAGTTGTATAAGGAACTGCTGGACCACCTTGTCACTGTATGTCCTTACTCCCATGTCAGATCCTGCAGGTACAGCAATATTGTATAAGGAACTGCAGGTACAGTTAATAGTTGTATAAGAAACTGCTGGACCACCCTGTCACTATATGTCCTTACTCCCAGGTCAGATCCTGCAGGTACAGCAATAGTTGTATAAGCAACTGCTGGACCACCCTGTCACTATATGTCCTTGCTCCCAGGTCAGATCCTGCAGGTACAGTAATAGTTGTATAAGGAACTGCTGGACTACCCTGTCACTATATGTCCTTGCTCCCAGGTCAGATCCTGCAAGTACAGCAATAGTTGTATAAGGAACTGCAGGACCACCCTGTCACTGTATGTCCTTACTCCCATGTCAGATCCTGCAGGTACAGTTAATAGTTCTATAAGAAACTGCTGGACCACCCTGTCACTGTATGTCCTTACTCCCATGTCAGATCCTGCAGGTACAGCAATAGTTGTATAAGAAACTGCTGGACCACCCTGTCACTATATGTCCTTACTCCCATGTCAGATCCTGCAGCTACAGTAATAGTTGTATAAGAAACTGCTGGACCACCCTGTCACTATATGTCCTTACTCCCAGGTCAGATCCTGCAGGTACAGTAATAGTTGTATAAGAAACTGCTGGACCACCCTGTCACTGTATGTCCTTACTCCCAGGTCAGATCCTGCAGGTACAGCAATAGTTGTATAAGAAACTGCTGGACCACCCTGTCACTATATGTCCTTACTCCCATGTCAGATCCTGCAGGTACAGTAAGAGTTGTATAAGGAACTGCTGGACCACCTTGTCACTGTATGTCCTTACTCCCATGTCAGATCCTGCAGCTACAGTAATAGTTGTATAAGAAACTGCTGGACCACCCTGTCACTATATGTCCTTACTCCCATGTCAGATCCTGCAGGTACAGTAATAGTAGTATAAGAAACTGCTGGACCACCCTGTCACTATATGTCCTTACTCCCATGTCAGATCCTGCAGGTACAGTAATAGTTGTATAAGAAACTGCTGGACCACCCTGTCACTGTATGTCCTTACTCCCATGTCAGATCCTGCAGGTACAGTAATAGTAGTATAAGAAACTGCTGGACCACCCTGTCACTATATGTCCTTACTCCCAGGTCAGATCCTGCAGGTACAGTAATAGTTGTATAAGAAACTGCTGGACCACCCTGTCACTATATGTTCTTACTCCCAGGTCAGATCCTGCAGGTACAGTAATAGTTGTATAAGAAACTGCTGGACCACCCTGTCACTGTATGTCCTTACTCCCATGTCAGATCCTGCAGCTACAGTAATAGTTGTATAAGAAACTGCTGGACCACTCTGTGACTGTATGTTTTTACTCCCATGTCAGATCCTGCAGGTACAGTAATAGTTGTATAAGAACCTGCTGGACCACCCTGTCACTGTATGTCCTTACTCCCAGGTCAGATCCTGCAGGTACAGTTAATAGTTGTATAAAGAACTTCTGAACCACTCTGTCACTGTATGTCCTTACTCCCATGTCAGATCCTGCAGGTACAGTAATAGTTGTAGAAGGAACTGCTGGACCACCCTGTCACTGTATGTCCTTACTCCCATGTCAGATCCTGCAGGTACAGTAATAGTTGTAGAAGGAACTGCTGGACCACCCTGTCACTGTATGTCCTTACTCCCAGGTCAGATCCTGGAGGTACAGTGATAGTTGTATAAGGAACTTCTGAACCACTCTGTCACTGTATGTGCTTACTCCCAGGTCAGATCCTGCAGGTACAGTAATAGTTGTAGAAGGAACTGCTGAACCACTCTGTCACTGTATGTCCTTACTCCCAGGTCAGATCCTGCAGGTACAGTAATAGTTGTAGAAGGAACTGCTGGACCACCCTGTCACTGTATGTCCTTACTCCCATGTCAGATCCTGCAGGTACAGTAATAGTTGTAGAAGGGACTGCTGGACCACCCTGTCACTGTATGTCCTTACTCCCAGGTCAGATCCTGCAGGTAGAGTAATAGTTGTATAAGAAACTGCTGTACCACCCTGTCACTATATGTCCTTACTCCCAGGTCAGATCCTGCAGGTACAGTGATAGTTGTATAAGAAACTGCTGGACCACACTGTCACTATATGTCCTTACTCCCAGGTCAGATCCTGCAGGTACAGTGATAGTTGTATAAGAAACTGCTGTACCACCCTGTGAGTTGATGTCCTTACTCCCAGGTCAGATCCTGCAGCTACAATAATATTTGAATAAGAAACTGCTGTACCACCCTGTGAGTTGATGTCCTTACTCCCAGGTCAGATCCTGCAGCTACAGTAATAGCTGAATAAGAAACTGCTGTACCACCCTGTGAGTTGATGTCCTTACTCCCAGGTCAGATTCTGCAGGTACAGTAATAGTTGAATAAGAAACTGCTGTACCACCCTGTGAGTTGATGTCCTTACTCCCATGTCAGATCCTGCAGCTTTAGTTAATAGCTGAATAACAAACTGCTGTACCACCCTGTGAGTTGATGTCCTTACTCCAATGTCGATCCTGCAGGTACAGTAATAGTTGTATAAGGAACTGCTGGACCACCCTGTCACTATATGTCCTTACTCCCAGGTCTGATCCTGCAGGCAGAGCGATAGTTTATAAGGAACTGCAGGACCACCCTGTCACTGTATGTCCTTACTCCCATGTCAGATCCTGCAGGTACAGTTAATAGTTGTATAAGAAACTGCTGGACCACCCTGTCACTGTATGTCCTTACTCCCATGTCAGATCCTGCTGGTACAGTAATAGTTGTATAAGGAACTGCTGGACCACCCTGTGACTGTATGTCCTTACTCCCATGTCAGATCCTGCAGCTACAGTAATAGTTGTAGATGGAACTGCTGGACCACTCTGTCACTGTATGTCCTTACTCCCATGTCAGATCCTGCAGGTACAGTAATAGTTGTATAAGAAACTGCTGGACCACCCTGTCACTATATGTCCTTACTCCCATGTCAGATCCTGCAGGTACAGTAATAGTTGTATAAGAAACCGCTGGACCACCCTGTCACTATATGTCCTTACTCCCATGTCAGATCCTGCAGGTACAGTAATAGTTGTATAAGAAACTGCTGGACCACCCTGTCACTGTATGTCCTTACTCCCATGTCAGATCCTGCAGCTACAGTAAATAGTTCTATAAGAAACTGCTGGACCACCCTGTCACTATATGTCCTTACTCCCATGTCAGATCCTGCAGGTACAGTTAATAGTTGTATAAGAAACTGCTGGCCCACCATGTCACTATATGTCCTTACTTCCAGGTCAGATCCTGCAGGTACAGTTAATAGTTGTATAAGAAACTGCTGGACCACCCTGTGACTGTATGTCCTTACTCCCGTGTCAGATCCTGCAGGTACAGCAATAGTAGTATAAGAAACTGCAAGTACAGTTAATAGTTGTATAAGGAACTTCTGAACCACTCTGTCACTGTATGTCCTTACTCCCATGTCAGATCCTGCAGGTACAGTAATAGTTGTATAAGGAACTGCTGGACCACTCTGTCACTATATGTCCTTACTCCCAGGTCAGATCCTGCAGATACAGCAATAGTAGTATAAGGAACTGCTGGACCACCCTGTCACTGTATGTCCTTACTCCCATGTCAGATCGTGCAGGTACAGCAATAGTTGTATAAGGAACTGCTGGACCACTCTGTCACTATATGTCCTTACTCCCAGGTCAGATCCTGCAGGTACAGCAATAGTAGTATAAGGAACTGCTGGACCACTCTGTCACTATATGTCCTTACTCCCAGGTCAGATCCTGCAGGTACAGCAATAGTTGTATAAGGAACTGCTGGACCACCCTGTCACTGTATGTCCTTACTCCCAGGTCAGATCCTGCAGGTACAGCAATAGTTGTATAAGGAACTGCTGGACCACTCTGTCACTATATGTCCTTACTCCCAGGTCAAATCCTGCAGGTACAGCAATAGTAGTATAAGGAACTGCTGGACCACTCTGTCACTATATGTCCTTACTCCCAGGTCAGATCCTGCAGGTACAGCAATAGTTGTATAAGGAACTGCTGGACCACCCTGTCACTGTATGTCCTTACTCCCAGGTCAGATCCTGCAGGTACAGCAATAGTTGTATAAGGAGCTGCTGGACCACCCTGTCACTGTATGTCCTTACTCCCAGGTCAGATCCTGCAGGTACAGCAATAGTTGTATAAGGAACTGCTGGACCACCCTGTCACTGTATGTCCTTACTCCCAGGTCAGATCCTGCAGGTACAGCAATAGTTGTATAAGGAGCTGCTGGACCACCCTGTCACTATATGTTCTTACTCCCAGGTCAGATCCTGCAGGTACAGTAATAGTTGTATAAGGAACTGCTGGAACACCCTGTCACTATATGTTCTTACTCCCAGGTCAGATCCTGCAGGTACAGCAATAGTAGTATAAGGAACTGCAAGTACAGCAATAGTTGTATAAGGAACTTCTGAACCACTCTGTCACTGTATGTCCTTACTCCCATGTCAGATCCTGCAGGTGCAGTAATAGTTGTATAAGGAACTGCTGGACCACTCTGTCACTGTATGTACTTACTCCCATGTCAGATCCTGCAGGTACAGCAATAGTAGTATAAGGAACTGCAAGTACAGTTAATAGTTGTATAAGGAACTGCTGGACCACTCTGTCACTGTATGTCCTTACTCCCATGTCAGATCCTGCAGGTACAGCAATAGTTGTATAAGGAACTGCTGGACCACCCTGTCACTATATGTCCTTACTCCCAGGTCAGATCCTGCAGGTACAGCAATAGTAGTATAAGGAACTGCAAGTACAGTTAATAGTTGTATAAGGAACTGCTGGACTACTCTGTCACTATATGTCCTTACTCCAAGGTCAGATCCTGGAGGTACAGTAATAGTTGTATAAGGAACTGCTGGACCACTCTGTCACTGTATGTCCTTACTCCCAGGTCAGATCCTGCAGGTACAGTAATAGTTGTATAAGGAACTTCTGAACCACTCTGTCACTGTATGTCCTTACTCCCATGTCAGATCCTGCAGGTACAGCAATAGTAGTATAAGGAACTGCAAGTACAGCTAATAGTTGTATAAGGAATTTCTGAACCACTCTGACACTGTATGTCCTTACTCCCAGGTCAGATCCTGCAGGTACAGCAATAGTTGTATAAGGAACTGCTGGACCACCCTGTCACTATATGTCCTTACTCCCAGGTCAGATCCTGCAGGTACAGCAATAGTTGTATAAGGAACTGCTGGACCACCGCGTCACTGTATGTCCTTACTCCCATGTCAGATCCTGCAGGTACAGTAATAGTTGTATAAGGATCTGCTGGACCACCGCGTCACTGTATGTCCTTACTCCCATCTCAGATCCTGCAGGTACAGTAATAGTTGTATAAGAAACTGCTGGACCACCCTGTCACTGTATGTCCTTACTCCCATGTCAGATCCTGCAGGTACAGTAATAGTTGTATAAGGAACTGCTGGACCACCCTGTCACTGTATGTTCTTACTCCCATGTCAGATCCTGCAGGTACAGTAATAGTTGTATAAGAAACTGCTGGACCACCCTGTCACTGTATGTCCTTACTCCCATGTCAGATCCTGCAGGTACAGCAATAGTTGTATAAGGAACTTCTGAACCACTCTGTCACTGTATGTCCTTACTCCCATGTCAGATCCTGCAGGTACAGTAATAGTTGTATATGGAACTTCTGAACCACTCTGTCACTGTATGTCCTTACTCCCATGTCAGATCCTGCAGGTACAGCAATAGTTGTATAAGAAACTGCTGGACCACCCTGTCACTATATGTCCTTACTCCCATGTCAGATCCTGCAGGTACAGTAATAGTTGTATAAGGAACTTCTGAACCACTCTGTCACTGTATGTCTTTACTCCCATGTCAGATCCTGCAGGTACAGTAATAGTTGTATAAGGAACTTCTGAACCACTCTGTCACTGTATGTCCTTACTCCCATGTCAGATCCTGCAGGTACAGTAATAGTTGTATAAGAAACTGCTGGACCACCCTGTCACTGTATGTCCTTACTCCCATGTCAGATCCTGCAGGTACAGTAATAGTTGTATAAGGAACTTCTGAACCACTCTGTCACTGTATGTCCTTACTCCCATGTCAGATCCTGTAGGTACAGCAATAGTTGTATTAGGAACTGCAGGTACAGTTAATAGTTGTATAAGAAACTGCTGGACCACCCTGTCACTGTATGTCCTTACTCCCATGTCAGATCCTGCAGGTACAGTAATAGTTGTATAAGGAACTTCTGAACCACTCTGTCTCTGTATGTCCTTACTCCCATGTCAGATCCTGCAGGTACAGCAATAGTTGTATAAGGAACTGCAGGTACAGTTAATAGTTGTATAAGAAACTGCTGGACCACCCTGTCACTGTATGTCCTTACTCCCATGTCAGATCCTACAGGTACAGCAATAGTTGTATAAGGAACTTCTGAACCACTCTGTCTCTGTATGTCCTTACTCCCATGTCAGATCCTGCAGGTACAGCAATAGTTGTATAAGGAACTGCAGGTACAGTTAATAGTTGTATAAGAAACTGCTGGACCACCCTGTCACTGTATGTCCTTACTCCCATGTCAGATCCTACAGGTACAGCAATAGTTGTATAAGGAACTGCTGGACCACCCTGTCACTATATGTCCTTGCTCCCAGGTCAGATCCTGCAGGTACAGTAATAGTTGTATAAGGAACTGCTGGACCACCCTGTCACTATATGTCTTTGCTCCCAGGTCAGATCCTGCAGGTACAGTAATAGTTGTATAAGGAACTGCTGGACCACCCTGTTACTGTATGTCCTTACTCCCAGGTCAGATCCTGCAGGTACAGCAATAGTTGTATAAGGAACTGCTGGACCACCCTGTCACTGTATGTCCTTACTCCCAGTTCAGATCCTGCAGGTACAGCAATAGTTGTATAAGGAACTGCTGGACCACCCTGTCACTGTATGTCCTTACTCCCAGGTCAGATCCTGCAGGTACAGCAATAGTTGTATAAGGAACTGCTGGACCACCCTGTCACTATATGTCCTTACTCCCAGGTCAGATCCTGCAGGTACAGCAATAGTAGTATAAGGAACTGCTGGACCACCCTGTCACTATATGTCCTTACTCCCATGTCAGATCCTGCAGGTACAGCAATAGTTGTATAAGGAACTTCTAAACCACTCTGTCACTGTATGTCCTTACTCCCATGTCAGATCCTGGAGGTACAGTAATAGTTGTATAAGGAACTGCTAGACCACCCTGTCACTATATGTCCTTACTCCCAGGTCAGATCCTGGAGGTACAGTAATAGTTGTATAAGGAACTGCTAGACCACCCTGTCACTATATGTCCTTACTCCCAGGTCAGATCCTGGAGGTACAGTAATAGTTGTATAAGAAACTGCTAGACCACCCTGTCACTATATGTCCTTACTCCCAGGTCAGATCCTGGAGGTCCAGTAATAGTTGTATAAGAAACTGCTAGACCACCCTGTCACTATATGTCCTTACTCCCAGGTCAGATCCTGGAGGTACAGTAATAGTTGTTTAAGGAACTGCTAGACCACCCTGTCACTATATGTCCTTACTCCCAGGTCAGATCCTGGAGGTACAGTAATAGTTGTATAAGAAACTGCTAGACCACCCTGTCACTATATGCCCTTACTCCCAGGTCAGATCCTGGAGGTACAGTAATAGTTGTATAAGAAACTGCTAGACCACCCTGTGACTGAATGTCCTTACTCCCAGGTCAGATCCTGCAGCTACAGTTAATAGTTGTATAAGAAACTGCTGGACCACCCTGTGACTGTATGTCCTTACTCCCAGTTCAGATCCTGCATTTGCTGCAGACTTGTGCAGCCAGCGTTAACTTTGAGCAGTCGTAAAACGCCGTCCAGCGAGAACACGACACAAATCTCTACAGAATCTTTTGCGGTGCAAAAGAGGCAAGTTTTAAATGAATGTCAACTTATTTCAAAAGTTTCTCCTCCGAGAAAACCCTTACGTGTTTATGACGAGCACTTTCTTAAAAAAAGATGTCGGGCGTTTCATTTTTTATTTGCCCGCTTCCCCCCAGGCAGAGAAAGTGTGGTACTCGATAAATGAGCGATTTTACCAAATAAAGAAGGATATGTTTTAGAAAACACTGTGCATCTGCAAACAGCATAGTTTAGATACGATGGATTTATATGCGAATTTAGGGAATTCATATGAGCTTAAGTAACGTTTATTTGAAAGAAATTGCTCATGCGTCCATGAAGGGTTCTTCATTCCTGATAACCACTATGATATCTCTTAATAACTCCTAAGATAATATGCTGCACTCCACTGCCTACCCCTTCTGAGCACAAAGTAAACGTGATACAAGTTGGCTTAGAGTCCTTAGAAGAGTATTTACTTTCCCTACTGTTTGCCTATTGTAGGTTATAAACGTTTGCAGAAATAGGTACAAGAGGAATACAGGAGGCGGAAGTGAAAAACCTGGTCACTATACTAGGTATAAATACCATTGGTTGCATGACATCACGAAAAATAAAAGAATGTCGGCTAGCACTTCAAAAATGCACGAGAAAGTACTGAACAATTCCAACGGATAGCAGTACTAAACATTTTAATCAAAATATAGTGCAATTATTTTAAAGTTAAAAATAACGAAAAACTGTTATGTATAGACTACTTGGTTGTGGTGGGATTGCTCGTGTTGCGAGAAGATGGTGAACTTGAATTTATCGGACTTTTAATTTTAGGTTTATACTGTTGCGTAGAATACAATACTTCACCTATCCGGTAGAGAAAGTAATAAACCAAGTTCTTTATTCCGCGTGCCTTCTGGGTTCTGGGAGAGCGGGGAAGGGGTGTTTTCTTTCTTTCTTTTTTTTCGCAGGAATCAAACCTTATTTACTTTTATTCTTCATGCATTTATTTGTAGGATTGTAATAATTGCATTAGCTGAATTCTGAAGTATATAGTTGTGTTTATCCAGGGTGGGAAGTGACGTATGAAGTTAAATTATAAGGGGCATGTGGACCACAAGGAAAAGTGTAGATAATTTGTTGTTTCCAGAAGTACAGGTTTTATTAAGAAAACTTTGCTTTACAGTAGTTATGTGCTGAAAACAAAATTAACATGAAAGACGCGCAAATTCGCCGGAAGGTGATATCGCGACTACATGTATAACTATAATTATCCTTCTTGTACATATGGTATGCATATAAGTTACTACCTTTGTGGAGCTGGTGGAATTTCCTACAGCGTTCTTGAGGCACTCCGTGTTGTCGTAAAAACTAAATGATGAACGTTAATAGGCGACTGTGAGTTTAGCGGCATGTCCTATTCGTAGAGGAGTAATTAGAACCTGATCGTTCCTGGCAAGGGATTTTGTGTAACTTGCTATTCTTCGCCTTGTGGCTTCTTTAGCGACTGGATTAACTTGCTCAGTTCCTGGTATTCCAATGTAGGAAGGGATCCAAGCGAGAATATCTTGAATTCAGCACTTGTTATCTTGTAGCAAAAGATCCTGATTGTTTGATCTAATATATTGGCAGATACGGGTTGTTACCATTGGTAATTCCGATGTCTCCTATTTTTCTTTTTAGGCGGTGTAGGATTTGCTGGCATCTTGTAGTACTAGTTATCTAGCCACATTGATCTATCACTATGAGTTTGCGTAATGAAGCGGAACCTCGGATTACACAGCCATACGGATGGCTATCATTCTACGTGTAACTGTTTTCTGAAGAGGTATTTTTGTTTATTTACTGTTGAATCGTCTTTTGTTGCAGGTGAGTCACTAGGTGTAGGGGACAAAATGTAATCTGGTAAGTCTTTGATTTGTGGTTATTCGCAATTATCCTTAGGTGGTTCTAGTCAGCTATTTCGAAACTCTAGCAGAAACATGATTGTATATTCCGAATCCACTCAAACATGTGTTTTCTGACGCCTACAGCTCTTTAAAATGTTCGTGTACGTTCTTTCAAAGTGGGTGAAGCTTGTCAAGTATAGGAACTTATGCATGACTGATTTTTAGAAAATTAAAAGTGTTACATGTACTTACAGTAAGTACAAGAACTACTGTATTCGATACCGAGAATTCGCCGGAAATACATATTTTGAGGCCCCATGAATAAAAAAGCAGTTTTAGAAGAAGGTCCGCGTTTATGTGTGAAAGAGACTGAACAACATAACTCAAAAACGAAAAGTCTGTTAAATATTAAACTTGGTATTCAGCATCCTCTCTTCCAAGGATTTTCAAGAAAATGCTCCCATCCCAAAGTACCCTTTACATAAAAAATGTTTCGAAAATTCTGATTTTCTCAAGAATTGCTCTTATCGATTTTTATTAAAGTATCACATGTTTAAGGTATTTTCATGACAAATTAAATGCATATCTTGAACGTTCTGGGAATACCTGTGATGGTCTCTATTCTGAACCACTTTCGCAGAATTTGAGGACAAATGTAGATCTCGTTAAAGCACACAATTTGTCAAATAAATTTTTTATGGCATTAACCATTTCGGAGATATTCTGTGTTAATAGCTTGAATTTTATACACTTTTCTGAACTGCAAATCGCCATTCTTTCTTTTTAAAAGATTTGACAATCGCTTTAACTTCTTATACCTACAACGAAATGTATAATGAAAGCTTATCTCGATTAACAAGATGAAGATAGAAGAATAAGTTGCTGTAAGAATAGTTTATTGAATGAGTGGAGTAGTCATGTGAATGCAACACATCAGATGTTTTAACGTTTATTTTCCTTCTACATTCATATATCGATGTCAGTAAAACTGGAGTTTAAAAGCCACGTTGTATTTACAGGGGTGAGTTCGGTATCTCGTTTAATAGTTGGGGTCCATTATCGTCGTTAGGAAGTTATGTTACGGGACAAAAACCAAATTTACTTTGACCTCGTGGAGAGGCGCGCGCTCATAATCAGACCAATAAGAAATTCATAGGCTACTCCCATCCCACACAGCTATCGACGTGCTCTCTTGCTCTTTTATATCGATTTGCAGCAGTCGAGAGTCAAAAGATTTGATCACCCGTTTCCCCTCCAAGCCTCGTTAGGTCTGTTAGATACAAATATGCAGGGGCATGATACACAAGCGCTCCACCAAATGTCTATTTGTTGTACAATAATCTAGAAGACTTTTTGGTGAATCCTGTCCTTCAGCTCTTATAACTGATTTTGTAAACCCCATGTTATAGTCTTAATGGGGTGCCAAAACTCCCCTGATGTTGCATTTCTAATTTCCTTAACCTTCTCCCGATAGTCTTGCAAGTTCTGGAAGTTATCTCTTGGTGCTGAAACATTTATCAGAATGGTCGGGTGATTTTTAAACGTCCTGTGGTTATTTAATGACATAAAGGTGCACAGTTTTCACCCGTAACAACGAAATAGAGTAAAACTGGTGAATATGAAGATGCCCCAATCTCAGGTCACCAAGTTGTTCATTTTGGAAATTAGTCTGTAACCATCTAGAAGAGCATCAGTAATTTGAGTAATTTTCATGGTGCACTATAATTATTTTGATTGCTATTTGCAAGTATGTTACTCTAAATGTGTTTGTTAATTCCTTTTAGTTATCAACATGTTTATAATATTAGTTTACATTATGCTAAAAGCCAGAATTGAAATTATGTTGAACAGTTTTGCCTGACTTCCCAACTTTGTTAATTTGTGCCAGTGTTAACATTTTAAAAGCAGTCGTCCTTCCCATTATAAATGCGTGCAAGCCGCAAATCATGGTCCCCTGAAGATAACATTGGCGAAGGTATTGCATTCCCTTCACTCAGAACATCGGCTGAAAGGAACCGGTATTGGTATATTAGAGATTTGGATCCGCCCTAAATATGGCTTTGGGCTAAACGGTACCGGGAATTATCGCAACATTACCACACGCCATGGATTCCCGAGGTCGGGGTTCAAAACCGGCGGAGGGCGATGGATTTTTTCTGCGTAAAAGTCCTTAGCATGGCTTCCTTCAGAAGGGAAGTAAAGCCGGTGGTCCCGTGTCGTAAATTTACGGCACGTAAAAGAACCTCAAGCCTGAAAGAGGCCTCTGAGTAAAATTACCGGTCTTTCACGCCCAATATAGAATCCAATGGACCATAGTAGATAAACAGCGTTCATAAATAACTTTAAAAAAGCTACTGACTATTTGTTTAGGTACCTGTAGTTTGATACTGCTTTGTCAACAGATCTCCCTTAAAGCAACTATTGGTCGACAGGGATGATGACGTAAGCTAGTGAACGCTACGATTGGCAGTTTAACCTACAAAAATGGAAGAGCGCCATGTTGCTAGTAGATTTGGGTCACGATTTATGGGCTATTGATAGAACTGAGCGGTCGGTGTTGATTTGACCATCCCAACCTTCTCTCCTCTTTTGTGTTTCGTTCTCCATCCCGACATTCCCTCCTATCCTCTATTCTTTCTCTCTCTTGTGTTCTCTTCTACTCCATTCCAACATTCCCTCCTATCCTCTCCATTCTTTCTCTCTTGTGTTCTCGTCTACTCCATTCCAACATTCCCTCCTATCCTCCATTCTTTCTCTCTCGTGTTCTCTTCTACTCCATTCCAACATTCCCTCCTATCCTCTCCATTCTTTCTCTCTCTTGTGTTCTCGTCTACTCCATTCCAACATTCCCTCCTATCCTCCATTCTTTCTCTCTCGTGTTCTCGTCTACTCCATTCCAACATTCCCTCCTATCCTCTCCATTCTTCCTCTCTCTTGTGTTCTCTTCTACTCCATTCCAACATTCCTTCCTATCCTCTCCATTCTTTCTCTCTCTCTCTTGTGTTCTCGTCTACTCCATTCCAACATTCCCTCCTATCTTCCATTCTTTCTCTCTCTCTTCTACTCCATTCCAACATTCCCTCCTATCCTCCATTCTTTCTCTCTCGTGTTCTCTTCTACTCCATTCCAACATTCCCTCCTATCCTCTCTGTTCTTTCTCTTTTGTGTTCTCTTGTACTCCATCCAATATTTCTTCCTATTCTCTGTTATATTCCTTCCTCTTGTTCCATCCCAACATTCTCTCCTATCCTCTCCGTTTCTTCTCTCTTTTGTGTTCCCTCTTACTCCATACCAACATTCTCTCCTATCCTCTCCATTTCTTCTCGTGTTCCTTTCTCCTGCTCCATTCCAACATTTCCTCCTATCCCTTCTCTCCTCTTTTGTGTTTCTTCCCCCTATTCCATGCCAACATTCCCTCCTAACCTCTCCATTCCTTCTCTTTTGTTTTCCCTTCTGCTCCATCCCAACATTTCCTCCTATCCTCTCCATTCCTTAATTTCCTGGACGCCCCTCTTTTGTGTTCCCTCCTGCTTCATTCCAATGTTTTCTCCTGTCTTCTCCATTCCTTAACTTCTGTTTTCCCCTCTTTTGTGTTCCCGTCTCAATCCAAACCTTCTCTGCTATCCTCTCCATTCGTTAACATCCTGTTCTCTCTTTCGTGTTCCTTCCTGTCGTACCCAAGTCCTCTCATTTCCTCCATTTTCTACCCTCCGGTTCACCTTCTTTCGTTTTCTGTCAGCTTCTCTTCCTCCATCCGTCCCTCTTCTCTCATCCTCTTTCCTTTCTGTTTCATTGCTTGTTTTGATGTCTGAAAGCAACGAGAGAATCTAATTTTTAGCTTGACATGATCAGAGATTGCCTGCCTTTCATACATAAATTTTATATTGTCACCTGCCTATGCTTTTGAGAAGATCATGTAACCTTTATTTAAATTAAGGACCATGTGATGGTCCTGCTTTCTCCTATTGTTTGCCAGCGCACTTGGTTTAATGGAAGGACATTTTTATGTTGCTGATAAGAAGGCAGATCGCGGTGTAATATTGCACTATAACGTGGCATTGAACCTTTCGTACAGAATGTGCCTATTGATATATTTAAAATAAATACCACATGCTTGGATTATTTGCATGGCGAATAATTTAATTTAAATTTTCTGCAGAAAAACCTTTGGATGGCTGTCCGTCCAGTTTTATCGCTTTGATTTTATCACCTCGACGTGTGTTGGTTTTGTTTTTCTCTAATTGTTGCCTACCGTGTTATTCTAAAGAGAAGCAAGTTACTTCATTCCATTTTGATTAAATTTTTAATAATTGTTCATTTAATTACGGTGTTCATCATAGAGATTACAGTGTATTACCGTAATGTTATTGCATATTTCACAATCTGTGAAATAAATTAAGGTACCTCTTTGAACTGTCATCAGAAGTTAGCATTTCTAATTGTTGGCTAATTTGAAGGTTGCTTTGCTGCATGGAATTTGATATCCTGTGCTGCTAACGTGACTTTCTCCTACGTTTATGGGCTCAGGGGACCTCAAAACATGCTTCAGGTGATCAAAATTTGGTGTCTAATATGATATTTGCTATACCCACTATGGGTAAGGGATAAATATTGTAAAATATATTACTTTTCGCATATGATTTTATAGAGTATTACGTCTTGGCGAATTTTCGACAAAATTTAGAAAAAGGTCACTTTAATGCTTATAGGAAAAATCGTCCAACATTATAGAATCAGGTTTTAATTCCAACTCGGCGTTTCTAGCATACTTATATAATTTTTCGGCAAAAGTGTAAACATGTTACGTAAAATTTAACCTTTGATTATGAAGCATTATATTCAAACTTTTAAAATGTTCATCTTATGCGGCTTGCAAATATGAGTCGATTTTCAGTTTTTCAAAGTTAATTTTTTTTGTTGAAATGACAGGACAATAGAGCCACAAAAAATAATTTTCTGTAATAGCTTGAACAACTCTATGATTATTTAAAATAAATTGGTTAAAATGTGTCGAAATTAACAATTAGCATGATGCCTATAAAATTGTGTTGTTTAGTGATCAGCACCAACACGAGGTGAACGATATACTTCTTGCGCTACAATGTTGGTTTACTGGCGTTTACAAGCACTTGCTGTGCAAACTAGCCTATGGTAGGTAGAACTTATGTGTTACATGCACTCTTTGTGATCCTCAATAGTATCTCTCATTTACAAGCACTCTTTGTGATCCTCAATAGTATCTCTCATTTACAAGCACTCTTTGTGATCCTCAATAGTATCTCTCATTTACAAGCACTCTTTGTGATCCTCAATAGTATCTCTCATTTACAAGCACTCTTTGTGATCCTCAATAGTATCTCTCATTTACAAGCACTCTTTGTGATCCTCAATAGTATCTCTCATTTACAAGCACTCTTTGAGATCCTCAATAGTATCTCTCATTTACAAGCACTCTTTGTGATCCTCAATAGTATCTCTCATTTACAAGCACTCTTTGTGATCCTCAATAGTATCTCTCATTTACAAGCACTCTTTGTGCTCTTCAATACAATTTCGCATTACAAACACTCTTTGTGATATTGTGATCTTCAATGGTATTTCGCGTTTACAAGCACTCTTTCTGATCTTCAATAGTATTTCGCGTTTACAGGCACTCTGTGAAATCTTCGGTAGTATTTCTGGTTTACAGGCACTCATTGTGTACTTCAATAGTATTTCTCGTTTACAAGCACATGATCTTCAATAGTATTTCTCGCTTACAAGCACGTGATCTTCAATAGTAATTTTCGCTTTCATGTACGTGATCTTCAATGGTATTTTAGGTTTACAAGCATTCTTTGTGATCTTCAATAGTATTTCTCGTTTACAAGCACGTGATCTTCAATAGTAATTTTCGCTTTCATGTACGTGATCTTCAATGGTATTTCAGGTTTACAAGCACTCTTTGTGATCTGCAATAGTATTTCTCGTTTACAAGCACGTGATCTTCAATAGTAATTTTCGCTTTCATGTACGTGATCTTCAATGGTATTTCAGGTTTACAAGCATTCTTTGTGATCTTCAATAGTATTTCTCGTTTACAAGCACGTGATCTTCAATAGTATTTCTCGTTTACAAGCACGTGATCTTCAATGGTATTTCGCGTTTACAGGCACTCTTTGTGATCTTCAATAGAATTTCACGTTTACAAGCACTCTTTGCGACCTTCAATATTATTTCTCTTACTCTGCCATCTAACCTATGGTAGATAGAACAGCTGTGTTTCGCTAAAAGATTCGCTTACAGCCACTCTTTGTGACCTTCAATATTATTTCACTTACTCTGTCATCTAACCTATGGTAGGTGGAACTGCAGTATTGCGCTAAAAGATTTGTTTACAGGCACTGTTTGTTATCTTCAATATTATTACACTTACTCTTGTTCCCCTCAGGGGCTCACCTTATGTGAGTACGGGTTTTTGGTGCACCCGGGGGTTCCCGAGCCAATCATCGCCACATTCATCCCCTCACCCCCATCCGGTCGAGGTGGGTTCTTCTCGTGACCGGTGGACACAAGGTAGGCTCTCGTGCGTTCTTTGCATCACATTCATACCGCACCTCACCATCGTTTCTTTCTTCTCTTGTCACTTTCCGACCATTTCGCACCACGACATTCACACAACTCTTTTTCTTCCTGGCCGGCCTACCTTGCGTGCGAAATGCCCACACAGTTTTATTTCTTTTATCTTTTCTTTTAATCCTCCGTGGACACAGCCTGACGGATACCCGCGCACGGGGTGCGCAGCTGGGTGAGTGGGTAATGGCGTCATCCCCACCACCCGGGGTCGTCATGTAGGGTTTGTGTTCGTATCCGCTGTTCAACTGCAGTCCCGCGGGGGGCCATTGCATAAGCTGCTGACTTTCCAACGGCGATTGGGTCCCTCTGTCTATGTTCTGGGAGGTGTGACCCTGGGGTGAGCTCGGTATAGATAGGCCACTCACCCAAGCCGGGGTAACGCCCGGGAAGTCAGAGCCCGAGGTCGGAGACGGTTGCAATGGTGGAGGATTTATTTCGCTATGGAGTACCCTTCCTCCATTAATACCAACAAGCGCCGAAAAGTTTATGTAACAGAAGTAACACCACCGACAACTGGTTGTTACTTGGTCATTTCACGAACCGAAGAAGGACAAAGTTTTGAGAAGGTGAACCCTTTCATCATTCAAAAGGGCATTGATGCTATATCTGGTGCGGTTCAATCCTGCACTCGTCTACGGAATGGTTCCTTATTGGCACAAACTAAGTCCGATCAGCAAAGTAAGACCTTGTTGCGCGCTACGCTTCTCCACGGCTATCCCATCCGTGTGGAGAAGCACCGCACATTGAATTCCTGTCGGGGCGTCATTACCACCCATAGCCTCGATGGTATATCGGACGAGGACCTGGTAGAATATCTTGCAGACCAGAAGGTGACAGCGGTCCATCGAGTGCAGGCCAAACGCGACGGCGTATTGGTACCCACTCGTACCCTGTTTATTACATTTGATGGCGTCGATCTGCCCACGAGCATTTCCGCAGGGTACGAACGGATTTCTGTGAGGCCTTATATTCCTAGACCTCTGCGTTGTTTTAAATGCCAACGTTTTGGCCATACGCAAGTCTCATGTAAGAGTGCCGTTAACATCTGTGCAACATGTAGCCAGCCCTCACACGAAGGTACCTGTTCAACAGCCCCCGTCTGCGTTAATTGTAAAGGGTCTCATTCTTCTTCGTTTGCCGCCTGTCCGCGGTACTTGGACGAGAAGGCGATCCAGGAGATCCGGGTAAAGGAAAAACTCTCCTTCGTTGAAGCCCGAAGGCGTTACCATGCGCGCCAACCTTCACTCCTGCGATCTGGCACATTTAGTTCTGTTGTTGCCTCGCCAGTACCACGAGTAGATGCCGAAACTCAGTCCTGGACCATGACTGGATTAACCGCCACTACCATCCGGCCGTCCATTAAGACTACAGTTACCAAGCCGTATAAAGCTGGTCCCAAGTCAATGAAGTCGCAAGCCGCTGAAAAGAAACCCAAGCAGAAACTTCGTAGGGAAGATTTTCTAAAGGACCCTCCGCGTGCGCGCGGTAACAAAAGTTCACCTTCTCCTCGGAGGTCGCTGTCCCAGGAAGGTCCTGGGACAAGCCGCGCTCAGCGGCACCCCTCACCCATCGCCACCCAGAACCGATTCACGGCGCTTGAATCGGTTTCTGGCACTGAGCGCGTGGGCCCTCCCTCCGAGGAAGCTATGGAGTCTGACCAACTCCATACAAAAAGCCGGAGCCCAAAGGTTAAGCAAAAGATTCTTTTAAGCCGCCCTTCTAAGTAGACCGTTTATCCCTTATATTCATGGCTATCCTGACCTGGAATGTACGTGGTGTACGATCGCATAGGGCGGAACTGCAACTTTTATTGCGTTCCCATTCGCCTATGGTCGTATGTTTGCAGGAGACTAAGCTTCGCCCTCACGATCCTTTTGATCTCCGAGGATATACTCCGGTTCGCTACGACCTTGAACCGGAGGAGGGTACTCCTGCTCATGGAGTTGTCATTTTATTGCGTAACGACGTTCATTTTAAACCTGTCACACTTACATCCGACTTGCAAGCTGTTGCCGCTCGCCTTCACTTACCCGGCTTTTTGTTTTCTGTTTGCTCTGTGTATTCACCTCCATCGTCTCCCCTCGCTCCCGCGGACATTCGAGCTCTCCTGTCCGCTCTCCCAACACCATTTCTTCTGTTGGGAGATTTTAATGCCCATCACCCACTATGGGGTTCGCCAAGGGCTTGTGCGAGGGGAACTCTTCTTTCCGACATTTTTTATCAGTTCAATCTTTCCATCCTCAATACAGGTGCACCTACTTTTATTTCTGATTCTTCTGGTACATTCTCTCACCTGGACCTTGCCATTTGCTCCCTCCAGCTTGCTAGTCGTCTTCAGTGGAACGTCGTCGCTGACACCTACTCCAGCGACCATTACCCCTGCATCGTTTCTCTTCTGTCGCACCACGTACAGCATTCCAGAGTACCTACCTGGATATTCCCAAAACCCGACTGGAGCTTGTATTCCAGCCTCGTGCATTTTTACGATCAGCCCTTCGCCGACATTAACCACCTAGTGCAGCACCTTACGTCTACAATTTTCTCTGCCGCCGAACGCGCAATTCCCCGTTCATCCTCTCAACCTCGGCGGTCACCTGTTCCGTGGTGGAACGAGGATTGTCGGGACGCCGTTCGTGCCCGTAGGACTGCACTTAGAGTGTTTCGGCGACACCCTACTCTTGATAATTTGGTGACTTTTAAACAATCGCGCGCCAGGGCTCGTCGCATTATTCAGGATAGCAAGAAGGCGTCGTGGACTCGTTTTGTCGAGTCTTTTAATCGCTTTACGCCTTCATCCGTTGTTTGGGATAAACTTCGTCGCTTCTCAGGTAAAGTGTCGCATTGTACTGTTTCCGGCTTTCAGGTTCCCAATGCCATCAGTAGATCCGGCTGCCATCGCTAACACCCTAGGATCTGCCTTTGAGGCGGTTTCCTGTTCAGACTATTATTCCGCCGGTTTTCGCTGTATTAAGGACCGGCTGGATTCCGCACCCTATACTTTTGGGTCTGCTAACACTGAATGTTATAGCGAACTTTTTACAATGAGGGAGCTGGAGCACGCACTTCATTGCTCTAGGCACTCCGCTCCTGGGCCGGACGTCATTCATGTCCTGATGTTAAAGCACCTTTCAGCCGACAGGAAACTCTTTCTCTTACAGGACTATAACCGTATTTGGCAAGACGGCATTTTTCCTTCCGTTTGGCGCGAAGCCACCATTGTCCCTATTCTTAAGCCTGGGAAGGATGGCCAACTACCTTCCAGCTACCGCCCTATCTCCCTCACCAGTTGCATTTGCAAGGTGATGGAGCGCATGATCAACGGGCGGTTGACATGGTGGCTTGAGTCTCAGAAACTTCTAGCGAACGCTCAGTGCGGATTTCGTCGCTATCGCTCTACCGTCGACCATCTGGTGTCCCTGTCGACGCATGTTATGAATGAATTTCTGAGAAAGTGTCAAACCGTGGCTGTGTTGTTTGACCTGGAGAAAGGTTATGACACTTGTTGGAGGGGCGGCATTTTACGTACACTTCACGCATGGAATATCCGCGGTCGTCTTCCCATATTTCTTCGGGAGTTCATGACGGACCGCGTTTTTCGTGTACGTGTGGGCTCGGTTTTATCTCGTCATTTTATTCAAGAGAACGGAGTACCGCAGGGCTCTGTACTCAGTGTCACACCTTTTGCGATTGCTATCAACCCCATTGTTGATTGTATTCCACCTGGAATGTCATCGTCCCTTTTTGTTGACGATTTTGCCATTTATTGCAGTTCACGGCGGACCTGTCTACTCGAACGCCGTCTCCAGAGCTGTATCGACCGTCTCTACGCCTGGAGTAACGCCAACGGCTTTAATTTCTCCGCCGAGAAATCCGTCTGCATCAACTTCTGGCGCCGGAAGTATTTCCCTCCGCCCTCTCTCCCTCTTGGGCCAGGGATACTTCCGTTTGCAGACGAGACGAAATTTTTGGAGTTGATTTTTGATAGGAAGTTGTGTTGGACCTCGCACGTTTCCTTTTTAAAGGCAAAGTGTGACCGTTCTCTTACTCTTTTACGTGTTTTAAGTGTCACATCCTGGGGAGCTGATCGGACCGTCCTTCTTCGCCTTTATCGCTCTTTGGTCCGATCCAAGCTTGATTACGGGTGTATTGTTTAATCGTCGGCACGTCCATCTGTGTTACGTCGATTGAATGCCATTCACCATCGTGGCATAAGAGTCGCTACAGGGGCCTTTCCAACCAGCCCTTTTCTTAGCCTGTATGCTGAAGCTGCAGAGCCTCCGCTGTCCTTCAGGCGTGAGATGCTCTTGTGCAGCTATGCCTGTCGACTCTCAAGCTTGCCTGACCACCCGTCCTTCGAGTTATTTTTCGAGGAGTCACTTGATCGTCACTATTTCATTAGCTCCTCTGCTTTGCTCCCACCAGGGGTTAGCTTTCGACAGCTCCTTCGGCATTTAGACGTTCCGCCAGCGCCGGCCCTTCCACGGGGGGAAACGCGTTTTCCTCCATGGTCCCGCGCTGAGGCCCCCTGTCACCTTGGGCTAACGTCGATGCCGAAGACTGAGACCCCTGCTTCAGTCTTTAGATCGGCTTTTTTAGAAGTACGGGCTCAATTCGGGGACTTCCATTTTATCTTTACCGATGGATCTAAGACTGAAGCTGGAGTGGGATGTGCCTTTGTTTTTGGTCACTGTAGTTTTAAGTTTCGTTTACCTGGACAATGTTCAATTTTTACCGCCGAACTTTTTAGCATTTATCAATGTGTTTTATACATTCAGCGGCACGACTTACGGCACTGTTTTATTTGTACGGACTCTCTGAGTGCCCTTCAGACTATTCATGCGCTGTACCATTACCACCCACTCGTACAGCGCATACATGACCTGCTCCACTCGCTTGGTGTCTCTGGCATCAGCGTGTCCTTCACGTGGATTCCAGGTCATGTGGGCATCTCAGGTAATGAGTCTGCCGACGCCGCTGCGTAATCGGCGATTTTATTACCCAGATTTTTTACTTTTGTTGTTCCCTCGTCAGATTCGTGTTCTTTTAAGTCGCTGCATCCTCTCGCGCTGGCGCGATGAGTGGACGGCCCTCCGGGGGAACAAGTTGCGGGAGGTTAAGCCTTTCCCGTTGATCTGGGGTACCTCTTCTCGTTCGTGTCGTCGGGAAGATGTAATTTTAGCTCGTTTACGGATTGGACATTGTGTTTTTAGTCATAGGTATTTGCTCAGTGGTGACCCCGCACCACTCTGTGGGCAGTGTGACGTGCCCTTAACGGTCCGTCATATTTTAACAGAGTGTCAGGTTTTAGCTGCATTGCGTGCTCGTGTGGGTCTGCCTGTTGGCCTAGCCAACGTTTTGGCAGACGACACGCGTGCTGTAGAATGTGTTTTACGTTTTATTCATGACAGTGATTTTAATCTGCGCATTTAATGCGTTGAGCGTCTTTTAGCTTAGTAATTTTATTCTGTCTGTTTTTATGGGGACTCTAAGCCCCGGTGGACATATGGCGCTCATGTCCCTCGCATTCTACAGTTCTTGACACGTTTTAATCTTTTATTGCCTATGCTATTAGTGTGTTGGTTTTTCAGATATTTGTATTGTTATTTTTGTTGTTATTGTTATTATTGTTATTATATTATTGTTATTTTTTAGCTTTTTGGACATCGCGGGTTTGTGTCCCGTTTTTTTAAATTATGCTGTTCTTTTACCTGTCTTTTATATTTTGACCTTATATTTTATACATTGTAAGGGCGCTGATGACCTTAGCAGTTTAGCGCCCTTAAACCGCATATCATCATCACTTACTTTTGTCATCTAACCTATGGTAGGTGGAACTGCAGTATTGCGCTAAAAGATTCGTTTACAGGCACTGTTTGTTATCTTCAATATTATTTCACTTACTCTTGTCATCTAACCTATGGTAGGTGGAACTGCAGTATTGCGCTAAAAGATTCGTTTACAGGCACTGTTAGTTATCTTCAATATTATTTCACTTACTCTTGTCATCTAACCTATGGTAGGTGGAACTGCAGTATTGCGCTAAAAGATTCGTTTACAGGCACTGTTTGTTATCTTCAATATTATTTCACTTACTCTTGTCATCTAACCTATGGTAGGTGGAACTGCAGTATTGCGCTAAAAGATTCGTTTACAGGCACTGTTAGTTATCTTCCATATTATTTCACTTACTCTGTCATCTAACCTATGGTAGATAGAACTGCAGTATTGCGCTAAAAGATTCGTTTACAGGCACTGTTTGTTATCTTCAATATTATTTCACTTACTCTTGTCATCTAACCTATGGTAGGTGGAACTGCAGTATTGCGCTAAAAGATTCGTTTACAGGCACTGTTTGTTATCTTCAATATTATTTCACTTACTCTGTCATCTAACCTATGGTAGGTGGAACTGCAGTATTGCGCTAAAAGATTCGTTTACAGGCACTGTTTGTTATCTTCAATATTATTTCACTTACTCTGTCATCTAACCTATGGTAGGTGGAACTGCAGTATTGCGCTAAAAGATTCGTTTACAGGCACTGTTAGTTATCTTCAATATTATTTCACTTACTCTTGTCATCTAACCTATGCTAGGTGGAACTGCAGTATTGCGCTAAAAGATTCGTTTACAGGCACTGTTAGTTATCTTCAATATTATTTCACTTACTCTTGTCATCTAACCTATGCTAGGTGGAACTGCAGTATTGCGCTAAAAGATTCGTTTACAGGCACTGTTTGTTATCTTCAATATTATTTCACTTACTCTGTCATCTAACCTATGGTAGGTGGAACTGCAGTATTGCGCTAAACGATTCGTTTACAGGCACTGTTAGTTATCTTCAATATTATTTCACTTACTCTTGTCATCTAACCTATGCTAGGTGGAACTGCAGTATTGCGCTAAAAGATTCGTTTACAGGCACTGTTAGTTATCTTCAATATTATTTCACTTACTCTGTCATCTAACCTATGGTAGGTGGAACTGCAGTATTGCGCTAAAAGGTTCGTTTACAGGCACTGTTAGTTATCTTCAATATTATTTCACTTACTCTGTCATCTAACCTATGGTAGATAGAACTGCAGTATTGCGCTAAAAGATTCGTTTACAGGCACTGTTTGTTATCTTCAATATTATTTCACTTACTCTGTCATCTAACCTATGGTAGGTGGAACTGCAGTATTACGCTGAAAGATACGACTACAAGTACTCTTTGTGATCTTGGATATTAATTCTCTTAGGTCGAAAGGTTCGTTTACAAGCACTCTTGTCATCTTTAGTATTATTTCTGTCACTCTGCCATCTAAGCTGTGGTAGGTAGAACTGCAGTATTTCCTCGTCCGTGGTGCACTGGTTAACACGCTAGCCTTTAGTTCCCGAGGTCGCTGGTTCAAACCCTGCGGAGGGTGATGGATTTTTTCGGGCGTAAAAATCCTTAGCATGGCTTTCTTTGGAAGGGAAGTAAAGCCGGTGGTCCCGTGTCGTAGATTTAGGGCACGTAAAAGAACCTCAAGCCTGATAAAGAGGCGGCTGAGTAAAATTTCCTGTGTTTCTCGTGCAATATAGAACGGGACGCTAAGGACCATAGCAGTTACGAGGGACCATAAATAAAAGTCAATTTAATTTTAACTGCAGTATTTGTCTACAAGATTCGTTTACAAGCAGTCTTTGTATCTTCAATAGTATTTCACTTACTCTGCCATCTCGATGTCAAGTTTTCACACGTTTTGAGGCCCATTGATTTTTTGGGGGGGGGAGCAAATGGCTTTGCGCCCTCCGCTTAACTGAAGAAATGAAAAGTCGCATAAATTCCAAACCTGTATTAATAAAGTTCAGCATTCTTTGAAGGATGCTACACGAAGATTTTCAAGAAAACCCCGCTGCCCACCTCTGTGGTGTGCGGGTAGGGTGCCTGCCTCGTATTCAAAAGGTCCCGAGTTTGAATCTCGGTTAGGGTGAGTTACCTAGATACGGTTTCTCCTCATCCTTAAGAATACGAATGTCGGGTAACTCTTAAGGTCTAGGAACCGGGACCCTTTGAGCATCGATTCAACCACTAGTTGAGTTACCGTCCGATATGACGTACCAGGTTAAAGGACGTGTAATACCCCTCCCTCAAAAAAAAATCCCCATTCCAAATTATAATTTAATTGGGAGTTTTCGTTAGTTCTTGTTTTCTCAAAAACGGTGCTAAAGTATGATGGTTTGATAGATTGACATGAGAAATAAAATATGGGTGCATTCTTGAGTTTTCTGCGAATAAGCTGTAAAGTCCCGTTTATTTGATTCATTTTTGTACAAGACAATACAGGAAAAATGTGTAGCTCATTAAAACACACAGTTTGCAGAATAGTTTTTTCTTAACGTTAGCTGTTTTCAAAATATTCTATCTTGCAAGTTTATGCCCTTCCTACGTGCGTCATCTAACGAGCATGCTCCATTGAGGGAGCTTCTCACGGACGTTCTGATAATCGAGGTAAACGTATATAGAAATGGTCGGATGTTTAAAAGTGGGTCGCTATGTGCTGGCTTAAATTGCGTACTCTTTGTATGAGGCACTTAATAATATGAAAGTATTGGCATATTCAAACCAATAATAACGAATGTCTCGGCACAAAAGAGTTTTAAAGTGTGTTAAATAGGTCTGCATTTTTTGGGTATGTCGTTTTTTCTATCTGTTAAGTAGCAGTTATATGAAAGTCCTTCAGAATGAAGAGGACTTGACAGACTATTCCCAGAAAACTCATGATGTACATTTCATTTGTCATGTAGATAGCTTTTTTATTTATTTATTTTCTAAAAATGCTTTTGTGGAAATTCAGAATATGTATTTGCTGTGAAATCTCATTGGATTTTGCGCGAAATGCTATACTTTCTCTGCTGTAATTAAGTATCTACTAGAGAAAGCAAATATATCGTAACGCAGCGACGGTGGAAGATGTATGTGAGCTTGTCATTGGTGGAGAAAGTTGTGTGAGTGTATCACGTGAGACATTTTACTTGAGAAGTATGGCCGACAAAATGCGGAATTGAAATAGTTGCTAAGGAAATTCAGTCCAGTTGCTGGAAGAAAGGATATTAGAGCGTCCTCTCCAGGCTGCCGAGGCAGATTGTTAACAAGGCCGCGCTTCATCAAAGTCGAGGGCTGCCGGATCGATTCCAGTCTCGCGTACGTGATATTTCCATGTTAATTGAAATGTGCACCACTGCTAAAACACTTAACTTGTGATTAGATCCGTACCACAAAATACCGTGGTACAGTCTTCCTCTGTTAAATTTGGTGAATCTATGAAAAGTGCAGCAGCCAATCTCAAGAGGATGTACTTGCATCAAAATGAACAAGGTTGAAGGGACTTAGTTACAAAAAGCACCACAATTTATTTTGCTGTTCAGTGATTCCTAGTCCGTGATCTTGCACAGAAAGTCAACACGTGACTACGGAGATGCAGAGTGGTCATGTGTTGAGAATCGCTCTCTGATTGGCTAGTTTCTCATGTTTGAAATAGACAAACCGACAGCTTCGATCTGCAACCTTCTAAGTTTAGTTTAACTCAATGTTAATGTGATTGGTTCCATTACAGCACAGTTAACGTAATTTTCATTGTGAATGGGGCCTAAAGATCGGGAGCCCACTATTGTTAATGATCTCTTGGCCGTCTTGTGTGTGTGTCGAAGTCAAGGTTGGCGTCCTATGAAACCAGAGGATATTGATGATGTCGCGCGATACTTCAGACCCCTAGGTCGCGCCACGGATTTTGGCATGTGAAAATTTCAATGGAAAGCTACGATGCGAGCGTATAGATGTATGGTGCAAGTTGAGACGGGATCACAGACCTCCCAATGCATTTGTACTTATGTGTTGTACTCGTAAGTCGCAATTACATTAAAATATCTCCGTTGCTTGCTCTGGAATGGGTTCGACCCCTGTAAGAGTATTGAATATGGGGTGCACTTAGGAGCCTTGGAAACAAATTATAGGGCTACTTCATAGAGAAGTGGTGATTTGAGTCTCTGAGAATGGGCATGTTCTGTTGCGCTATCATGCTTAAGAGATGCCTTTGTGTTTATTGTAGCGAAGTTGCAGATAGGATGTTTTGTGTTGCTGGCAATGAAATGCTTGTTTGTCTGAGAGCAAGCGCGAAAAGATATGCCAATTTGCGTCCTTTGATACGGTAAAGGAAACATTCCTTTGTTAACCACACTCAATAGCTAACACAATTTAAATGCAGTTTATCCTGATCCTTGAAGACTTGAACATTAAGTTATAAACAAACGCTTGTTTAAAGTTTACCTGATTTTTAACAAAAGCTATTGTTAAGTTAATCAGTTTTTCTAACAGTACTATGGTATTGTACTATTAGGTACGCACGGAGTTGAGATTTGATGTATAGGAGTTTGAACATTTGGTTGAAATCAATACAAAACTTTGCTAGGTAAAGGAAATACTGCAGTGATTCACTGTAGGAAGTATTGTATTCCATTCAGAAATTCGATGAGATTTCACCGGGAATACATGTTTTGAGACCCCTGAATGAAAAATACTTCTAAAAAGGTCCCAGTCTATTTCTCCAAACCGAAAACTTGGTTAAATATCACATTTGGTATTTAGGTTCAGATCTTCCAAGGATGTAACACGAAGAATTCCCCAGACCTACGTTACCTTTTACATGTGAAAAGTTCGTTATTTTTTATTTTCTCAAGAAACTTGGTTAATTTTGATTAAAATACCATATGTTTAAGATATTTAATGATTCATGAAGTGTGTATCTTGAATTTTCTGGAAATAGCTGTAAAGTCCTCTTCATTCTCAATGGCTTTTACATAACTGGTAAACCGTAAGAGAGACAAAATTTTATACCAAAAAAATGTAGATCTGATTAAAGTATAACATTTTTTGTGGCATTAAGCATTTCCGAGATATTCTTTGCTGTTGGTTTGAACATTCAAATACTTTACTTTTTTCAAGTGGTAAGTCGCTATTCGTTTTTTCTCGTTGTCATGAAAGGGCATGGGATAAGTTTTAATACCATTAGAAGTGGAATCCAGTGCAGTGTGCGAAACACTGTCAGCGTATTTATACCTATAGACTCGTATTACAAGCAGTAGCTTATAGTGTAATGGTTTGTGTTCTCGCTTGTCGGGCGGCAGACGGGTTGAATTCCACTCGAAACATTACAGTTTAATCTACCTAATGAAACATTTTCATTTATCGACTGAAGGACATACCTATACTTTTTAAACTTGTCATACACAGAGTTCTATTAAAACATTTATAAATGTATCGCATGCCCACCTCGTTTACGAAGTATTCCATGTTGCATGTTTGCAGTTTCATAAGGACGTGGTCGAAAATTTGTTGTTTTTAACACAGCTAAACAGATCTTTCCTCGTGTTGTATGTAAGAAAGCAATTGCTAGGTGACGTGTCGTGTAATATATAACCCATATTTGATACGTGTAGAAAAAATGTTAATCCTGCATAAAACCAGTTGAAAGATGAGGTATATCCTGGAAACATTTGGAATGAAACGCTTGCAGCCAGGAAGGAACACGGCGTGTAGTAAGCACCTGGAGTAGAAGAGTGATGTTGGGGTACATTGATCCAGCGGAGGCTGCAGCGACCGGGAGACTGACATTAGGGAGGAGGGAGGGGAGCACTCTCGAGCCCGGCAACCCGGGTTCGCAACTCGGCACACGCACATCTCCTGTCGCGTGCGCAGGTTCCGTGCGCGCGGCCAGCTCGGCCGGCAGTCAGTCAGTGTTGTTTGTGGCCGTGTGACAGACAGACAAGTGTTTAGTTACGTTCCGCGTTCGTCCACATCATTTCATGGCAAGTATTGTATCACCGATGTGTTATTTCATATTTCTTTACCTAACTACAGGTTTTGCTTAATTTTCCATTTTTCCTCGCAAAATTTACTGTGAAAATGTGTACAATCTTATTGCTTCACCATACGATTGTTAAAGATAAAGCGAGACGTAATAGGTTAGTTTTTTTTGTCATTTGCGACAGCGCACACTTAGGCCAGATTTGAAACTACATTTCTGTAGAATAGTATTTTGGATGTTAACGTTCCTTAAACGAGAAGTAACCTAAAGTAAATAGGCACTCTGCACAGGAATAGAAACCTTCCGTTTTAATTTTCAGGGCTTGAGGAAATACACGATAAATACAAGATATCAAGCTATTAGTGTTTATTTGAATGTTGTATTGCTTGATATGCAAACTATAGCAGCGGAAGCCGTGGGCAGTTTTGGAAATGGAAAATGTTCAGTGGGCGTGTGACCTTTATATCTACCGCCGCCCACAAGTTGCCAGGGCAGTAGTCTGGTTGCTGCCGATAACGCTAACGGGATTGTTCCACCTGGTGCCATTATCGTGCAAGAAGCATATTTTGGCGGGATATTTGGAGCATGTTTTGGCCTATGACACTCAAGTCGTATCTTTAAAAAAAAATCTTAAATGTATTTTGCTACGCTGCATGTTAATATAATGAACTAAGTTGAAAAGCAAACCTTTTAGAATATAAATAAAGTTTGCTTTGGGGGATATTCCCTGAAAATCTTGACTTACCTCCTCGAAAGATGTCAGACGTGTCAGCCGTTTTAGTATTTCTTTTGTTTTCAGCCATGCATTTGTAGACATTTTCGTAACTTATCTTTTTTCTTTAATATGATGTGTGGTATTTGAGATGTTAACAGTAATTTGCACACGTGGCAGATATAGTGACGTAAGGTTGAGTTGCGAGGATTGCTTTAGTCCCAATCCAAAGAAAATTGATCTAGAACAGGGGGAATTAATGTGACGTCGGAGAGCCTGTGTGACGCAAGAGCACAACAGCGGAGTAGCAGCCTGGCTGATATGTGCACCAGGGGCAAGAGGGACCTGTTCTCAACTGGGTGCAGCAGAATCCATCTTGTTATCTCTCGACAGTATTTCCGTTCGCACTGTGTTCGGCTTATTTATACGAACAAGCATCTCCATTGGGAGCTGAGAAAGGTGCCATATACACTCCTGTTAGAGCACGTGCTTTGATATTGTTGAACGTGATGCATTCACACGACTCCTAATACAAACTTCTTACGAAAGCTTATTTTTGTATCCACTTTGTAGAAATAGCTTCATTACACATTTCGTTGTAAGTACAGGGGACTGAAGTGACAGTCACCTATATGCTGGCTTTGAAATTCCTCTCTTTGCATGACCAGAGGAACAAACAAACTTATAGAAGTACTAGATAGCATACCCGGTTTGCGCTGTTAGCTTTTTAAACTCGAAACCCGTTTACCTCCCCCCGTTTGTTATGTAATTGTATAATTCTCTATATGATTTTCACGGTTCATCGTTCCATTTACCCCGTATAATTGTAATAAGTACCCCTTTGGTGGTAAATGCTCATTCTTCATATAATGCAGAAAACCTTAACATTTACAACGAAATAGAGATGAAGCTGTGAATATGAAGATTCCCCAGTACAAGGCCACCAAGTTAATATCTTTTGAAAAGGCAGCTGCGACCATCGAGAAAAAATGGTGTCAGTTATTGTAGAATATCGGTTCACTGACTTCTAATATTAGCAATTACAAGTTACGCAAGGACATGAAGTAGTGATGGGTCGATACTGATTTCTCAGCACCGAGGTAGTTTTCTGTATTGCGTGCTAATTTGACAGCAATTTTTTATCTTATATATCCCCCTATTGTTAGTCAAGGTTAATAATTTCTTTTATGCAACTGTATTTTGTACTGAAAACTTTATTTTAAAGGATTTTTGTATCTATATTATGGAAATTGGTGGTACGGTATACCTGACGCGAGTAAACACAAACTAACAGATGTATCATCTCACGGATCCTGGTCACCAAGCCACACTATCGCAGAAACGCTAAACGAGTTTCATTCACAACTCGGTTGTTACACGAGTACCAGCAACATGCCAGGCTATAACGTGAAGTCTCATTCCTTATCTAGCAACTTTCAGTAATGCAAAACTTACGTTCTTTAAGTATCGAGGTCCCATCGTTAAAATAAAGCAAGGTGAAGGTTTTGGTATCCAGAAACTTGAGTGCATACGTCTATAGAATCGGAATGAAGGTTATTCACAGCTTTTGACACTGTTTCATTACTTTAAAGAAATATAACAGGTCTTCTATTTGCTATGTATATTGCTTGAAATAAAATGTAACGGGCTTTTGTTTTTACTCACATTCTCTGTGGAGTACAGCAACTAACACGCATTCTCAACGAGGGTTAAAATCAAAAAGTGTTTCTAGCGCACGTCCGTCGTGAAAAGTATTGGGCTTCAAATTGGTCAACGAATTTTCAAAACGGGTTGAGAGGTTTCCAGGATTAACACACACAATTTTCTCTCTTTATTATGTTAACGGCAAATTTAAACATTGAAACCAATAACAAATTCTTATCTCAAAATGGTTACTAACACAAGCATTTTATTTTATGTAAACTGTGTGCTTTAACGAATCTGGATTTATGGTTTTGTAAGTTTTTGTCTATATTTTATGAGCTATGCAAAATATAGAAAATTTATTCCGAATGAAATGGAATATTCACAAAAAATTCAAAGTTATAGATTTTATTAGTCACGTAAATATCTTCAAACATATGATGCTTCAATCTAGAACATTAAAAATAACGAAACATGTTGCATGTTTAGGGGAGTTTGGGTTCTTGATATTCATGTCGCATCTTCAGAGGTTTGGTATTTAAAACTCGTTTTTGAGATGTGCTGTTCACACACATCTTTTGAGGAACTTTTTTTTTATTCATTGGACCTCAAAACATGTATTTTCGGTAAGTTATGGGTATTGAATTCTTGGATGGAATACAGTAGGTACTCCGTCTACCTACTAAGTGGTAGAGAAAACAAAACATTCAGTTTAGAAAATATATATATATATATATATATATATATATATATATATATATATAGAGAGAGAGAGAGAGAGAGAGAGAGAGAGAGAGATATGTATAAACAGAATAACTCAAAAAGCAAAAATCGGATAAATGCAAATTTTGACAAGACACCAGGACACAGGGCACAAATTTTCAGGATATACATGGAAAAACTTCCATTTTTTTAAAAAAAGTAACGATTTTTGTTTGTGTCAAAAGTTTTGCGGTATTAGTATGAAAATGTAGTTGAATTTTCTGTAGCGACAAATAAATGCGGAGATAATTTAAACATTCATTTTGTACTAACTCACCATTGTGTGTTTTCCTAGACCTGAGTGTTGTATTTATAAATATTTTAAAATGACCTACCTGTAGTAGGTATTGGAGATATTGTGGGTATTTTTGAATCCAAAAAGGGAAGTTCAGAAAAATCCTCGCGAGAGAGAGAGAGAGGGGGGGGCTGCAGGCAAGCATCAACCAAAAATGGAATGTTGGGTAAACTCCAAACTTGGTTCATCTCCCAAAGATGTGTCAAATTTTGATTAAATTACCTTTTTTTTTTTTTTTTTTTAAAGATGTTTGTCAAGGTAATTAAAGTGTGTGTTTTGAATTTTATGCGAATAGCCTTTTCATTCTAAACGACTTAAGTGTAACCGAAAATCATAAAACATGGATAGAAACGTATTGCGTAAAAGAAGTAGAATACGTTAAGCATGCAATTTGTTTGTTTAAGTGCATTTACCATGTTCGAAGTATCTATTGCTTTGAATTTTAAAACTTCTATCTTTTTTAAATGCTGTCACCATTCTTTTGTTTTTCGCTAGTCTATAGCCACATTTAACATTTGATTGTCACTTCACTCACGAAACATGTAATGAAACCATTTATCTCCATTAACATAAAGTAGAAGATTAAACTCTTGTAAGAAGGGTATATAAGACTGGGCAAATAAAGTGATGTGAATATTTTGCTCATACCAAAAGAATCTCTCTATGCGAATCACGACCTATAGTCCGTCGCATTGCATAATTTGAAACATACATGTTGATTAACTTAAATCGGTAGCTGTTAACTGGTTACGGGCGATATATTCTACATTGTTGAGTTGTGTTTACTTTGTATTCCGTCTGGCACGTATATTAAAACTTCGCTGCTAATGTTGGGCGCACTTTATCGATCCTAGGTCGCTCTGAACACAGCGGCGATCCGGGCAAAAGGGGGAGGACAGAATGTTGGAATAAAACACGGCATATTCTGTGCCGTTTAAACAAGAACATGCCAGAAAATTGATGAGTAAATTATCGCAACAATGTTTACTTTCTCTACCAATTAATCTATGCGAGTAGAGGAAGTATTGTACTCTACCCAAAAATTCAATATGGAAATTTCACCGGAAATCCTTGTCTACCCTCTAACGTTTATTAGTGGTTATACCTTACTCTTACAAAAGTTTATTGGCCTCATTTAATCGAGATAAAACTTTCCGAAAACAACTGCATTACACATTTCGTTATAATAGATATAAAGGGAATAGCGATAGCGAACTGGGCGCTATCAACTGGCTTTAAAATTCCATGCTCTTTACGCGCAATCGCGAGAAACAACTGAATATCGAAAAGACTTGAAAAGAATCACAAATTATTGAACATTTCGAACCATTGATAATGAATACTTCGGAAATGGCTGTTGCCACAAAAAACCCTTATAAATTGTCTATCTTAAAGAGAATCTACATTTTTGTGTAGTACATTTTCGTCTATCGCTTAATGTTTACCAGTTATACAAGATAATACATTTCTTCCCAATGAAGAGGACGTCACAGGCTATTCCCAGAAAATTCGAGGTATACGTTTTATTTGTAATGTAATATTTTTAATATATGGCAGTTTAATCAAAATTATTAGTCAAAAATGTATTTGTGGAGAAATCTCATTATGTAGTTGCAATTGGAATGCAATAGCTTCACTGCCTGCTAGGTACGTGGTAACTGTAGAACAGGTGAAAAAATAACGTAAATCTCTCACGATAGACTTTTGCGTTACTTGGGTGAGCATTTGATACACAAATAACAAATGTTTAATTATAGCTTTATCATATACAGAATGAACAGTGCAGTGAATTAGAAACAATTTCTCCTGCTTTGTTGGCAAGCCGATGAAGAATTCGGGATGATTGTGCAACACGAACTCGTTTGGTATGGCATAGACAGCTCGCCCTACACTGTCAGTGATATATTAAAATTTATCGCGAACTAGACTAGCATTTTCCGGCAATTTCAAGATGTAAAGTTTCAACTTTCTTTAAAAACTATTTTCTGAATAATCCGGAGTTGCGTGTTTTGGGCCTTTTCTCAAATTAAAAAAATTGCAGGCGGTATGAGGCAAAATGTCGTGTTAATTGAATTCTAACACACACAGTGTGCTGCTCAGTTCTGAGTGATAACCTAAGTGAAATGCTAAAGCGCATATTTTTCCGCCCTCTAGTGATAAACAAAAGCAAACAAAGAAGATTTGTATGTAACAGAAAGCCATGTGAATGAGCTGCGTAGACACATACTGAACAGGTTACGCCTCTAAGCGCCGGGCGCTTGGATTCACTTTGTTTCTAAAAAACGCAGAAAGCAATAAGGTCAAAAATAACTTGGCGACACGGATGATCAAATTATCAGCGGGACCACAAAACAATAGAAGGTAGACATGGCTGGCATGCTGAGTTATTTTTGCACACTAAGTGTCACGATGCCAGCGCACCTGTGGGCGCCATACATCGTCTGCACACTTGGATTTTTTTTTATATCAACACTGAGGGACTGTTCTAGCTTCTGTCAAACACATTGTTTCCTGTCAGTAATCCGCGGACTGTTGGACGTCCTCGTTCAGCGCACATGCCCAAGTGAGGATTCAGGAAATGAAGGTTTAAACTTCGATTCTCCCCAACGTTACATTGTTGGTAACCACACTTTTGAAGTGAGACTACGCTCCATGTTCTTAACTTGATGCTAGTATTTAAATCGCGATGAAGGGCATTAGAGATGTTTCCTAGTGAAAGAAAAGAACCTACTGTTTGAATGGTTTTTCCCTCGAAAAATTTATCTACAGGAGACGGCGAGCACACGTAGATTTAAGCTTGTATGCCTGACATTGAGTCGGCCCTCCCGGAATTAATTGGTAGACCTGTTTCTATTCCGGAAGCCTCGACTCAATGTTAGCGTAGAATCATCCAGAGCTTTGAGTAGCATGAATGATGCTTCGATAGGAAGTAGTAGTGGGAATGGTTAATTATAAAATAATTGGCATCACTTGTTTCGACCTCTTTAGCTAGCAAGTCGTTGTAATGTGAGGAACAGTGTGTTGTGCTCGCTGCATCTACCTTGTGGCAAGGATGAGTTTTGGGTGATGGCTTCTTTGTGAACACAATGTAAAGTCCAGTAAAACTTGTTTTGTTATTAAAATTGTTAAAATAATTTCCCCTTTTAGAATGTCATTTAAGCTCCGGGTATTGTGTTGCAATCCTTAGTTTCGCATGCTTATTGCGTCTCGCTACCTTGTCATGGCTTTAAGTATGAAAATGTTAAGGAGTTTGCTAAATTAAGCTATAATCGTGACAATATGACAGCTGAGAGCATACACAGTGCATGCATTAAAACCAATCGACTCTTCTGTTACTGCAACCCCGTTGCGCATTGCCAGCTTGTGGGACTACCTAAGGACAGAACCGCGGTCCGTCAGCAAACTACGAGAGAATAAAAATTAGCATCCCTTGCATAAAATGTGAATAGTGCAATAAATCTCTTTTTCACTCGTATTTTTAACCTTAAAAGGAACTATGCTAATTATTAGTTTTTTGAGTGATGCATGTTTTCTTTTTCCTTTTCATATTTTTTCATCTTAACTATGTTTATGTGTAAACATATAAGAGATGGATAATTTCGTAGCTTTTGTCCCAAATTATTAGAGGAGAAATGCAGCCCAAATATTGATACTAAATCACAGGATTAAGGTCAGGGCTGCGTTATTCTAGAACCGGAATGTTGGCGAACCATAGCTGATGTTTTGAAACAAATATGTCGGCGACTACAGTCTTGTTTCTTGTGCCAGGAAATGTTTTCTTGCTTTCTGGACGTCAACAATGCAAACTTAAATCTTGTTAAATGGCTCGAGATGTCAGCTTGCACGTTAGTGAGTGGTGGATGAGACATTTCCATCCAAATTGCCTAGGAAAAGCAGAAATATCCACCTTAACTATAAGATGTTCACGCATATGAATTATATATTACAGTATTGATATAAAAACTTGCTCTTCTATCGTTACGTTACGATATATGTATATGTTACCTTGGAATTGTTTCAAATTAAGCAAGCAGGTTTCAACAAGCTGAAAAAGCATTCTAATACTTATTCGTGATAAGAAGCTCTTGTGTTCGTAAACGTTGAAGCTTTACGAAAGGATTGTCTAACGCTACGAGACCTTAATGAACTCAACATTTGTAAGTTTTATTTCTCATTTGAATATATTAAAGATATATTTTAATCGATATCGTTACATTTCAGAAGGGTTTTATTAATGAGGCAGTGTTTGGAACAATACTCTACGTGCAGCCGGACCTCGAGCTGTTTGTTTGTCGTAACCTTTACGTTGGGGGTGATTTTGACCGGAATGTTGGGTCCTATAATATACGTACTTTGATCTGTATGTTGGGTTTTAAAAATTGCGATGCAGGCGCAAGTTTTTGAAAGATGTTGGATAGCATATCATTTTTGCCAGAATGTGCGAAGTTATGTGAAACCAAAGCTACTTGGCAACAAATTTCATCGAAATGAGGGAAATATGGTGATATGGACAAGATAAAACATCTACCCTCTAACTTAATTTTGTTTCCCCATTTATCCCTTTGGGCTGAGTCATTAAAAAAGATCTGCCAAAAACATCCTCCGATATTCATATTCGACGAAACTGGATTGAAATTGGGTGACATGAAAATAAAAGCCTTACCTTCCTCCCCGGTTTTAAATTTTTTGGAAACATATAGCCTATGGCCGTCTGGAAGAATAGAACTTTTCAGTGGTGAAAGAATTGTCAAAATCGGTTTATAGGTTTTAGAAATGACGTCTCATAAACACACAAATGGTGTCTATTAGTATAGATATGTAACTCTTGTAGTAATTTGATTGCTGTTTTAAGTTTTGTATATAGAACAGGAAAGACGACTCTCCACTTTAAAATTACAGCAGCCAAATTAACTGGGAAAGAAATTCTCATATGTAACGTACGAAAAAAGACAAACAATATTAAGTTTACTGTTTTGACATTTTTTGTAAAATTTTAATTTTATTAGATTTACAGTGTTTTGCAAATTCCACCGATTTTTTTCGAGTTTATTACATGTGTGTACAAAATTAGCATTTAGTGATGAAATGTTTACTTTCTCTAGCACCTACCTGTTGTAGGCCAAAATTTCGCTGGAAATATATTTTTGAGGTCTCGTGACTGCTAACAAAGCAGTTTTATAAAAAGGTCCATGCCATCCTGTGGGTAAGTTCGGCATATTCGAAAGATTTGGCACGAAGATTCTCCCTCCACCACCTCAAACAAATTACCCTTTACATCGAAACATTTTCCTTATTTCTCGTTTTCTTTAAAACAAAAAAAACTGGTTGTTAACGATGTTGATTGAAACGTCAGATGTATTGACACAACTAACAAACTGCGCATCTTAAATTTTCCGTGAACAGTTCGCGAAGTCCTCTTCATTCTGAGTGATACTATACAGAAAATAGCTTAGTGTGTGTGTGTGCTCTATTTTTGTTGTTTTTGGCATATTGTCATATGTAATTTTAAGTGCTGAAACATGTAGTTTCTTGCGATGCCATGAAAGGACATGGAATTTCAAATGACGCGCGTTTTATTAACATTTGACTTCGCTCTCCTGTATCCACAACGAATTGTGGATATTTCTGTATAAATAGAAAAATAAGCTTTCGTAAAAAAAGTTTGTAGAAGCTGCATATAAGTGGCTAAGGAATGTAACACGCCGATGTGTGGTTTAAACTGACGGGAAAATACATTTGTGAAGTCTAAAAGGAAGTTAAGTTGAAGGCTGTCTTCCGTCCAAAACAGGCTTTGTACCAAAAAATTGGTCTACTACTAAATACCTTACATGAAAATGCCAAGAAACCAGCGCAATTTTCAAAAAATTATAAAGCTAAACAAAAAAAAACAAAACAATATGCTAACTGTAATGCCATTTATTTGGATGCTAGGAGAGAAAGGAATATCGATTGTATAATCCATAAGGAAAGTGTCTTGGATTATTCCCGAGATGCTGCAACAATCCACTACACAAATACGCACATGGTATTCCTCCTTCCCATTTGAATACCAAATTAACTTCTCTAGGTCTTCCAAGACTTCTCCTTTTGCAAAAGGGATTTGAATGCGTAATGCCTGTTGATTTAAAGCACAACGGCGGTATTTGCAATTCAAGCCTTGTAAAATTAATAGGTTTTTTGCGGCGTATGCAAATGTGTGATTACAGGAAAAACACTTTGCATGCGCAATTATATTATGCTGTTTGCTCTCGTGCGTGTTCGCGAAGCTTATAAAATCGTGTGACAGTGGAAGAAAGAAGGTCGTTATGGAGAGAAAATGACATTGTGATAACCGATCTCAACTGCAGGTTTGTCCTAAACCCTGAAATGTTTTCAATCTTTGTTGTAAATGTCTACATCGGTTTTGATGATAGCGCACATCGTGTTAGTTTTAGTTGATAAATGATTATACCGAGGGATAATCAGATGTCGGGTAAATATCGGATTAGACATCAAGCACCACGACCCCAAGTTCCACTAGTAGAATAAAAGAAATAGAAATAAAAATAAATGAGACCATCTGTCTGGCATACACTGATTGAAGTGAACATTGAACATACAGCATCTGTCGCGATATGACGAAGTTAAAGCGATGTTAGAATAAATCAACACTTGTGGTTGTAATTTTTTTTTTTGGTAAAACAAAACCAATATCTCGAAATGCCCTAGCAACATAATAAGCGTATATTATTATTTTAATTGTTTGATTCGGAAAGTACATAGGATTTTTTCGAGGAACCGGTTAATTGGAATTTTAATTTTATTTATGGACTCTCTTTGACTACTATGTTTCCTAGCGTCTCGGTGTATATTGGGCGTGAAAGATCGGAAATTTTGCTCAGAGGCCTCTATCAGGCTTGAGGTTCTTTTACGTGCCGTAAATCTATGACGCGGGACCACCGGCTTTACTTCCCTTCCGAAGGAAGCCATGCTAAGGATATTTACGCCAGAGAAAATCTATCGCTCTCCGCCGGGTTTGAACCCGTCACCTCGGGAGGCCAGCATGGTACCCCTAGTCCATGGAGACGACGGCAACTTAGTGTGGAACTGCTGAGAAAATGTTGCTCTAAAACTCGCATTTTAAAATGGACAGAATTTAATTCCAGATTAACCTGTTATGTATATATAAAAGCAAGCATCTACAATATCACTCACTGTTGAATATTTTGTTTGTACCCGCACTCTTAAGGGTCCCAGTGGTACATTTAAAGTCTTGTTTCAGGAAGGTTGTTGGCCAAACGAAATACTGAGAATGTTAGAAGTTTGTTTCTGTGATAAGACGATACCGTACTCACTTTGTAAAATAGTGCAAAGGCGATAGCTTGTTGACTGAATTATACGCATGTTACCAGTTTTGTGTCGTATGCTAATTCCGCAATTGTTTGACAGCAACTATTTTTCGTGATAATGCCACTGGTATACTTTTTCATCTGGTAATAAGTAATTAGCCATATAACACTCGGAAACGTCGTACCTCTTTACTACCCACCTTCATACATTAGTATATAAATGTTTAATACAGAGATATATTACACAATTAAAAATTTGAAGAAAAAAAACCAAGGAACTATTTATGAGATGTGAAGGAATCAACTGTTTTTGTTTAAGAACACGAGCATTCATACGCTGTGTTATTTCACTTCATGAGTTCTGATTTGTTTGTGCTGTAGCCACCAAGCCAGGCTGTTGCAGAAGCGTGATTTTCTGCGTCAGCTAAATCAGCTTCATTAACACTGCATGTTACATGAATACCTCTGCTCCTTCCCCCATTGTTTTGCATGCTTTCATTTAAACACATTCACCGCAGTCCAGCAACACTTGCGAGGCATTACCCCTTTCTTTCTTTATCTAGCATAAAGTTCAACACAACCTCCGATAACGCACATTTAAAAGTATCGAAGTTGATCTCAAAGTATTAGACCATCGAGGTCCCAGCCAGGCTTTGGAGTTTTCCTGGTTTCTTGTTGGGTAAGCCTCCAAAATGCAGCAATAGAAAACCAACTACCAACCACCAGAATGCGCACCAAATTATATGAAGTGTTCAGTAGCATAAGAACTCTCTGGAAAGAGACATAAAGTTTTCATTGTTTTTCTAGCAGCTGCAGCTAGTTATTCGACAACTCTCTCACTAAAGCAGAGGCGTAAGTTGAATGGCATTTTAAGTGCGAGTGCGCATCTTTGCGTTATTGCTGATAGACATGGTTCCGACCGTACATTTTTGGAAGTTGATGATGAAAACGGTGTGGTTTTGTTGCGTTTACCCAGCCAAACTACTCGCTTTCTTTAGTCAATCAAGAAGCACAAATTACAAATCAGATGAAAAGTACGATATCTTTTGTGTAACGGGTGGAAGAAAGACAATGCATTTATTTACATGTGAACTCTCATGCCATACCTGACCCGTGTTTTACATTGCGGATGCTATTCCAACACGTAACATCTACATGCTACACCTAAAAAACTTGCCCACGACTTCTTTTGAAAGTTTTACTAGCAACTTGTCCTTAAGAGAAGAACCAAGTGCTGAACTGTACAAAAGAATAGCTTGTGGCAAAGATACAGTAAGGGAAAAGAGCATGATGAACCAATCAAAATAATGCAAATTGCGTAGAAAATGAAAACTAAAATGTGATTTTGTAATAACTTAGGTTTGCGAACTAAATAATGAAGCTTTAGCACCGTTTATACCATACCGCCCACCAATTCTCCCAAGCAGTAAGGGAGAGATGGCGCGTTGTCACATTTTTCAAAATCACTATTCTCATGAAGTAATTAAATATTCCTAGCAGTCAAACGATAGTATTATGAAGTCATTATTTCAGGATTTTTGTGGTAAAAATCTCAATTTTGGGGGGAAAATGCAAAAAGTGCGCCATCTCTCCCGGAATTACTCTATTGTGAAGGTCGGTGTGTACAAATGAAATATTAAAGCGTTAAATGTTGTACATTTTGTTGCTTTATAACAACATCGCTAAGGAATAAAGAAAACATTTTGTCTCTGCTTTTAACAAAAAGCCTGAAAAAGTATTCCCATTCACTATGAAGATCTTCAAAATTGCCTTCCTCCGGCCAATTTAAAACCCCTCCCCCGTTGGTGTTTTTTATGCCGTTCCTAAAGAAGTTGTGTTTATAGTTAGCAAAGGTATTGAGAAAACGGACCATTCCAACTGAAAAATGTATCAACATTTCATTCCGTCGAACAATTTCACCGCTTCCCATTGAGGGTGGTATTTGTGCCACCTTTACAGTGTTTTCACCCTCGTCCTAAAAAATGTGTGTGGCAAATTTGGTTGGAAAAGGTGTAACGGTATAAATTTGTATTCGGTGCAAACAAACATCCTGACTTTTCCTTTTTATTCGTTTAACCCAAAAACGAAAAATGGAATGCCAAATAATTCCCCACCCTAAGAAACACTTCACATGGAATTTCCTTATTGTCTTTCTTAAAAATGGATTTAGATTTATATATTGTATATTTGAGAAATCGTTGCAAATAATATGTGAATCTTAAATTTTTGTTTAATAAGAACTGAATCTCTCCCCATGCATTTGAATGTGTTATAGGCACAGACAGAAACTTAAACCGTGTGTTTCAAGGAAATTAGCACTTTATGAAATATTCGTTATATTCCTTGGATATACACGAACGTTGGCTCATCCACCTTTCTACCTGCTTTTCGGGAAGTTTCCGCTCTTGTTGGATTTTCCTTTGTCATTTGTCACCTTATGTTATCCCAGATTCGCAGCTGTTCTGGTTTTTACCATGAACCATTTGGTTGGCTAGCTGGATCCATCAGACTTCCATCAAAGCGTTCAATCGCTCCGTTTTCTTCCTATTTCCTAATACTCCCAATCGTACTGAAGGCTTAATGGATTTGATGCCCGAGGTGGTGCAAAATAAAGTGTTAATAGGCCTAGTGGCGCTTCACTTTCGGGGAAAAAACAACTAAAGCTCAATATAATGCACATTGTCTTTATTTGCACAAATTTCAGTGTAGCGGAGAATAGCTTTGTTCTTAGTGGAGTCAGAAACTTATTTTCACGTTCGTAAAATTAAAATACGCATGTGTCGGGCAGTTGCGAACTGTTTCTGACTAGAATTACGGACAAAGATAAATCCGTACAACTCTCAGGTAGCCCGTGGGAGATAACACGTCGTAGAAAGAAATATCATTTTCGTACCTGTTGTATGACCTTTCATTCTCATTTTTAACACTTTCCTTGGCGAACATGTGTTAAAATTGAGAACAGTTTCTGAAGTGTTGTGATGCGAGTATTTAATAGCCAACGAAAGAGCCCTGCAATAGGTTTTATGTAAGGAATGTGTTAAATCGATAGAGTAACGTGAAATATAGGAACATTTCATGATGGTCAGCTTTTATTGGCTCCATTATTTCACATCAATGGTTCAAACAACGCCACCAATGCTACAAATCTATGATTTCACTCATAATATTGGGCATCCTGCTTCCAACAAAAGCATTCAGTTCATCGTAACACAGGAATGCATCGAAATATCCATCTGTGGAATTCATCGTTCATCAGTCCGATGACCTAAAAGCTTTGGCCATTATCATGTGCTTAGTGTGCTTGATTGGCAGTTGTAGCGGGAAGTAAATACGAAACTAAACGCAGCAAAGTAGCATATCCTCGCGTTACCCAATGCCGTCTTAACACAATATAGATTTTGGCTAAATACGATATACCGTCAACGTAATAGATGAAAGAGAGGACTGACTTCAAATCGTCGCATTTGAAGGCATTGACAATTTTTGTTAAAGGGCATTTTAAATTACCAGGCTTGGAGATGAATTTAAACCAGACCGTTCGGAATGATCTATGATACTGGGCGTAGATTCCCATCACACATCCTGCATACCCAATCCGGACTTAAGTACATCGTGAGAGATGCTACCCATCCCAATCAGGTGGTGTCACTACGACCATAGGGTCCCCAGAAGATGGAAGAGCTACCAATCCACACACTTTACCCAAGTTAAGCAAGCATTGGTCACTCTTATCTTGGTCAACCCCAAATCCTATACCTACATTCTATCTCGCTTCTCTGTCAACCGGCCTACAAGCAAGCGGTTGCATGGTCTGAGCGCTTGTCCGTTTAAGTGATTCGCCAGAACTCTGCCAATGGCAGCACAGGAAGCGACTCAAGATATAAAAGCTTGCGAATTTTGATCTATTATATCGCACGGGTAAAGCCACGTTGTAGCTATTGTCCATTCCAAACCAGAGTTCCCTCTGATGTAAACAGAAGCACGTGCTTCGGCTTGTCACGAACCCAAGAATATGCTCTTACGCCAACGTAAATAGTTCCTTAATACATGTATTGTATTATGAAATATTAGAGCAGGAAAGGTATAGAGCTGTACATTTTATTGCGGTTATCATAACAACTCATCGTTAAAGGTAATGGATATATACTAGCTGTTAAGAGATTACAAAATATGATTTTCGCCTGCTATTGCGCTAACGCCGAGGGCATCTTGCTAGTTAATACCAACCGTATGTTGACTGTCACTCTTACATACACAAGAAATGCAGCAATGAATTCCCAGAGGTGCTATCTGAGTACCGAATAAACACTTTGCGTAACACAGGATATATGATAAGCGAACAGTCGTTCATAATACACTAACACACAGCTCAGCTCAGGTCAAATCTTGTGATTTAGTCAGTTGGTATTTGAGCTCACATGGCAGAGGAAGGTGCGTGTAGTGCGAATAAACTGTTCAAACACAGAAGCAGGAAACTGTTAAAAAGCGGCTAAAAACAAACAATACTTCATATATTCAACTCACTATTACAAAAACACCCGACACCTGCATTATTGCATATTACGAAACTAATATCGGATTTTACAGGCGTTTCAGTGAGAAGTGTAACGAAAGCGAGCAGGGAATATAAACAGACATAATACAACATAGAAGAGAATAAAATGTGAGAACTTGTTTTAAGTGCGACAGTGCTGTGGAATTGTGGATAAGCTTGTCATTATTTTGGAGAGTAGTTCCGATTCTGATATGGCAGCTGAGTCATTTTCGGAGGATTCGGATTTGGGTGTTGCACTTTTGCCCAAGGATTGTGATTAACGTAAGTAAAATGTTCATTGCCGCATACTTATAAAATCGAATGTTACCTCAGGTTGAATTTTGAACTATGATTCTCACGCAGGGCGCCTTTTTATAGATTAAATAATGTTCAAGAAGCCGCCATTATGGGCGGGGATTGCGAACTACTTTCGCGCGGATAATACAAAGAGTTTGTTTTCAGTGAAAGGCACTCTGGTTTGGAATGGACAGTAGGTACTGTGAGGTTTGTTTCTGGATCTACCTACAAAAGTTAGCTTATGTTTTTGAAGTTCTGATGGCACCAATTCAGAATTTACTGCCATAAGCTATAGAAATAAGTTTTTTGATATGTTACTCGATTTTTGTCGCCGTAAAGTGACGAATATGCGATGGTCGATCACGTGGTTACAACACTTACGAAGTGAACTGTGTGTTTACGCAGAAGGCGAAGACACCACTTGAGTAAGAGAAAGTAAGATCTGCAGGCGATTAGCGAAGTATTTGCCGAGGTTCCTCAAGGCGAGGAGAGTTCGGAATATAATGACTAAAAGACCATCAGGGTGGGTTGCTGTGAAGAGGGAAGACAAAGGCGAGGGAGGTAACAAAGAGTTATCTTATCTAGACAGGAAACATCCTGTACTGCTGACTCCACATGGTGCGTCTTTTGTTCCAAACCCACCCTGGAAAACTGTCGATTGGTGTCAAGAGCAGCACGACACCAACCTGTAAAATGAACGGGGCGGATTTTACAAATCATTATATTGTAGCTTAATGGTGTGATGGTATGCCAGAGCTTATCACTGCGCTGCACTAGGGAAGTGGTGGTACCACGTCTTCGAGGAATTTCTAATTTATTTTACATGGAAATATTTGTACGTTTTGACGCCATCGCTAAATAGTTACGCTTTGCTTGGCGAGGGAAGCTTCAATTTCACGAAGTTGGCAGGTGCCTGGGACAGATATTACACGGAAACTATTAGTGCTTACGAATAAATATACTTACCTAAAGTCTGTTGCATTCTGCCGTATAACGGTATTGAAACGGAGAGCGAGTGGGCATTTAAAGGCTTAAGCATGCGTCCTTTTGCGCATTTTCCCACAAAACTACGTATTTGAACCACATCTGTGCTTTTCGTGTAGCAGTTTACCAGTTGTACTAAATTACACAAAATCCATTCAGAAAGAAGATGATTGAACAGGCAATTCAAGATAGATTAATTGCGCCGTGTTGGTAGTTTGCATACATTTAGTCGAGAAATTGTATGGGTATGCTACTTGACATTGTGCTGAAAAGGGTTTTGGTCTGACGGAGAAAGAAATCGGGAATTATCAACGTTTCCACTTAACTTTGTCTAATTTATTTATCCGTCAGTTTGAATCATATGTTGGCGACACTGTCGGGTATTATACTCGGTGTGAGTTATACCCCTAAATGGACAGGCTTTCTCTTTAAATCGGTATACAGGTACACTCTTACCAAGTCATGCTACTTTTGACCAATAAGACGCTACGAAACGCGTTTCAACCAATCATAACTGCTTATTCCAAATCTTTATCACCTCCCTAGCATCTGTTAACATGTTTGCGATCGTCAGTTCTTTTCCGCATAGATATTCAAAACAGCACGACACCAAACCACACAGAGAAAATGAAACAGTAGATGTATAGAAGCAGCTCGATGAGTTAATTGCTATTTTATTGTATTTATTTCTTGTAATGTTTGTATACTTTGTTTCAATCGCGAGATAGTCAAATCCCACTTGAGTCTTGATTTTTTCTAGATAAAGTGGGATTACTGTTGATGAAAACGCTGTAAAAGTGATGAGATATGCACCAGTAGCACGGACAAGGGTGTTAAGCAACAAGAGAATTGTGAATCAAATCATTCCTCGTGTATCTCTGTACAGTACAAAATCGTAATCCAAAGACTGGAAAATGGAAGCAACATGATTATAACGAAATTATATTATCTGTTCGGTTCACGAGTTTTGAAAGATATGCATGGATAATCCTCCGTGTTACGCATTGTGTGGTGAAGATAAATGTGGAAACACAGCTGTCATGAAGTTTTGTGTCCCTTAGATGGGGGCGTGGCATGGTCGGATGACGCAGAACGTAACAAATAGAACATTTAAAATTGACCAGATACAAATGTGAGTAGTCACTCGCTCGGAACACACTCCAGTCTCCTACGGTCGTTTTTCCTGCACCACTTTGTCCAGTTTTTGTTCCATCGAAACAGCCGCACCGCAGAAGGGAATATGTACGTAAACATACGCAGACCGAGCAATGTTTTGTAACAATCGATTGGTGGCGGTGTGCAATCATTTGGTCAATGATAAAGATGCAGTCACAGTGATCACTCTCGGTGATTATGGCCCGCCACTGTGGAAGGTGAAGTAGCTTTCTTATAACACTACTGCTGTACCAAATGTATTGAGTTGAGCTAGACTAGATGCGTTTTCAACGATTGCTTGTGCTCATTTTACGTATAAAAATGAGAAAATATGTTATTCGTTAAAAAAAGATTTTTTTAAGACTACATGTGGGTAACACTCGTGTTATACTTCTGTTTTTAAGAAATGTAATGCACTAATGCAAGATGTAGATGGGGGAATAGCGATAAGAGTTATACTTGCAATGGCGTACCTTTTTGTCAAGGAATAAAATAAGGTTACATGATAATCGTCAAACTAAGAACAGGAAGTTAACTAGCCTAACCTAATGCAAATGTTACTCCTTTGCAATTGCCGCTTGAGTTACACAACTTTATAGTAGCAGTATTAAGATTTCGGTATGCGCTACATGCTATATTGTAAATGTCATTCATGTCCAGGTTATGTTGCCCACTGCGGTAATTACTTCGCTTTCTAAAATAATTATTCTCTTACAAATACATTAAATTTGAGAGAGACTATATGCACTGGAAAATTATAGTAGCCAGGACAATACTTAAAAAATCTGATGTGTTACACTCACATGACTTTCTCTACTTTTGTACAAACTATTTTTACAAACGCTTATTCTCCATCTACTTCATGTTAATCGAGATAAACATTTGCAGACTCTATCTTATTGCTAAGTTTCTTGTAGATGTAAGGGGAATATATATTTACAAGGGCAATATAGAAATACAGTAGCCTTTAAGCATATACATATCTCTTAATAGCTGGTTGCTAAGTGCAGCACCATTCCCTTTCCCACAGATTAATACTCTTTGCATATACAAGACCAAAAAAAAAAAAAATAACGAATTCCCATTTGAGAAAATAAGTATTGAAAAATTTAAGGGAATAACAAGCAATATCTCGAGAATGGTTCACTCAACAACAAAAATGTATATGACAAATTGTGTATTTTAGCGCGATCTACATTTTTTGTGTAGTAAAATTCTGTCTATCTCTTATGGTTTACCAGTTATGCAAAAGTCGTTCACAATGAAGAATACTTTTGAAGACATTCCCAGAAAATTCAAGATATACATTTTATTTGTCATAAAAATATCTTAAACATATAATATTTTAATCAAAATCGTTAAGAGCCATTTTTGAGAGAAAATTAAAATTTTCGAAAAATGTTCCATGTAAAGGGTACTCTGGGGTGGGGGGATTTTCTTGAAAACCTTCGTGTCGCATCTCTGGAAGATACTGAACCTAAATACCAAGTTTGGTGTTTATCCGACTGTTCGTTTCTGAGTTATGCTGTTCACACACACACACACACACACACACACACGGATGATTTGCAGTTCATAATTTGACCATTTATCATAAAATGCTTTTTGTTTGTTTTTTATGCTGTTGACCGTTTTAAAAACATACAAATTAAACTCCCCCCTTCACATAACTACAGAAAGTGTACAAAAATAAACGCTAATGGGTAAAGAAAATCGTGTGTATGTAACACATCAGATTTGTTAAGGAACCTCAAAAGTGTATTTCCGGTGAAATCTCGGTTCAAATTTTTGTGTGGAATATATTTCCTCTACTCAAGCAGCTTTCATGATGCCATACCGAGGGCAAACATTCCCTAGTTTAAGGTTTATAAAATGGTTTTGGAGTCTGTACACTGTCAGAATCTAGTTATTGTAAATACACAGGAGTTGCTTTTAATACGAGGGGCAATATTTATATTTTGAACCTTGGCAACCCTGAATGTTGTAGGTGCCATCTGATGTTTCCAGTGGAAAGTTTGACATTTTTGACCATAATCTACTTCAAACATTTTGTCTATAGAGCGTCATTTGTTTTGTTTACAGTTACACTAACTTGAAAATTGTGTGTCAACAAAAACATGGAATTAACTCGTGAAAATGTTCCTGCAATGATTTATTAGGACTTTCGACGTGGATTATCAAGACAAGAGTGCATCGATCAACTAACTTCCACATTTGGCGACGAAGCTCCATCCTTTGCCACTGTGAAACGCTAGTATAACGAATTTAATCGTGGCCGCCGTTCGCTCAATGATGAAGTTCGTGAAGGTCGTCCAAAATCAGTCGTGTCAGTAAACATTGATGCTGTGCAAAAACTAATAATGAAAGATCGTCATGCGACATATTGAGAGATTGAGGCAACCCTAGGCATTAGTTCCACCAGCATATATAAAATATTGCATGATTATTTAGCCGTGAAAAAAGTTTGCTCTCGTTGGATCCCACATAATTTGACGCAATCTAAAAAAGATACTCGTGTCGATTGGTGTACAAATGTGCTCAAGAAATACAATGGCGGTGCCCCAAAAGACGTATATAAGATTGTAACAGGTGACGAATCATGGATCTGTGCGTATGAACCGGAACGTAAACAGTAGTCGACTGTATGGGTGTTTCAAGATGAAGCAAATCCAACAAACGTTGTTCGCACTCTAAGCACTTCGAAGCAAATGGTCGCCTGCTTTTTCAGCAAAACTGGCCATGTGTTAACAAGGCCTTTAGAGGAGCGTAAAACGGTCAATGCTGAATGGTAAAAAAACATATGTTTGCCTGAAGTCTTCGGTGAAGTAAGGAAAACCAACAAGAACCGTAGGATCGTTCATCAAGACAATGCGAGCGCGCACACATCTCGTCTAACAACAGAGTATTTGAAGGCTCAAAAAATCGAATTGATGAGTCATCCGCCATACAGTCCTGATTTGGCACCCAGTGACTTGTTTTTGTTCCCGAACATCAAGAATAAATTGCGTGGACAAGCGTGGAGAAGCCGTAAATGCCTTCAAAAACCATGTTTTGGAGGTGTCTCAAGAAGACTGGAATAAATGCTTTGACATGGTTCAAACGGATGCAAAAGTGTATTGATCATAAAGGAAAATATTTTGAAAAACAATAAAGCAGTTTTCAATCAGAAATTACCTTGTTTTAATTATTAGGCTCAAAATATAAATAGTGCCCCTCGTAGCAGTATGAATCTAAACATATGTGGTAGCTCTAAAATTAAATCTAAAAAATATTGCTATACATTAGACTTCACCTTTTTAAAACGAAACTTTTTGAGTCGACCAAGTAATGTTTGGTCTTAAGCATACCTCAACAGAATAGATTTATTCAGTAAATATATAGCTTTCAAAGTTAATGCATCCAAGATACTACCTATTTATAAAAAAATGCATACAGCAGCCCATAATGTACAGTAAACATTAGCAAAATAATTGTGGAAGCAATGCGACCGTTTCCTTGGCCATGAACTGTGGAAGCGGCTCACCGAACTGTGCTAAGCTACGCAGTGAAGGACTTGCTTCGCGAGCAGTTCCATCAGAGTCGAGGTCGTGCCAGAGCGGCATGCCTTTCACCATGTTTTTATGGACTTTATGCCGATTCAGAGAGATATTGGCTCTCCGGTAGGGATACTTCTCAAAACGACCCCCCCCCCCCCCGCCCTCACTGACCAAGGTCTTGTGTAAATGTTTAGCATGCATTCTCTGCGGCAACTGCAGATAAAGACAAGCGAAAAGCATTGGAAAGGACATTTTGCCGGATAAGTGGCAAGTCGTTGAGCTCCTTGGGGTTACATAAATCTCACTCTACAAGTGTATTTCTTCTGCTCGGAGGGGAACGGCAAACGTTCCACCTTATAACTAGAGCAAGTATTTTATTCCACCTAAAAATTCAATATGCTCAATCCAAACAAGAATTTTTCAGAAAAGGGGTTCCATATGTGTGAGTAAACAACTGGATTCAAAAACGAAAAGTCGGTAGATAAAAGCTGGTATTTAAGTTCAGTATCTTCCAAGGATGCGACACGATTTTCAAGCAAATCCCTCTACCCCAAACTTGTCCTTGCATGGAAGAATGTTGGTTATTTTTGTATTTTCTGAAAAATGGCTTTAACCATTTTTGTTAAAATGTGATATCTGTGTGACTAATAAAACATATCTTGAATTCTCTCTAAATAGCATATTGAATAAGTTTTGTGTAATTTTTATAATTGGTAACCCTAAGATATCTCGTTAAAACAACAATTTGTTAAATTCTTTTTTATCGGATGGATGGCATTAACTATTTCCGAGGTATTCGTTGCTATTGGTTTGAATTTTTCAATACAGCTTTGAAGTCCTTGGCCACAGTAATGTTCAAAGCCAGCATTTAGTGGATAGAAATGCTTCCTGGAATTACAGTACGTGAATTTGTAATGGGTATAGGAATTTATTCAACGATACACGCCACAAAATCGTAAGTAACGAGAGGATGTAGGTCGACCATGTGAAGGAAGGTATTATGCAAATAAAAAGAGTTAGCACTCCAGCGACATTGCCAGAGTACGCCTGGACGTGGTATCGATTTTAGGGGTCCGCGTAATGAACTCCGAGAGTGCAGATCGAGACACGTGTATGTCTGGCAAATTACAAGCTTCGCGCTCCCCAGGGATATGTGCTGCTGCTATTTTCCGATAACACATATATTGGCCAGTGTGCAAAAAATACAGGGTGATCGTTTTCTATCTACTTCTGCAGAAATACTTTCATTATACATTTCGTTGTGGTACATGAGGGATACAAGAGGATGAAGTGAGTCGCTATATGCTGCCTTTGAAATTCATACTCTTGTATAACATCGCGAGAAACAAAACATTGGTGACTTAGCACTTGCAAAAATGTACCTATTAGGGTCACAAATACGGTTACAATTTTAGCATGAAAAAGTATTATTAAAAACTTCTTATCTCAAATCTTTAATGAGAAATAAAGTGCATAGTTTCCAGAATTGTAACACTTGGGATTCAAAATATCCTCGAGCCCTGATACAGGCCCTCAATCTTCCTGGCCATCCATAAATGCTCGAACGAATAGTCTCCAAAGGAGTTGACTTGGCCTCTTTCACTATAGCACGTTTCAAACTATAACATTGCGTGTCTTGCTGCACACTCTTCTCTAAAGTTCATTCCATACCCCAATCCAGGGGATTGGATTCGCTCGATAGTCCTGTTGAAATGTCCAATTCTGTGTTGTTAAGCTGCTGAACTTTAAACTTAGATTCTCGCCAAATCGTCGTATAATGTCTGACTAATTTGTTAAAGTGGTTTGTATTCTTTTGGGGTGACGATATGACTAGTGAGTTCAAGCGACTTAAAATAATTTTTAAAAATGCGTCAGGTACCGCTTTTACACTTTTTGTGGCGTTTTGACACCCTTGTTACAAAAATGTATGGTTGTTGCACCGTTGTAACTTATACCATAACAGACGGTGGATGATGGGCTCTCTGGATTCGGGGTGCGACTTGCCACAAACACCACCACTTCCACGTCGAACAGCTTCTCATCGCTGAAAAGAATTGTCTTTTGTTGGCCATTAGCATGGCGCTTTAAGAGTGCCATGATTTCTGCACCCTCTTCTTCAATTCAAGAGTGACAAAGTGTCTAGCCCAATATGCCTTCACTCTCAGGTCATCGTTTCATCGGTGTCTAGAAACCTTCAATTCACGGGCAAGGATTTTTTGCTTTCGTACAGGATTTGGACGCAGTCGGCCCGCACTGTCTCTAAAAGCTCTGGTGTCCTAACTGTCCTTGGACGGCTAGTTCTTGGCGTGTCAGCAGTGGTTTGGTTTTCGTTGTATCGACTGATGGCACGATAGACAAACAAGAGCTTTTTCAAGGTATTGAAAATTTATCCTGGAGCCATTCCTAGAGCAGTAACAGCTATTCGCCCCAACACACACTACCACTGGCAGCTGCAAGACTGAAAGCAGCAGCACCGGCGAGCGCTAGGTAACAGTATATATGCTTCTATTTCAAATCAATAGTAGGGATGCTTTGGAAATTGATAATGTGATAAATGTGCTGTTTTAACGATATTTTTTTTTTTTTTTTTTAAGTTTTCATCTATCTCTTACAGTTTACCAGCTTTGCAGCATTACAGTACTAGCTGGCTTACCCAAAGTTGCCAGGAAGAAGCTCCCCGCTCTTTAAGATATTATTGCACAATGTTGTTTACCCCTTATAATTGTAATTTCGTACTGTCCCGACTATTGCTAATAACTGATGAAAAATCCCCTGACATTCTCCAAAAGGCGGAACGTCTCGCTTCCTTAACCTCCAAGTTCTGTAAACGCTGCCAAGCCTAGAAGGACCCTATCATCGGTAGGAATGTTAGATTCACATTCTAAATCTCTGTATCCATAGTTTTCATATAATGTACAACGAAATAGATAAGCTGGTGAATATGAAGACTCCCCACGCACACAATCTGCAACAATCGAGAAAAATAATATTCTAAGTTAATTATAAAACGCTGATTTCTAATGTTGGCAATTTTCTCTCTTTATACCATTATCTAGCATGGCCTGCTAACGAACTAATTACAGCATAGAACTGTCTTATCGTTAGGGTATCGCACGCGTTATAAACAGATTCGATTCTCTTATTTGGCATCTATGATTGTGACCATCTATATATGTATGTGGCGTCGCGGTAGCGTGTCTGCCTCACGAGTTCGAATCTTGGTTAGGGTATTACCTGGATAAGGTTTTTTTCGGGGGTTCTCCCTTATCCTGAGAATATGAATGATGGGTAACTCTAAACTCGGGGGATCCCGTATCATTTCAGCCATTTCGTTCATTCACCGTCCGAAACGACCTACGGATCCAAGGACGTTGATCATCAAACAAGCAAGCAAGAAATATGACATCCTGATGGCTAATTGGTGCTTGACTGAAGGCCAAATTAATTAAATATCAGCGGTTTTATGTTATTTTTCGTGCATTTTTTGTGGAATAAGGAGGAGTTTTTTTCTACGCCATGGCAATCTTGACGAAAAGTCAAAGCCTTCTTTATAAGACTTGTTTTATAATTCGGATGTCCTCGTATCTTTGGTTAGTGATTTTTAATCTTGTAATAATGATTTATGAATTGAAATTGGGTGTTTTATAGCCATGTCCGTCACAAAGAACAAGTGTTTTCAGTGGTGAGAAAAGAATTATCAAAATCGGTTGAGTGGTTTTTTTGGGACTACCCACAAAAACAGAACACTGCGCACGCGCGCAGGTTTTCTCACTATAACATTAGTGTAGATTACTCATGTTAATATATTAAACATTCGCATTTTAATAAACGGATAGTTTGTAGGACTTTCACATCATTTGGAAGATGCTGAACTCAAATAGCAAGTTTGGTATTTATCGGACATTTCGTTTTTGAGTTATACACCCGCGCGGACCTTTTTGTAAATATGGTTTCTCTCTATTAAGAGCTACATCAAAACGTGTAATTCCATTTTTGTTTGGAGTACAGTACTTCCTCTAGCTGGTTTGAATAAATGGAGAGAAGCTGGAGACATTGGTTTATGTTGTGGAAAAACTCTCCATATATCGGTGGCTCGTTCCATCCAACCTGAGCAGGGCGTCTCGTGGTTTTCCTTAGTCGTATGCTGATTTCACGTCACCAAGCTGCAACAAACCCAGCAGAAGCCATGTTACAGAAGGTGGGTGTCATGTGGAAGCTATGCGACTTCCTTTTGTTCATCTCAGGTTTGTTTCATCGATCATTAGAATAATTATTGTAGTGACCTCATGTTTCACAAAAATAATTGTATTCAACTTTTCCCAAGAAAGTTAACTTACAAAAATGAAAATCTAGTAGCATTTGAAATGCCCGACGTGATGGAAATTTGAAAATTGCTATTTGCGCAAACGCCGTGTATGAGCATTTAAATGGTCAGAAGGTCAAAACTGCTACTGGGTCCTGATTTTACAATATTTGAGCATGTTTAATGTAAAAATTATTTATTTGTTACTCCTTGTCAACTATCTCGAGGTTATCAACAGTAATATTTATTAGGACAATTTCACGAATGTTAGTAGTTACTTCAGTCATCGTGAAGCTGCGGGTTTAACAGTTTCTCCTGTTAATAGCAGACCTCAGTTCAAATTTCGGCTAGGGCGTTATGTGAGGAGACGAATTTCAGATAACCCTAATATCTATGAACCCCGTTCTCATTTGAGCATTGTCGCACAGCTCACAAGGTCCGTTATGTAATATAGTTAGGTAAGTTAAATGTGTGGCGCTGCAGTCCTCTTGGGGCTGGCCCTACCAACGCAGATGTCGACCTCACGCTCAGGTGATGTAGTCGGCACCATGCTTCCCCAATCCGAACGTTGGCTTTCGGCCTATCTAGCTAAAATGCACCGGATGCCGAGTCATAGACCTCCACTGTAGGGCACCTCGCCACGTTACTCGCGATTCCCTAGCACCTGTGCATTGTACTCGCCCAATTCCACCAGATATGCGTGTTAACAGTTTTGAAAATGCGCCAAATAATCCCAACTACCCTTTTACACGGGAAAGAATTCGTTATTTTTATTTACTTCATTTTTATAAAATTAAATTTTTACTACACTTTGTGTAGCTTTAATGACATTTTTAATCCAAATGTCTTATTTAACGTACATGCAGGACAAATAAAATGTATATCTTGAAGTTTTTGCGAGTTCCACTTTTGCATTATTGTGAAATTAGGAAATTATAACACAGACAAAAACTTGAAGAGGGAAAAGTGTAGAGCACTTCAAATGTTACTATTATCGAAATATCCCTTATAGCATGTTTGCTAGTGTGAATTTGAAACAATTCCAAGGTAAAAATATACCGTAACGTAGCCAGGGCAGAAGAATCACGTTTTGTGTGAATACTATAGTATATAACGAATATATATATATATATATATATATATATATGTCACTGATAAATAAAATAGATGTGAATGTATTACTTCAGATATTTAATTTATTAACGTGAAACTTCGCAATCTCCCCAGTAAGCACCAATAAGTATACGAATTTAAACCTACTAGGAGATACACAAAATTATTTATGGGCGCTCTTTAACTACTATGGTTCTTAGCGAGCCATTCTACATTGGGTGTGAAAGACCGTAAATTTTGCTCAGAAGCTTCTATCAGGCTTGAGATTCTTAAATCTACGACACGGGACCACCTGCTTTACTTCTCTTCTGAAGGAAGCCGTGATAAGGATTTTTACGCCCGAAAAAAATCATCGCCCTCCGCCGAGTTTGAACCCGCGACCCCGGGAATTAGAGGCTAGCATGGCACCCCTAGACCACGGAGGACGACTAGGAGATGCATCTGAAAAATTCTCGGAGTGGCCCAGAAATTGCAGCAGCGTTTTCCATCTTTCGTGGAACAATAACAGAGATTGTTGAAGCATCACAATAGGCATAGCTGTTTGTTACAGTGCAGCTGGGAATATGGAACATTTGCGGTTATTAAGTATGAATGTAACAGGGACATACCGATATGACAACCTCACGCGGCCGTGACGCGCGCAGCAGATTGAAATCCGCCACAACAAAGTACAGGACATGGTTCCGCAGAATCACCAAATCAAGGTGTCCAAAATTGCTGAAGCTCTGGACATTTCAGGGTAACCTATATTTTAATTTTGAGAGAAGAGTTGGTCATGAAAAAATGACCTGCAGGATGAGTGCTGCGACTGCTGACTGGATCAGAAGCGGATTTCTGAATAAAGTTTGCTCGTTTCCAGAGCGATCCCACAAATTTATAACAACACAACTACACACCTTGAACAAAACAGCAGTCTAAGCAATGGAAGCTCCAAGATTCTCCATCGACGAGTGTGAAGTCGGCCAAGGTTGTGCTAATGGAACATTTATCGCCGGAGCTAACATCCTGCACCAGTTGAAGACCAAAATACGCGAGAAAAGGTCAGGTTTGGCAAATAGGTCATCTTCCATCACGATAATGTTTGCCGTCACGTTGTTGCATTGGCAAATCGGGGTACGATTTGATGCTACGTCCACCTTATTTCTCTGACTTAGCTCCATCAGACCTCCACTTGTTCCCTAAACTGAGAAATTTTCTTCCGATGAACTTTTGAGGCGTATTTTGTAGGCCTGGAGGAAAATTTGTGAAGGGATGAAGGCCATGTAGCGTCGCTATACCAAGTGCATTAATGTCAAGGAAGACTGTGTTGAACAGAACTATTTCAAAAATCTGTACTCACTCCAAGAAGTTTTCATATGACCCTGACATGCGAGACTTGTTCCAAGATGCATGCCATCTCACAGTTCAAGTATGCCCATACGATATAAAACATGCTCTCTGTGTGACCGTGAGGAGCAATTTTTGAGAAATGCTTGACTTTTTTTATTGTATAGCCCCCAACTTCTCTTATGGGCATTTCGGAGGCTTTGACTTGAGAAACAACTAATAGGGTTGGCGTTTTTACTCGCTGAGCTGTAGATTTCCCAGTCGGGAATCAAATCCGAGGCTTTTGGGTTGACCACTGGACCACGTGATAGTCGCTTGTTGTAGAAGCGGCCTACCTCGTACGTGATTTAAGCAAAAAAACTGTGCTTGAAATGGCAATGTGGTATACATATTATTGTGCACGAGAATACCTTTGTGAAAGTTTGTCTCGTTCGATAAGCAGCAGCTAGACAAAAGAAAGTGATTGAGTGGACGGATTCTAAGGATAATTACCCCAGTTGAGAGGACTTTAAAAGATCCTTGCTTCTTACAGATTCTCGCGCCTTTGTCGTGTCCGGCTTTGTGCAGACTTGGTAATTAAGGGAGGGAAAAAAAAGCCTTTCCTCATTAAATTGTCTCAGACACTGGCTAGCGCAAACTATCGGCTTTAACGTCATTTTCAAATGTCATTAAATGAAATGAAATGAAATGTGTAAAAGATGGCTCGGTTTCACCTGTGCTGCCATCTCTAGTGGTAACCCTTGGCAACGCGGGATGTGATTCCGTTGCCATGGTAACCCGGGCTCATTGATTGTCAGGCCGCATGACGTCACAACCGAAGCTACATTGAACATTCCAAAAAAAAAGTGGAAATAAAGGACAGTAGGGGAGAGATGGGTTTTGATGTGGTGTTTGTGTATTATCTGCATGGTGATCTGTTTAGCTGCGGTCGAATGCCGATGCGTCTTTGAATTATACCTACATCCTTAACGTGCAATACGGCCTGAAAAATATTTGACAATTTTAACTAGCATTAGTATCTACACACGATTAGTAATTTCGGGTTGTGCAGATGTTGTATTGACCTAAATACTGAACAGCTTCCAAAGATGCGACACAAAAATTCCCCCAAACCACTCTTTTACATGAAAGTGTTTTCGTTTTCTCAAATGCGGCTCTTAACGATTTTAATTAACACGCCATGTATTTTAGATATTTGCTGATGACTGAAATGCGTATATTGCATTTTCTGTAAAGTGCTCTTCATTCTGTATAACTGGTAAACCCTAAGAGTGACAAAAGATTAGATCTCCTTAAAACAAGAAATTGTGTCATTAACCATTATTCCGAGATATTCTTTGTTAGTTCTTTGAATGTTAACTTCTATTTTTTAAGTTGCCATTCTTTTGCTTCTCGCTAACCTTTATTTCGATTAACATGAAGTAGATAGAAAAATAGGATTTTGTAAGCTTCAGAAAATGACGAAAACTATTACTTATTAAAAATAAATTGAGAGATGTATGACTCTCTTTTAGTGGTATTTTCCCCAGTCGATCAAAATCTACGTGGCGGTTTCAGCTTTTAAGAAGGGTGATCCTCTGAAACTGGAAAATGATAAGACCAATATAAAATTTTCCAGTATGTTGTAAAATAATTGAAACTGTTATGAAGTCTGAAATTAATATATATAATTTTTTTTAAGTCACGACCATTTTTGTACTTGTCAGTATGACTTTAGGAAAAACGTATTGGCAGTTGAAACGGTGGAAAAAATTATTTCCTCAATTTTAACGTACTTTGATGATAAATATTGTTTTAGGGCGTTCAACTACTGAGGTTATAAGCGCCCTTCTAAAACATATTAAGGTAATAGCCCAAGATATAGATAAAAGTTAAAAATTACAGAAAAAGCCAGTGAATAAAAAAAAAGCAGAATAAAAGTCAAGGTAAATAGAATTAAAGAAGATATAAAAACTAAACTGCGAACTCGGAAGCACCACAGAGCAGAAAGATTAAAAACGCAATTGAAAATTTACCTCTGACAAAAACTTAAAAAGCCTATCAACCGCGTGAGGAGTGTCCACCAAGACCTCTGCAAGACTGAACGTACTTTGAGAATCGACATGTTACGGGCGATCTTGTGCGACTTAACTAAAGCTTTTAATTGCATTTTTCATGAAACTTATCATAAACTTCCTTTCTGTGGTCTATCCGACCTGTCTTCGAGTTAATGTTCTACGTATATGTTAAATCGTTATCACGGTTTTAATTACTATCGGAGACATCCCGATCTTCTTCATATTGACAAGGGAGTACCACAAGGATCAGTTTTGGGCCCATTGTTTTTAATATTTAATGGCTTACCATCAAATATTGGATCTGACTGTTTTATTTCCTGATATTGCTACTCTATTTTGTACCCATATTAATAATAATTTAAATTCTCTGGTGGCCCAGGCTTATAGCGAAGCTACCGATTAGGTCTAAAGTTAGTGGTCTGTTTGATTACATATAAAACTCGATATTTAACCTATTCATCGCATCACAGTTCTGACGTTGGAAGCAGTGTTAAGCTTCTGGGAAGTACAACTGATAACGTGAGAACCCCACTCAAACTTATTGACTCAGGCGTTTGAAATGTAATTACTTACGGTGTGAATGTCTGGGGAAATTGTAGTGGATAATATAACAATTAATTATTGAAAGAAAGATTATTGATATGTTATCTGCATTGTCATGGGGTGCTCATTCTAGACCACTGTTCACAAAGGAAGGTATATTTACAGTTGTTAGACTGAAATAATTTGCAAATAATAGCTCAAGAAACAAGACTGCACTTCACAGTATAGATATAGTGCGATGTATTTGCCATCGATATGTTTAGTGTACCGCGCTTTACTTTGTCTAGTAGGTATTGCGTTTCACCGGAAACACATGTTTAGGACCCGAATAAAAAGCATTAGAGAGAGAGAGAGAGAGAACAAATAACTCCAAACGTGGTATTTAAGTTCAGTGTCTTCCAAAGATGCAACACGAAGATGTTCAAGAAAATTCCCAAACTACCTTTTACATGGAACATTTTTCGAAATTTTTAATTTTTAAAAAACTGGCTGTTAACGATTTTGATTAAAATACCACATACTAAAGATATTTACATGATAAATAAAATGCATAACTTGAATTTTCTGGGAATTGCTTGTGAAGTCCTGTTTATTCGGAAGGAAATTTATATAATTTTGCTTAATGATAAACGTTAAGCGATAGACGAAAACATACTTCACAGAAATGTAGATCTCTTTAAAACACACAGACTCTTTTTGTGCCATTAGTCATTTGTGAGATAACCGTCATTATTCAATACTTAGCCATTCTTTTCAGTTGTTTCTCGCGAGTATGGAATTCTAAAGCCAGCATATGTGTAATGTAACTATTTCCAGAATGATTTATCTCGATTAAAATGAACTGGGGGAAAATAAACTTTCCAAGAATAATTTATAATACCCACTAATGAACGATAGAGATATGATTGTAACAGATCAGAAATTTTAAATGAACAATATTTGTTATAGTAAAACAATAGTTAACGGATCGTTTGTTTTATTTTAACTTTTAATATTTGTTTGTATTTTTATGTGCATGCCATTATATCACCTTTATTTTAATAACGGCCGATTTTTATGTACTAAATAAGCGATTGCTTATCACAGTTTACAAGTCTCCAGAATGAAGAGGACCTCTCAGAAAATTGAAGATATACGTTTTATTTACCATGTAATACGGCATTTTGATTAAAATCATTTTTGAGAAAACAAAAAAATAAGGATAGTTTTACACGTAGAGGGTAGTTAGGGATGTGAGAATTTTGTTGGTGTCCAGGCGCGGACCTAGGCACCTCTACCGTGGTGGAGAGAGTAAACAGGAAGATGTATACGTATCCATAGCAGAGTAAAGCCTTAATGACCCAAATGCTTGTACGAGGATCAAACTAGGATTAGTACTCCCCTCTAACATGAATACATTTTTGCATTCGATGAAAGCAGTTGTTAAAGCAATGATGCCACTTGAGAGACGAGTTCCACTGCTTCATCTGATGACCAAGTATTATTTCTACGCATTTTAGCTTTAATTTTTGGAAACAAAAAGAAATCACAAGGTGCTAGGTCAGGGCTGTTTGGTGGAGGGTCCGTGGTACTGGCCTTTAGGGCATTCAGATACTTATTTGTTAGTTTTGCTGTATGCGACAATGCGTTGTCATAATGTAACATTACTTTGGTCGGCACCAAAATCATTCTTATGGTTCTCACGACGCTGAATCTGAATTTGAAAACAAAATTGCTCTACCACGTACCATTTTTAAAAGAGCCATAAATTTATATAAACAAAATTATGATTTTGTCTACATTTGAATAGTCGATTGTTTGTTTTATTTCAGAGTGGATAAGCAATAACGATCGTCATTAACGTCCTGTGTAACGTTAAACAAATAAATGTGCATTTCAAATATATATATATATATATATATATATATATATATATATATAAGTAGGGCTAATTTCGCTTTTATCGCTAAAAATTAAAACCACGTTACTTGCACGCAGAAAGAAACTAGTAATGATGTCATGCAAAAGGTATCAACATGGTTACAAATAAATTAAGGAAATAGTTAAATAACACTCGCAATACTGGGACCAAAAGATGAGTAGCTGAGATGAATTACATCAGGAATGCTCTGTTTAATATTTAATGTTGTACACGTAGTATTTCACTTTTTTATTTTAAACCCTAATTGTAATTTACCACTGTCTTAATAACAGTATTACAGCTGAAGACAATTTCCACCGTAATGGGAAATTTTTTTTTTAATGTTATTTATTTAAGGTCCCTTGAACTATTCGCGAGCATACAAAGTTAACAATATAACGTTGTATTGGCAGAATTAAACTTCTGTTAACATGTTTGTGAGTTTCATATAAAGAATGATTTTTCTGATGTGGGATAGGTTTCCTAAAGTTGTCTGGATGCAGTCCGGAACTCTGCAGCATCTTCTCTATTATACAATGGGCTGATTGCTGCCGTGTTGGACTTTTAGTTGAGTATGACATGGCTGCATAAATGGAGAGGTTCTTAGCTAGTAGGTGGCTGTAGCTAAAGGCGTGTAATGACTAATTGGTCTCTTCTGGGAAGATGTTTTGTGGAGTTCGGGAAATATCGTGTAACTTGCTGGTTAATGTGTGTCTCCTTTGACAGAGTATGGTTCGTTTGATGTGAATAAGCAAATCTTAAGGTTGTGTAAACTAAATGGTTTTCTTGTGGCGGCTTTGTCGGCCAATTCTCCCGGTGTGGGAAAGAACGCAAATGAGAGTAACCTGAATTCCGGAAGGTACAATCTTATGGTATAGGATCCGATTTCGTAGACTAGCATGATGGTTATTGAAGAGGTAACAGTGCACTCATAGAATTGGTGACTATTGTGTAGCTGTGGTGATGTGTTTTACCAAAAATATGTTCCAGAGCGAACTTAATGGCGAAGAGTTCGTAAGAGAAGATGGTAAGATATTTTGGTAGCCTGTAAAACATTGTAAGGTCAGTAAAAACTATCGGACACCCGCGGTTGGCTTCGCTCTTGGAGTCATCCGTGTAGATGTGTTTGAAGTCCTGGTGTGCACTGCAGATTTCTGCGAACATGCAGCGGAAGAGGGAAGTAGCTAGAGAGAGGTCGATGGTGGGGATTTCGAGCTTCCAGGGTGGATAATCAGTATTGAAGGATTCTAAGTGATAGAGGAAGTAACTTATTTCTTCTTGGCGGATTATTCTGGGTTTTAGGAAAGATATGGTAGACTGGAATCAAGTCTTGTGGCTGCTTTTGTAGCGTATGCCAGACTCATGGCTTTCCTCTTAATTGCAACAGGTGGTTCGTTAGCTTCAAGGGCGATCCTTAGTGCTGTGGATTGAATAGTGTCCAGCATTTTAAGTGCCGTGGCGCTTGCGGAATTGTATATTATGGATCCGTAGTCCAGTTTACGGGTGATTGCCTATTAGATGCATAAAAAAACGTCATAATCGGCTTCCCAAGTTTTTAGCATATTGAGACGGCGTATGCAGTCGGCTCGAACTTTGAGGTGGTGGATCTAGTTAAGCTTGTTCTCAAAATACATGCGGAGAATCAAGAGTTTTGGTGGCTAATCTGGTGAACGTTCTAATAAACTCGGTGTACAAACCTTTCTCGACCTGGAGAATAAGACACTTCGACTCTTGTGTGGTGAGAATCGGAAATCAGCTTTGTGGCTCCAGTTCTCGAGACGGATAAGGTTCGTTTGTAGTACTTGGATAGTTGCAATATTCTTTCCCTTCCAGAAGAGTGTTAAGTCGTTTGCAAATAAGCAGGCATTAGCGGGAGATTGTTGGCACGAGATGATACTATTAATTGCCACTAGAAACAATGTCACGCTGAGAGTCGATCCCCGTGGGATGCTATTGTCTACATTCGCACAGTGTGATATAAAGCCATTTGCCTTAACACATATTCGGCGGTCCTGAAGAAAAGTGTATGTGTGTTAGCATGTTACTTCGGATTCCATTTCGTATTAGTGTGTTGAAGTGATCGTGCCAAACAGTGTCGTAAGCCTTTTCAGTGTCAAGAGTAATGGAGATCAGGTGTTGGTGATCGACGAAGGCATGTAGTTATTCTGCCTCGAGTGTAATCAATACATCAACAGTAGAACGATACTGCGGAAACCACAAGATGCGTATGCGAAAAAAATTATTTGTCTCCAGGAACCATCCGGTACCTTGCATATGTACAGATAAGAGAAACAGGTCGCAAGTATTCATGAAGTGCGAAGTCCTTGTTTCACTGAGGAATAGGAACAATTATTGAAGTGCGCCATTGATTGGGGAAGCTTTTTACTTTCTCTACTACGTATAGCAAGTAGGGGAAGTATTGTATTCCACCCAAAAATTCGATACCGAGATTTCACCGCAAATACATGTTTTGAGACCCCCTGAATCCAAAAAAAGCATTTTAGGAAACATGTCCGTGTGTGTGTGTGTCTCTGTGAACAGCATAACTCAGAAACGAACAGTCGGATAAACACCAAACTTGGTATTTAGGTTCAGCATCTTCCAAGGATGCGACACGGTTTTCAAGAAAATCCACCCACCCCAGATTACCCTTTACATGGAAGATTTTTCGAAAATTTTAATTTTCTCAAAAATGGCTAACGATTTTGATTAAAATGTCATGTTTAAGATATCTTTATGACAAATAAAATGTATATCTTGAATTTCCTGGGAATGTCTCCAAAAGTATTCTTCACTGTGAACGACTTTTGCATAACTGGTAAACCATAAGAGATAGACAAAATTTTACTACACAAAAAGTATAGATCGCGTTAAAATACACAATTTATGTCATATACATTTTTATTTTGTTGAGTGAACCATTTTCGAGATATTACTTGTTATTCCCTTAAATGTTTCAATAATTTTCTCAAATGGGAATTCGTTATTCATTTTTTTGTCTTGGATATGCAAAGAGTATTAATCTGTGGGAAAGGGAATGGTGCTGCACCTAGCAACCAGCTATTAAGAGATATGTATGTGCTTAAAGGCTACTGTATTTCCAAATTGCCCTTGTAAATATATATTCCCCTTAGAGCTACAAGAAAATTAGCAATAAGATAGAGTCTGCAAATGTTTATCTCGATTAACATGAAGTAGATGGAGAATAAGCGTTTGTAAAAATAGTTTGTACAAGAGTAGAGAAACTCATGTGAGTGTAACATCAGATTTTTTAGACCATACGTGACCAAAGATTTTCAGGAGATACATCAAGGATCTAGGTGTCATTGGTTTGAAAAACTCGTAAGGAAAATTGTCAATTCCTGAACTTTTGCTGTTGCATGTGCGAAGTGTGCCAGTATTGATTTCCTGGTCATCATCCATGAAGTCTGTTGGTAGATCAGACACGGACAAGCTTTGTTTAGTATGCGTGAGTTCTCTATAGTGATTAAAATTGCTAGAAGCTTCAGGAAATGGCGTAGCTAAGGTGTCAGCAATACGTTGAGAGTCCGTAATAGCGTTGCCGGAATTATTGCGTTTAAGGAGAGGATAACGTTGCCGAAAGTACACAGATTGATTGAATTTTGTGCCACGCGTCTCTGGGTGCTGGGATGTTTTGTTTAAAGAAGACAGAAACTGCAACCAGGATTCCTTGCAGCAGCTCGTAGGCGCTGATGTTAGCAATACTTGGATGTCTTTTGTGTTTATGACAAGCTTTATTTTTCGTTTTGATGGCTAGGTTATAATTTTCATTCCACCACGGAACAGTTCTGCGATTATGGGCCTTAAGAACTAGAAGGTTACTTCGGCGCTCTCGATGATCGCAGAAGAAAAGCTAGCCACGACATTCTTTACATTAATGTGGCAAAAACTTTCGCGCGTTGGTAATTTTTCAAGTGATGAGTCAAGAATAGCTCTGAACTGAGGTCAGTTTGCTGGAGAAAATTCCATATTGGGCGGTTTCTGTATTGTGTCAGAATTAGACGTACTTAAGAAAATGGGAAAATAGTCACTGCCCTTAAGTGTAGGAGGAACTGTCCACTGAAAGCAGTATTAGAGGAGCGTAATGAGAGGTCAGTGCTACTACATGAGTTACGAGAGATATCATAACGGGTAGAGTTTGGCAAGTTGAGAACCAAATCGAAAAAACCTTTGATGGCTTGGCCCCCCCCCCATGTGTGAAATTGCCTATTAAAATCGCCAAGCAATAGGAATGGTTGGGGTAATTGATTAAGTCGGTTAAAACAGCAATGTTGAGGTTAGTGTGCTGTTGGGAGTATAGATGTTGCAAAGGCATACAGCCACGGCTTCCAGTTGAGTATTCAGAGGAATTTCTCTGTCACTTAAGTAGCGACGCCGCCGGTTATATCTTGTATAGTTTCTTGTAAGCATTTGATATCGAGGTTTTTTCACATTGAAGGAGCTGCAGATATTCAAATTGTAGTTGAAATTCTTTTAAATTCCACTTTTCTTTTCTTTCGCACAAGTCAGTTAACATGTTTTCGTTCCATTTCCGGCTATATCAGCTGTATATCTTCGTGAAATCTTTCATCTTGCTGATCAAAAACATCTCCCTTATTTTCGGGCAAAAACTCCAAATGAGAGCTTAAAAAGTGCAGCTTCAGAAACACATTACAGCCCATGTTACAAAATAAGGTAGGTAGACACTCCACAATTTCTTCACAATTTTTCGATTTGTTGTTTCTTAGAAAGTCGCGACATGCATTCCAGGCTCTTCTGGCGATTAAATTCTATTTATCTGTGAATACGGCGTGCTGAAATACTTGCTTTAAATGCCTCGCTAAATCGTGGAAAGTTTTCCTTTAGATAAGCGAATCCCGAACTTCCTTCACAAAGTGTTTTATTAAGCGAAGAGGAGGCAATACCACTAATGCTTCGTGTGCCACATTTTTTGAGCTATATTGTTTTCTTCTTGGAGTGTCCCTAGCCCCACTGTTGCACTCACACATAAAGCAGTTGAGTTTTGTATACCCCTGGGCACATAATTCTCCATTAATGGTCTCCGTAGTTTATTTTATGCAAAAGATGCTCATTTGCGAGAGGTATCTTACCGCTCCCTGTGGAGGGTCCCATTCATTACTAAGCCTTTATAATCCTATCTAAGCATTAAATTATTGGCGGCAATTATTAGTTTTACATTAAAAACGAAAATCGTCAAATTAGTAATAACATTTACCAGAAAGCTCTTTTCCCCCCAATTTTGGGGGTATCTGCCCCAAAAATGCTACGTGTTTGATATGACTAACATATTTGGATTTAGCGATGTCGAATACATAAGGTTAATATAATGTTTCCAAAGATTTTTTTTTCCTTTTGGTGGTTTTTTTTTTACGAACTTTTTCCAAATTTTGCGATAAACACATTTGTGTACCAATAGGCAGTAACGGTACGTCCATCTTCTAATGCTATAGTAACAATATGGCCCGTTTTAGGGCGCGACATCTTATATACCAGCACTGTGCGAATTCGTATCTCGGGTCCATCGTAATGCGCTTTGAAATGCCAGGTTTGCAATTGTGTTCATAAATTAAAACCATTCAAAAGCTAGAGTAGTTTGTATGGGAGAGTCTGTTAAAGTGTACTGTTTTTAGAATTGTTTCATAAAACGTTGACTAAATGCCAGAACGCACCTGAAATGTAAGTATATGTACATTTACAATCTTGTGTGTGCGCATGGTCGGTATTTGATAAGTTTGCCTAAAATGTCGCTGTACGAAAACTAAGGCGTTTCCAAGGCATTGCGCACCAACCAAAGTTTTACTGTGAAGTATACAACCGTCTCTGTTCAGCTGGCAAAAAAATAAGTCGCTCGAACACCTTGAAGCGTTGTTGATTTGTGCCTCTTATTTTTCGGGCTTTCTGCAGTTTCTTTGCAGGTGTACGACATTAAACATGCTGATCGGGAATGTGTTATTCTGAAGTAGCTGTTTATTTCTCTTGTAGCTTACATCTTTGTAAAGCCAATAGAGGGGTGTATAGCAGCATATTTTTGACTTCATCACTAGCGTGGTTCTCTTCAAAATCAATTGTTTGTTTTACCCATCGAAGAGATGTGTACAGTGGAAACAATGAGACCAGGACACCTTGATTCTATTGATTTGCGTCGAGCGCAGCACCACTGTCCACTTCTTGCCTGTTGTCACTGAAGGAAGACATTTGAGCTGCTATGGATTCAGTTGCAGTGGACGCGGCTAGGTGACGTCATTCATCGGATTGTCTCAATTTCGCGCCTTGCCTACGTTTAATCGATAGCCATGAAATTGGATCGTATTTGAACATTGCCCTGCCACTCGAGACAAGTCACCACCCCAACAACAACAACGCTATTTTCTATCTTTACAAACAACTATTAAAATATCAGATGGAAAGTTAGAACCAGACTGAAAAATGAATTGCTAAAGCCTTTCCGTGCGGTTGCTGGTCTTGTCCTATCAATTATCAGGTATTCACATGGGAGATAAAGCGTGTGCACTAGTAAACCATAAGAGATGGACAAAAGCTTACCTCACAAAAAATGTAACCGTTTCCGAGATATTCGTTGCTCTTGGGTTGCTAAGTCGCCATTCCTTTGTTTCTCATGTCATACAAAGGGTATGGAATTATAGAAACTCATTTTAAATATTTGAGTGTCCCTCTTGTACGACGTAACGTGTAATGAAGCGGTTTCTGTAAACATTTATCTCGAAAGAAAAGCAAGGTTTTACGAGAATAGTTTGTAGATGTGTGAATGTAAACGTCAGAAGCAATTAAAGGAATATAATACCGACACGGTTCAAATCCTGTCAACGGCAAATGCACGAGAAGCGGCCTAATTTAAGCCTGGAACGTTTCTTTCCCGTCCACCACTTGTGATGCCACATGTAGTAAGCACTGGTGTGATACATTCACAGGACTTTCTCTACCCTCTATCGTTGATTAATGGGTGTATAAACTATTCTTACTAAAGCTATTTTTACTTTCTCTACTACGTATAGTAAGTAGGGGAAGTATTGTATTCCACTCAAAAATTCGATACCGAGATTTCACCGGAAATACATGTGTTGAGACCCCCTGAATCCAAAAAAAGCGTTTTTGGAAACATGTCCGCGCGCGCGTGTCTGTGAACAGCATAGCTCAGAAACGAACAGTCGGATAAACACCAAACTTGGTATTTAGGTTCAGTATCTTCCAGAGATGCGACACGAAGGTTTTCAAGAAAATCCCCCCACCCCAGATTACCCTTTACATGGAACATTTTTCGAAAATTTTAATTTTCTCAAAAATGGCTCTAATGATTTTGATAATATATGTTTAAGATATTTTCATGACAAATTAAATGTATATCTCGAATTTTCTGGGAATGTCTCCAAAAGTATTCTTCATTGTGAACGACTTATGCAAAACTGGTAAACCATAAGAGATAGACAAAATTTTACTACACAAAACGTGTAGATCGGTTAAAATACACATATACATTTTTGTGGTGTGAACGATTTTCGAGATATTGCTTGTTATTCCCTTAAATGTTCCAATACTTTTTCTCAAATGGGAATTCGTTATTCATTTTTTTATGTCCTGGTAATGCAAAGAGAATGGAATGCTCCACATAGCAACCAGCTCTTAAAACATATGACTATCGCTTAAAGCCTACCAATTCCCCTTGCATCTACAAGAAAATTAGCAATAAGATTAACATCTCGATTAACATGAAGCATATGGAGACTAAGCGTTTGTAAAAATAGTTTGTACAAGAGTAGAGAAAGTCGTGTGAGTGGAACACATAAGATCTTTCTCTTTACTTCATTTTTAGATAAATAGCTGCATGACACATTTCGTTATTCAAGGCGAACAGCGAAATGTTTAACTGAACGCTAGTAGTATTAGTCCCGGATGAGCCAATTGGCTTAACGATAATCCTGCCGCTAGGGGCGCTCGTGTCGCTAGTGTCGCTGCGTGCGACGGCGGCGGCGGTAAGTTTGAAAAGCGCCCTGAGCGGGAGGATTATCGTTATTGCAATTGGTTCATCTGGGACGAGTTAAAAGAATTGAGGATTAGGGTAAGGTGTAGGAAAAAGAGGAAGTGACGTGGAGTGTTTTGATTGGTTCGTTAATTTGGGTGGAAGATGAAGGAAGGAAGATGGAAGAGTATGGAGGTCGCGTGATGGAGAGGAGCTGGGTGGCGAGGTGTTGTCGGTGCGGAGTTGGGACTGAAAGAGGGAAAAGATGGGGAGCGAGGGATAAAAAGTGTAACAGAAAGTGACGTGTGAAGTTGTGATTGGTGGGAATAAGAAGTGATGTTATTGGTGGAAAGGAGCAAATGAAAGTTGTTGATTGGTAAGAATAAGAGAGATTATGATTGGTGGAAAGAAAAAGGAGTGGGGTATGTTGGAGGTGATGGGAAAGGTAAGTTTTGCTAGCAACAAGATTTGCAAAAGCCTGTCGTGAACTGATCGGCAATTTTTTGAACGTTGGATGGTAGTTTTCTTGAGTGGATAGAGAGATGGGGCGATATGAGATGCGGTGGCGAAAATGGGAACTAAACAAGGTGGTTGAGACAAGAGGTTTAAGGACGAGGAAATTTGGAGGTTAGTGGTGAACATGGCGGTCGCAAGAGGTGGGGGTAAGGAGACGCGGTGGTGAGAATGGGAACTAAAAGAAGATGGCGGTAGCAAGAGCTTAGAAGAGTAGATTTTGAGGTTAAAATAGTGGGAACTAAAAATGGCGGAGGGTCTGCGACAAGGAGATGCGGTGAGAACTAAACAAGATGGCGGACGCAAGAGGAGGGTAAGGAGATTTGAGGTTATAGTACCAAAACACGAAAGGATATATTCCTACGCCAAGCAGGTCCGAAAAATAATTATGCGTGTGGTACTTACCTGTTACCGGTGTGGATGCGCCACCAAAAGCGCGGCACGCGACGCGGAAAAATAAAAGCAAACTGTTTTTGAAAATGCTTAACCAGCTTTAAGATCAACCAACATCACTACGCACTGATATACCTAGGTTTTTAAAGCGGTACAGACACCCTTTGCAGAGGCGTAATTTAACTATACCAAAAACCTGGTACTGGACCATCGTGATGGTCGCTAGCGTACGTAGGAGCAGGGTTCTCATAGCCGGTCGAAAGCGGTCAAAAACGTGTACGACGTAGGTGTTCACAGTAGCTGCTGTCGAGTCAACCGTCGAGGTGTGAATGAACGAGATCTGTTCTTGCCGGCAATCTGGTTGGGAGATGAGAGGCGCGGTGGTAAAAATGGGAACTAAATAAGATGGCGGAGGCACGAAGTTGAGGTTAAGGAGCGGTGAGGTGTTGTCTGTGCGGAGGTTGGGGCTGAAAGAGGGGAAAGATGGCGAACGAGGGATAAAAAGTATAACAGAAAGTGACGTGTGAAGTTGTGATTGGTGGGAATAAGAAGTGATGTTATTGGTGGAAAGGAACAAATGAAAGTTGTTGATTGGTGAGAATAAGAGAGATTATGATTGGTGGAAAGAAAAAAGGTGTGGGAGTGGGGTATGTTGGAGGTGATGGAAAAGGTAAGTTTTGCTACCAACAACATTTGCAAAAGCCTATCCAGAACTCATCAGCAATTTTAAATAACTAGTGTTTCGGGGTTTTCTCTGGTTGGTAGACGAATGCAAGCTGTTTCTCCCAAACTTATATTATTCATCTTTTCCTTTTTTTTCTTTTTGTTTTTTCGTTTTTTAAAAAAATAACTAGTTTTTTTGGGGTTTTCTGCGGATGGTAAACGAATGCAAGCTCTTTCTGCTTTTTCATAGGTTTTCCCTGGTTGGTAGGCGTTTTCTGTAGTGGTTGACGAAGCCGTTTCTAATTTTCGAGGTTTTCTAAGGTTTTTTAGCGGTTGTCCCTGCCCGGTAGGCAAATGATGAAGTTTTACCTTGTCGGCGCACGGATACTAGGCACATACTCGCGCGCGCACACACACACACACACCCGTTGCAGTTGCCATACTTATATTATTCCTTTTTTTCTTTTTTTTTCTTTTTGTTTTTTCGTTTTTTTAAAAAATAACTAGTTTTTTGGAGGTTTTCTGCGGTTGGTAAACGAATGCAAGCTCTTTCTCCTTTTTCATAGGTTTTCCCTGGTTGGTAGGCGTTTTCTGTAGTGGTTGATGAAGCCGTTTCTAATTTTCGAGGTTTTCTCAGGTTTTTTAGTGGTTGTCCCTGTCCGGTAGGCAAATGATAAAGTTTTTCTATAATATCGTCGTTTTGGCTTGTGGCGCACGGATACTAAGCACATACTCGCACACACACACACACAGACGGACATGTTTCCAAAAATGCTTTTTTTGGATTCAGGTCTCAAAACGTGTATTTCCGGTGAAATCTCGGTATCGAATTTTTGGGTGGAATGCAATACTTCCCCTACTTACTATACGTAGTAGAGAAAGTAAAAAAGTATAAGTATTGGAAAATTTAAGGAAATAACAAGCAATATCTCGAAAACGGTTCACTCAACAAAAGAAATGTATATGGCATAAGTTGTGTATTTTAACGCGATCTACATTTTTTGTGTAGTAAAATTTTGTCTATCTCTTATGGTTTACCAGTTATGCAAAAGGCGTTCACAATGAAGAATACTTTTGGAGACATTCCCAGAAAATTTGAGATATACATTTCATTTCTCATGACATTATCTTAAACATGATATTTTCATCAAAATCGTTATAGCCATTTTTGAGAAAATTAAAATTTTCGAAAAATTTTCCATGTAAAGGGTAGTCTGGAACAGAGTTTTATATACAATTTTACAAGTTTTAAGAAATTGTTAAATTTCGGTATCGAAAAAAAATAAAAGATACGGTTTTCCAAATGATTTCGAAAGAACTAAGTTGCTGTATCAAAATTTCCTTGTTACAAATTGTGCATTTATTTCTTAAGGAAACCAGGAATACAGATATTTTATAAATTTTAGCGTGCACCGATCTATATTTTTAACTTTTACGCCTACGTTTCTCGTCACCATTGCTGAAGAGGTTGGTATTTCTACTCTCTCTACCACGTAAAATATAGGTATAGTTGCCTAGCACTAAGGTCTCCGTGCACACGTATCGAAGCTGTAATCTGCCGTTCACGTATACAAACAGGTACAGTTGCCTAGCACTAAGGTCTCCGTGGACACGTATCGAAGCTGCAATCTGCCGTTCACGTATAGAAACAGAGGTGCAGTTGCCTACCACTAAGGTCTCCGTGAACACGTATCGAAGCTGCAATCTGCCGTTCACGTATAGAAACAGGTACAGTTGCCTAGCACTAAGGTTTCCGTGGACACGTATCGAAGCTGCCATCTGACGTTCACGTATAGAAACACAGGTACAGTTGCCTAGCACTAAGGTCTCCGTGGACACGTATCGAAGCTGCAATCTGCCGTTCACGTATAGAAACAGGTACAGTTGCCTAGCACTAAGGTCTCCGTGGACACGTATTGAAGCTGCAATCTGCCGTTCACGTATAGAAACAGGTGCAGTTGCCTAGCCCTAAGGTCTCCGTGGATACGTATCGAAGCTGCTATTTTGTGTTTATTTTAAACTATTTTTCGTCAAATAGAACGATTTTATAGAAAAATCCACTATCGCCCTCGTTTCTCACTACGGCCGGTTGCTCTTGGCACCGGGTTTTTATAAGCTCGTTTATCGCAATCGCAGTTTCATTATACGCGTCGAGTTAAATGCCTTATTTCGCCACGAATTGTCAAATTGTAAACGCAGTCACGATCCGCCACTGCACGATCCCTACCATCGACAATAACAGATTTTATCGCTGACGAACATCCGTTTCTCACGCTCGTTTTACACACATCAGCACACGGTCTGTGCACGCAGTGCTGTCCATGAGAATGATTCTTTTTTTATACTGTTTTCTCGGATACTAAAGTGAGCAGAACTAACGCTTGCTACCTGTTAATAGTGGTTCAGCTGGCACCCCCACTAGTGCAATATTTAAAATTATGAGTGTCGTGTGTAGTGTTTTTGTGTTGTGCCGTGCATACGTGTTACGTTCGTCAACATGCGTGTCAAGTTAAATGCCTCATTTCGCCACAAAATTGTCAAGTTGTAAAAAACGCGGTCATCCTGTCACGATCCGCCACTGCGCAATCGCTACCAGCATTTTATTGCTGACGAACATCCGCTTCTCACGCCTCTATTTTCACTTACATCAGCACACGTTCTTTGCGCGTAGTGCAGCGCGTGAGTTGTAACGCTTGCACACACAGAGCAATATTTAAAACTATGAGTGTCGTGTGTAGTGTTTTTGTGTTGTGCCGTGCATACGTGTTATGTGAGATGTAAGAATTAAATAGAATCAGCAGATACTTCCTTTCTAAGGAGTAACACCAACTGTTGAATAAAAATTCTCAAGCGTTACGTTCGTATGACCTCTACCCTCTATCTCTTATAGGTGAGTACGAAAGTTTATTTTCATATCCACTTAATTTTAATCCAGATAAACTTTTCGGGAAATGGTTGCATTGCACATCCGTTATACATCCAAAGGGACGCTATACACTGGCCTTAAAATTCTAAATTCTTTCCATCAACATGGCGAGCAAGAACTGAAAAGCGACATGCCTTTAAAAAGAATGGCTAAGCATTGTACAATTCGAACCATTTATAACAGATATCTCGGAAATGGCTGACGTCACAAAAAAGTTATTTCAAATAAATTGTGTGTGTTTTTAAAGAGATCTAAATTTGTTGTATTGTATGTTTCCCTCAAACCTTAGCAGTTATACAAGATCATAGAAAATTTCTTCCGAATCAAGAGGACTTCACAGGCTATTTCCACAAAATTCAAGATATACATTTTATTTTCATATAAATGTCTTTAATATATGGTGTTGTAATTAAAATCGTCAGAGACAGTTTTAGAAAATAAAACATTTCGGAAAATAGTTCATGTAAAGGGTAGTTTGGGGTGGAGGGACTTTCTTGAAAATCTCTGTCGTATCTTTGGAAGATACTCAACCTAAATACCAAGTTTAGTATTTATCCGACTTTTCATTTTTGAGTTATGCTGCTCTGACACATACACACAGAATTTTCTAAAAATGTTTTTATTCAGGGGACCTCAAAACAAGTATTTAGTTTTCCAGTGAAATCTCAATATTGAATATTTGGATGCAATGCATACCTCCTCTACCTACTATTTTACGTGGTAGAGAGAGTAGAAATACCAACCTCTTCAGCAATGGTGACGAGAAACGTAGGCGTAAAAGTTAAAAATATTTATCGGTGCACGCTAAAATTTATAAAAAATCTGTATTCCTGGTTTCCTTAAGAAATAAATGCACAATTTGTAACAAGGAAATTTTGATACAGCAACTTAGTTCTTTCGAAATCTTTTGGAAAACCGTCTCTTTTATTTTTTTTCGGTACCGAAATTTAACAATTTCTTAAAACAACTTGTAAAATTGTATATAAAACTCTGTTCCAGACTACCCTTTACATGGAAAATTTTTCGAAAATTTTAATTTTCTCAAAAATGGCTATAACGATTTTGATGAAAATATCATATGTTTAAGATAATGTCATGAGAAATGAAATGTATATCTCAAATTTTCTGGGAATGTCTCCAAAAGTATTCTTCATTGTGAACGCCTTTTGCATAACTGGTAAACCATAAGAGATAGACAAAATTTTACTACACAAAAAATGTAGTTCGCGTTAAAATACACAACTTACGCCATATACATTTCTTTTGTTGAGTGAACCGTTTTCGAGATATTGCTTGTTATTTCCTTAAATTTTCCAATACTTATACTTTTTTACTTTCTCTACTACGTATAGTAAGTAGGGGAAGTATTGCATTCCACCCAAAAATTCGATACCGAGATTTCACCGGAAATACACGTTTTGAGACCTGAATCCAAAAAAAGCATTTTTGGAAACATGTCCGTCTGTGTGTGTGTGTGTGTGCGAGTATGTGCTTAGTATCCGTGCGCCACAAGCCAAAACGACGATATTATAGAAAAACTTTATCATTTGCCTACCGGACAGGGACAACCACTAAAAAACCTGAGAAAACCTCGAAAATTAGAAACGGCTTCATCAACCACTACAGAAAACGCCTACCAACCAGGGAAAACCTATGAAAAAGGAGAAAGAGCTTGCATTCGTTTACCAACCGCAGAAAACCTCCAAAAAACTAGTTATTTTTTAAAAAAACGAAAAAACAAAAAGAAAAAAAAAGAGAAAAAGGAATAATATAAGTATGGCAACTGCAACGGGTGTGTGTGTGTGTGTGTGCGCGCGCGAGTATGTGCCTAGTATCCGTGCGCCGACAAGGTAAAACTTCATCATTTGCCTACCGGGCAGGGACAACCGCTAAAAAACCTTAGAAAACCTCGAAAATTAGAAACGGCTTCGTCAACCACTACAGAAAACGCCTACCAACCAGGGAAAACCTATGAAAAAGCAGAAAGAGCTTGCATTCGTTTACCATCCGCAGAAAACCCCAAAAAAACTAGTTATTTTTTTAAAAAACGAAAAAACAAAAAGAAAAAAAAGGAAAAGATGAATAATATAAGTTTGGGAGAAACAGCTTGCATTCGTCTACCAACCAGAGAAAACCCCGAAACACTAGTTATTTAAAATTGCTGATGAGTTCTGGATAGGCTTTTGCAAATGTTGTTGGTAGCAAAACTTACCTTTTCCATCACCTCCAACATACCCCACTCCCACACCTTTTTTCTTTCCACCAATCATAATCTCTCTTATTCTCACCAATCAACAACTTTCATTTGTTCCTTTCCACCAATAACATCACTTCTTATTCCCACCAATCACAACTTCACACGTCACTTTCTGTTATACTTTTTATCCCTCGTTCGCCATCTTTCCCCTCTTTCAGCCCCAACCTCCGCACAGACAACACCTCACCGCTCCTTAACCTCAACTTCGTGCCTCCGCCATCTTATTTAGTTCCCATTTTTACCACCGCGCCTCTCATCTCCCAACCAGATTGCCGGCAAGAACAGATCTCGTTCATTCACACCTCGACGGTTGACTCGACAGCAGCTACTGTGAACACCTACGTCGTACACGTTTTTGACCGCTTTCGACCGGCTATGAGAACCCTGCTCCTACGTACGCTAGCGACCATCACGATGGTCCAGTACCAGGTTTTTGGTATAGTTAAATTACGCCTCTGCAAAGGGTGTCTGTACCGCTTTAAAAACCTAGGTATATCAGTGCGTAGTGATGTTGGTTGATCTTAAAGCTGGTTAAGCATTTTCAAAAACAGTTTGCTTTTATTTTTCCGCGTCGCGTGCCGCGCTTTTGGTGGCGCATCCACACCGGTAACAGGTAAGTACCACACGCATAATTATTTTTCGGACCTGCTTGGCGTAGGAATATATCCTTTCGTGTTTTGGTACTATAACCTCAAATCTCCTTACCCTCCTCTTGCGTCCGCCATCTTGTTTAGTTCTCACCGCATCTCCTTGTCGCAGACCCTCCGCCATTTTTAGTTCCCACTATTTTAACCTCAAAATCTACTCTTCTAAGCTCTTGCTACCGCCATCTTCTTTTAGTTCCCATTCTCACCACCGCGTCTCCTTACCCCCACCTCTTGCGACCGCCATGTTCACCACTAACCTCCAAATTTCCTCGTCCTTAAACCTCTTGTCTCAACCACCTTGTTTAGTTCCCATTTTCGCCACCGCATCTCATATCGCCCCATCTCTCTATCCACTCAAGAAAACTACCATCCAACGTTCAAAAAATTGCCGATCAGTTCACGACAGGCTTTTGCAAATCTTGTTGCTAGCAAAACTTACCTTTCCCATCACCTCCAACATACCCCACTCCTTTTTCTTTCCACCAATCATAATCTCTCTTATTCTTACCAATCAACAACTTTCATTTGCTCCTTTCCACCAATAACATCACTTCTTATTCCCACCAATCACAACTTCACACGTCACTTTCTGTTACACTTTTTATCCCTCGCTCCCCATCTTTTCCCTCTTTCAGTCCCAACTCCGCACCGACAACACCTCGCCACCCAGCTCCTCTCCATCACGCGACCTCCATACTCTTCCATCTTCCTTCCTTCATCTTCCACCCAAATTAACGAACCAATCAAAACACTCCACGTCACTTCCTCTTTTTCCTACACTTTACCCTAATCCTCAATTCTTTTAACTCGTCCCAGATGAACCAATTGCAATAACGATAATCCTCCCGCTCAGGGCGCTTTTCAAACTTACCGCCGCCGCCGTCGCACGCAGCGACACTAGCGACACGAGCGCCCCTAGCGGCAGGATTATCGTTAAGCCAATTGGCTCATCCGGGACTAATACTACTAACGCTATATGCTGGCCTTAAAATTACATACTGTTTCCATGACATCGCGAGAAACAACTGAATGTTGACAGGACTTTAAGAGAATGGCCGAAAATATAATGGATATCTCAGAAATGGCCTATGCCACAAAAGATTTAGATATATTGTGTGTTTTAAAGAGATCTATATTTTTTGTGTAGTATGTTTTGAAGTAGCGGTTTTGTTGTATTGATATCTGCCCCCACGCTTTGGGCGCCAATTTGAAGTAGGAGTTGGGGAACTTGAAGTAGTTGCAACCGCACGGAACTTGAAGTAGTTGCAACCGCACGAATGGTACCCGGTAGCCTTCGTCCCAAATTTACTTTGGCCTTTGCCCCAAAAAATGTGTTTAAAAAATATTAACTTTGTAATTTTGACTTGTTTCTTTAAATACTGGCTGCGCCAGTATTATTGTTAGAGACATGGATTTCTTTGCAGGGAGTAGTGCGGCTAAGAATGTAGGCTTACACAGATTATAATTTTTTACTTCACTACATTTGTTAATCCTTGACACAATTTAAATAACACTTCACTGATATAGAGAGCTGTGAGATTCTTTTATTAATTACTTGCACTTTTTAACACGTTTAACTATTTTCGTCTCGCACGAATACGTATTAAATTTCTCGATGACGTATATCGCGTCCGGTTAGGAACACTGTCTATAACCAACGCGTCCAGTTATGAGCTCTGTCTACAAGCAACTAACTAATGAATTTGTAAATTTTGCTATATTTCACTTTCTGATTGGCTAATCTTACTCCAATAAATACTTTCATTTAACTTAAGCTTCTTTCTGGTTGTTGATTGGCTATTTTATAAACTGCCAAAAATTACATTATTGCTTCCAAGAATCACAAGTAGCATTAAACTTTCAAATTCATTATTGCCTCAAGGTTACCTCATTGTTAGCAACTTTTGACCTATTTCTCACAGCTCCTACACTATTAAATTACGTAATACATTCACATAACATTTTTGAACATGTATACAATAATATAAACATATACAATGACTCTAATATACACTTTTTATATATTGTTACATACACTTATTGCTTTAAGGCGGGCTGTTATTGAATTTACATATTATATAATTAGACTGAAATTATTTAAGTGTTAAAAATACTGCCTCAGTTTTCGTCTATCGCTTAAGGTTTACCAGTTATTCGAGATTATACAAAAATTCCTTCCGAAAGAAGAGGACTTCACAGGCTGTTCCTAGAAAATTCAATATATGCATTTTATTTGTCATTCATATATATTTGTATTCATTTTCATTTCATATACGTATTTTAATTAAAATCGTTAGCCATTTTTAGAAAATAAAAAAATTCGAAAGATGTTTCATGTAAAGGTAGTTTTGAGAGTTTCTTAAATCTTCGTGACGCATCTTTCGAAGATACTGAACCTAAATACCAAGTTTGGTATTTATCCGACTTTTCGTTTTTGAGCTACGCTGTTCACAGACACGCACATACGCGCGCAATTTTTCTAAAAATGCTTTATTTGGATTCAGGGGCCTGAAAACACGTATTTGCAGTGAAATCTCGATATAGAATTTTGGGGTGGAATGCTGTACTTCTGTACCTACTAGGTACGTGGTAGAGAAATTAAAAATTAGATATATTACTTAAGGTAACACATAAGTCACAAAAACGGGCGAAGCATCAGTCAAACAAATCGCTCATAGATTCTAGCATGCATAGGAAGAAATTCATCTTATATCTGCGTGGCCTCCTGTCTAACGTGTCAATGAAACAAAATAACATGTTTTCAATAAACTCATAAAATCTCGGATTTCCTTGACGTTAGCCGAACTCGGAGAGGATGAATTCAGCTTCTGCAGTAAGTCGAAGCATGCACTTATATATAAATTGGTGCTTAGCCGGTTTTAGCGAGTACCGATAAAATTATTCTTGTCAAATGCCACATTTGTAGAGTCTCGGTGGCTGTCAGCAATTGTATCGCATTTGAAAGTATAGGGATTAACGCGAAATTGATGCTAGCTCCGCACCCCAGGTAAGCGCTAGAGAAAATAAAACCCTTCAATTTGTTGACCCGGAGGTACATGGAAGAAACAACGTACATAACGGAAACATTTGACCCTCTGCTATGGCGAATCAATAAGCTCTTGGCGAAGCTGCAAAATGCCCCGACTTCATCTTGAAAATGTAATTCATTTAAACACAATGCGTAGCCAGAATGCTATTTGGAATACGTCCATTTCTATCCTAGCTGTGCTTCAGCTCATTGCGTTTTAATTTTTAACACATTCAACAATGGACAGCTCTGCTAATGTTACGATAAATCTTACCTGAAATAGTGTAAAATAATTGTGACTGGACATTCGAGCTGTTCGATGAAAACTATGTCGATTGTTGGAACATTAAAAACGTCTTTCGTAAGTAAACCGTATTGATACACTTGTAGTTCCTACTTCGTTCTTTTCCCTCTTTCTCTGCCTCTTACGTATGGCAGGTAGAAGAAGGATTGCATTCGTACAAAAAACTTTGTATTGTAACGAGAGAATAACGTTCCGTAGCTCAGTTGGTAGAGCACCGTCTGCTGTGCGAGGGGTCCCGGGTTCGATTCCTGGTTGGTTTTCTGTATTATCCTCCCCAGAGTGTGAATATGATCTAATGTATCAAACCCAAGAAAAACAAATCCAATGACAACGTATACAAGTTAACACCATTATGTTCCAAAGGTAAAAGGCCTTCGATTTGACCATTGCAGTTAAAAACGGGATATAAATGTAAATAATAATAATAATAATAATAATAATAAATTGAATAATAATAATAATATCGTAACTCAAAAACAGAAGTTCATACTGGATTCAGATATTTTTTGTCAGACGAAGATTTTGGAGAAAATCCCCTAACTCCAAACTACCGTTTACATGAAAAAGCTTTCATTGTTTGTCCTCTTCGTTCTGAATGAATTTTGTGCAACTATTAAACCATTACACGCAAACAAAAACTTACTGCATATAACTTACTACTAAGAACTGATTGAAATATACAATTTCTCAAATCACTTTTTGGGTAGCATTATCCGTTTTCGAAATATTGGCTGTGTTTTAAGTGTTCCCGTTCAATTATCACGTGACATCTATAAAGCAATTAGCTTTCCCCATGCGGGTTCATCAGTAACATAGGCTGACTCACGATAAGCCAACAGTATCTACTTCATTTTGAGATAAACCGTTGCAGAAATGGCTAAATTACACATTTCGTTATAGATAAAAAGTGAACAGCGACAGTAAAGTGTTGAACTGAACGCTATTCCATAAATGATGTCTGACCACAGGATTTAAGTAGTCGGCGACTAAAACAAGATGCATCACGTTTACAAGAAAAAGAGATAAAATATCCCCTCTAACAATACGAATGAACAATCAACAAATCTCATGTACTAAAGCTCTAAGGTTGCTTGGGATGCTTTTCGATGAAAAACTTCCTTGGATTGATGACATTAAAGCATGGATCAGTAGTGTACTTATCTGCAAAATGCTGGATCCTTTACAATCCTCTGTACTTCGAATAACTCGAACATTCAGGACGAGCCCTATATCTAGCCTACAAATTGAAACTGATGAGCCACGTCTCTCAGACGGAAACAACTCTACTGAATATAACATCTAGACCACCCTCAAGGATATTTGACAACATATTCTTGAATACCCCATCTCCACTGATTACTTCATCCATATGTAGAAGAGTTCAAGACATATTAACTGAAGTTTGTATACCTTTTCCTCAAGTAATCACGCCGAATCTCTACGTTTTTCGCCATGGAGAATCCAACTTCCTCATTCAAATTTAGATCTCGGCAAAAATGTGAAGTCCAATACTAATACAGCAATATATATGCAGTTATACCATGAACTTATTGCTTTTTATCAAACTAAAAATCACTTTAATATCTAATATTCACGGATGGATCAAAGACAAGATGTGGATATGCACTTGTTACAAATACAAATCAAACTGTTTCTTCCCGTCTGCCAGATATGTATTCCAAGGTTTTCTTGTGAATTAATGCCATTTCAGAAGGCAATAATACTAATTCGTTCAACAGACAGTAATCATTTCATAATACTTACTGATTCCAAAAGTGCACTACAAGCTCTTCTACATCGACCCACATCTTACCCATTGGTACGTGACATTCAGCGTACTCTTTAACTTACTCTAACAGAAGATCGTACTGTAACTCTTGTGTGGATCCCATCACACATCGGCATTAAAAGGAAATGAATAGGCAGCCAAAGAAGCCACTCGTCATTCATTGGTTGACAAATCCATCAGAATTCCATGTCAGGATGCTGCATCGCACAGAGCGATCCACAGCCTTTGGAAGCATCAATGGATCCAAACTTCAAACAGTAACCTACATGCTATTAGACAGGAAAACGCCAGTCCCTTCCCAATACTGCCTTGAACCGCCAAGACCAAGCAATTGCTGCTAGAATACAGAACTTACTCAACTGTACCTCTTCACCGAAGAACCACCTCCTGAATGTTGTTACAAGAGAGCATGTATTTCCTCTATCTACCAGGTACGTGGCAGAGAAAGAATATATCACGAGTAACGTAGTGGAATTGAAGAACCAATTTTATAGTAATGCTATAATACGAGAATAATTTCAAAAGTTCTGCACACTGTAAGATAGAACCAAAGAAAACAATTTATTGTACAAAATAGCTTTACAGGCCTTCAATATAATTTCCATTCTTGCTTATGACAGCTTCCCAACGTTTTGGCAAATTCTGTATTCCAGATAGGGCAGCTTCATTGTTGAGCTGTCTGATTACTCAGGTCACCTCACTGGAAACTTCATTAATTGTATCAAAACGGTTCCTTCAATTTGGGAAACAGTCTGATTGGCTCATATCAGGACTGCATGGTGGGTGGGGAAGTGTTTCCCATCCATATTTGTCGAGCGTTTCTCTCACTGGTTGGGCAGTATGTGGTCTTGCATTATCGTGCAAAATGACACCAGCTGCAAGCATGTCAGGCCTTCGTTTACGAATTTTCGGGCGCAAAATATTTTGCAGAAACAGCTTGTAGTAGGCGCCTCTTACAGACGTCCCCTGGGGCACTCTATTTGTAGCTATGACTCCATTCATGTCATACGCAAAGATCATCGTCCGTTTCACCTTTGATTGTTGGCGGCGTGGAGAGTCGGAACTTGTCCATTATGATGACTGAGACTTCAGTTCTGGCTCTCAATCTCGTATCCAGGTTCATCAAGTGCAGCAATCCTTTTCAGAAACTGTTCTTCTGCTCTTTCAGATCATGCAGCAATGATTATAACTGAAGTGACAGGCATTCTGGCCTCATATGCAATTTCCTCGCATGATTTTCGTCGATACTCTCTCAAAATGACATTGCAGTTGATGGCCTTCCACTTGTTCGGTTGATCCCAGTGCTTGCCCGACTTTCACGGAAACGAGCAGCCCACCGTGATACTGTACTGCGATCCATTACACTTCCCACGCACCTCTCTCAAAGCGTTGTAAATTTCAGTTGGGTTCTATACAACGGTCTCGCATGCGCCGTGTGCAGCATTTTTGAAATGATCCTCGTGTATGAGAAATATTTGTACACACCTACTCACGAATAGTGTCTGAACTGAAATTCACCCAACACAGCTGCAAAGCTTTTCAGTTCGTTTGTTAAGAAGTCTGTCTTCCGATATACATCTTAAAATAAAGTAAAGTAAAAGCTTGCATTTTAAATATTCTCGGTGGGTGCCTTTTCCTTTGGGAAGCGAAAAAATTACTATGGTTAGTGCATGCGAAAATGGAACATTTTGTGCCTTGATTTGTAATTTGCTCTTGTTCGTACCGTACTCGAGAAGGCAACAAAGTCGTTGCTATAGGAACAATTGCTCAACCCTAGCCGCTAGAGGTAACTAGTGTCGCTGTTCGTCAGTTTCCAGTACCAGAGCCTCAGACCATAACTTCGGGAAAAGTTGGGGCGGGGGTGAGAAAATGTTTTTACTTTGAGTCCAACAGAAATAAATAAAAATAAGATTGCTAATGTGCATTTATAGAAAAAGTAAACAGGGTTTTTAAATAGCTTTGCAGGTTGTTAAACCGAAACACTATTGTAATATCGGGGGATTTAATTTAAGAAACAACTGATGATTTTATTAGTCGCCGAATAGTAGATCTTATTAATTATTATTACTATTATTCTCATCCACTCCCACATTAATAAAACATTGTCGGATCAAATCATATTTCTTTTATTTCATTGTCGCAGATTTTGTGTTCTTTAATATAGAGATGTTAATAACAATAATATCTATACTGCACTTGATTCAACTGAGCGAAAACTCTGAAACACAATCCATCTTTATATCTTCCAAATTCTACAAGGCCAGGAGAGGTTATGATAGTATATAATAAAGGAACTCGGTTTTAGCATCAGAATACCTAGAATATCGGCTGCCTGTTCTAGTTTGGCCACCAGCTGGTAAGCAACTCTAGTGCGTAGAGGTTTGGAAAAATGTTATTTTCAATAATAGTTCTTACCGTTCCGGTTCCTAAAAGTACTCCATTCAAAATAACCTTGCAAAATAGCAGGTATTTTCATCCACAAGTATTTAAAATAATCGTAAAAGCAAGATAGACCCACTCACAGTGAAAATTATGCCTATACAAAAATAAACATTGAATTAAACGTAAACGTAAAGCCTTGCAAGGTCCAAGCTTTCAAGTTTGCGTCAAACATAAACTAGCCAATCAGAGAGAAATTCTCATCGCGTTATCATTCTGCCATCTTCGTTGACATGTGTCCACCATCTGTGCAAGGTCACGGGCCAGGAATCGCTGGGATAACTGAGATTAACGTCGTTTAACGGGTTCATTTTGATACATATACATAACCTCTTCACAGGCCGCTGGTTCATGCACTCTTTCATTAGCTATCATTTATAATGTCGTGATCGAACATACGTTAAGTTTATGCTCAAGTTTTACGTCAATATGTTAATGTTTAATTTTCATTATGACTTGTCTCCATATTCTTGGTCCACGGTTACTTGACTGATTCTTCGTTCCCGTATTGGAAGACAATGCTCAACTTCCTTCTCCCCGCCCCTCCATCATTGCAGTGACTTGTCTTGTATTAGTTTCCATGATATGTTCCAAAACGGCATCTAGCATGCATATACCAATAACATAATGAAATGTGATTTGCTGGATTGCTTTCTACTGGAACTTTGGAGTAGGGACAGTTTCAAGGTCCCGCGCCATAGACATGTGTGACTGTTGTATTGTAACAATGTACTCCGTATTTTAACTTGGAACAATTTGTCATATATGTGCATACTTGGACTGTTGTATTGTAACACTAAGTACTGCTTACGATCAATGCGTTATTTTGGAAGCGTGTAACTGAATCTGTGGTCATTGTTTTTCTAGTGCATAGCGTATTTGTGTCATTTGTTTGCTAGCATTGTTTTCGTCGCTTACTGCAAGTGTGTAATCCTATGGTGCGGAACTTTTCTCACAAATACACACAGAAGCGCGTGCTGTGGAAACGGCGAACACAAGGAACGATGTCGACGCCTTAAAATTGAGCTAATTGTGCAAAGACCGCAGTTGGAAGAAACACGTCTTGTTTAAAATTGAAAGCGGTGCTAGTGTAGCATAAAAAAGAAGGCAGGAAGACAGGCAGGCTCTTGTCATGGCCCCTCCCCTCCTACACTCGAGTAGAGCACAGAGCGAACTCAGCAAGTCTTGTTCTTTGTGCAAGGGATGGATGAAGTGAGTCGAGAGCCTGGTACTTGAGGACAGCGCTACCGGCTGCCTGACTGACTGGCCGTGCTCAAATTGATTCCTACATATTACCTGATAAGTAATCTGCCGCAGCCAACACTAGACATGGCCACCGTATGTTACTATTGTGAAGAAAATTGCCAAAGTTATATTTTTATAACCGTATTAATCAAATCGATGCCGTAACAAGAGTTGATGCATCTGGAATGCTTATCAACAAATACCTGCCTCTCAGGATGAGTCCTTGCATTGCACAGGGCTTGTTTGTTACACATTGCCAATCGGGAGGAAGGGGAAGAATACATGTCAGCGGAGCAAAGTTTTAAGAAGCAGAGTTTAGGGCGGGGCTGAGGCCACATAATGGAACGCTTTAGTTTCAAGTGACTTTTCGTAAAGCTTAATAATAATGATTATGCAACATGTTTATTTATTTTCGTCAGTACATTTAATTTAAAAAATCCAGCGTGTAGCAGTCACAGGGAAGTTACGCAAGTTTGTTTTTATTTTTCTATCGATTTCTTATTGCTCATTCGCAAGAATTTGTTTGGAATAGTTAATGCCACGGCGTGGCCCCTGAGACGTAAAAAGCAAATTGATCTGGTTATGTTAGCCACGATCTTACTTGAGCTAGTAGAAGTCTGCAATCCTCCACTACGATATTTATACTCCCGAACATGTACTCCCCCAAGCAGCGCTTTGCATTGATGTGATGTGAACTAATGTTTGCAGCACATGACAGACACAGACTGTAAAGCTAAGCTACGACTTCAACGGCAGTCCTTTCACGTAACGTTAACAGTTATCTGGAAAGTCAGTCAGTAGACCAAGGGTGCGAAAACGCCTGCAACACGCACTACACCACTCGGCAGCACATGGAAAGCAAATGAATAGACGGCTAGAAAAGGAGTTGCGCCTGCGAGTCACAGTGCCTCGCGAGTCGCGCTTTCGCCACCACTGCCCTAGACGGATTTGGTAGCATTCGTTCCTGCCTTTATACCTGCGACACTTTTGATGTCGATGCATGTGCTGCCGGCTGCTACAGATATGGATAGCGTGTGCGAGTGTGAGGATAGACATCAGCTAAGTTGACTGATAAATTTAATGGCTAATGCATGAGCTACTTGAAGCGAGTTGCCGATAGTTTCAGGATGAAAAGTTAACCTGTGAAAGTATAACTATTGAGGTATTATACCTTCTTCTACAGTTTAAAATAGCAGTTTCCGTAATAAGAAGGAGAAGCGTAAGTTGTCGTGAGTAGCTTATCCCCTTGCAGACCCGGGCGCGGTCTTCGGACTGCAGTTGAACACTTCTGTAAACTGTAAAACACTGTAAGACCCTAATTTTAGAAATACACGCTCTCATCTACCTTATGGCTACCCCACCAATGTTCCTACTTTATAGGTTAAGTTGCTTATTCGCACCTGAAAAACGTTTACCCTTTGACTTGCTAAATTCTAAGAATTCTTTCCCTTTTTACTTTCTCTACTATGTATAGTAAGTAGGGGAAGTATTGTATTCCACTCAAAACTTGGATACTGAGATTTCACCGGAAATACATGTTTTGAGATCCCAGAATCCAAAGAAAGCATTTTTAAAAACATGTCTGTGTGTGTGTGTGTGTGTGTGTGTGTGTCTGTCTGTCTGAACAACATAACTCAGAAACGAACAGTCGGATAAACACCAAACTTGGTATTTAGGTTCAGTATCTTCCAGAGATGCGACACGAAGGTTTTCAAGAAAATCCCCCCATCCCAGATTACCCTTTACATGGAACATTTTTCGAAAATTTTAATTTTCTCAAAAATGGCTCTAACGATTTTGATTAAAATATCATATGTTTAAGATATTTTCATGGCAAATAATATGTATATCTTGAATTTTCTGGGAATGTCTCCGAAAGTATTCTTCATTGTGAACAACTTTTGCATAACTGGTAAACCATAAGAGATAGACAAAAGTTTACTACACAAAAAATGTGGATCGCATTAAAATGCACAATTTATCTCATATACATTTTTTTTGTTGAGTGAACCATTTTCGAGATATGGCTTGTTATTCCCTTAAATTTTTCAATATTTATTTCCTAAAATGGGAATTCGTTATTCTTTTTTTTTTTTTTTTTTTTTTTTGGTCTTGTATATGCAAAGAGTATTAATCTGTGGCAAAGGGAATGGTGCTGCACCTAGCAACCAGCTATTAAGAGATATGTATGTGATTAAAGGCTACTGTATTTCTATATTGCCCTTGTAAATATATATTCCCCTTACATCTACAAGAAAATTAGCAATAAGATAGAGTCTGCAAATGTTTATCCCGATTAACATGAAATAGATGGAGAGTAAGCGTTTGTAAAAATAGTTTGTACAAGAGTAGAGAAAGTCATGTGAGTGTAACACATCAGATTTTTAATGTTCAGAACCGGTAAACGTGCAATTTAATGCAACTCTCTGATTTCTTAATGTACTAAGTTGTAATTACCTGAATCTTGGGCTAATCTGTTTCTTGTTGACTTGAGTTCGCGGGGACACCTAATTGCCTTAGTCACTCTGACTTCTAACTAATTGCTTTGCCTCAACTCGTAATTTAGCTGGTAATGATAAAATTGAAACTCTTTCTTCTTACATTATGTCTTGCCTTTAATGTTGTCCTCCGTGGTGTAGTGGTTACCATGCTAGCCTCCAATTCCTAAGGTCGCGGGTTCAAACCCATCGAAGGGCGATGGATTTTTTTCGGGCATAAAAGTCCTTAGCATGGCTTCCTTCGGAAGGGAAGTAAAGCCGGTGGTCCCGTGTCGTAGATTTACGGTACGTAAAAGAACCTCAAGCCTGATAAAGAGGCCTTTGAGCAAAATTTCCAGTCTTCCACGCCCAATATGGAATGGGACGCTGAGGACCACAGCAGTTAAAGAAGTCCATAATAAAAACTCAATTTCAATTTGATTTTAAGATAATTATTTATTTGGAATTATTTATCTAGCATGTGTTTATCATACAGATGAATAATTCCGGATTGAAGCTTCAATGTCAATACTTTCTGTACCATATAACTATAGTAATTAAAGGCAATATTGTATTCCTCCCAAAGATTTGATATAAGAAATCACTGGAAATACACGTTTTGAAATCCCCAGTATGAAAGAAACTCTCTTAACTTCTATTGTCATATCAAGGGCTCTGACTTTAGAAAAAAGTAAGTCATTCACTGTTTGTTTTTTCTTTTGGGTTTTACTAATTTTCATTAGTGAACACACTCAAATTCATCGTAAATTCCTACTTCCAGGCTGTGGAGGATAGGGAGTGATTCTAATTAAAGAAAAATTCCACTGTATTCAAAGGGGAACAGAACCCGGTATATTGACCACTCGACTTTAGAGGATGAATCTTATTGATGTTAACAATTAAAATACCAATGTTTTAAGATATGTGTATGACAAAATGTATATCTTGAATTCTCTGAGAGTAGCCTGTGAAGTCCTCTTCATACTGAATGAAACACATAGTATTTTGATTAAAAAGCTATGTATGTAACAGGTATGTTGTAATTTTGCTTTAAAGAAACCTTTTAAGCAAACCAGGCATTATTGTGATAGTTGCTGTCTGTTGGCTGAACTGCAGAGCAAAAACGAGTAAAGGTTTGATGTACGTCACAAGTTTAAGAATTTGTGCTTCCTTTTAAGAATGATAAGGCTTCTGGGTGTCCAACTCTGATACTTAAATAGTGGCAGATGTGGCTGAAGTTGTAAGGTATCCATTGTGTGGAGCATGCCCATAAGTTGGCACCCCCTTCCCTCACTGTGACTTTGCCCTGTTTCCCAGAATCCGTACAACCAGTGAAAGGTGAGTTTGAATGTGAATAAAGCTGCTTCGTTTGGTATATGTTGTGGAAAGAAAATTTTGATTAGTTTACTGCAAGTATTAACGGAAGTGTTTCCAGAGGCTTTACACGTGAAATGTTGTAGGCATGTTGCATAATAATGAAACCGTTGCTGGGGTGTATTAATTTTCTTTGTTTAATATTATCATTAGTTTTGACTCAAAGCTACGGTGGTTAATTCACCTTTCATTTGTTTTAATCAATTAAAGCTTAGACATCCTTGTATATTACTTGGAAAGTTGAATCAGATTAAAAAATTCAATACCACAGCGTTGCTCTTACTGAGAAATGGGAGATCTGTGCACAATTCCTAATTGTGGCATTGAAATTTTAAAATTTGATTCAACATTCAACATGCTGCATAGACACACTTAGTGTGAAAGAAGAATTTACAAGGATTTATAAGGTTTTCATGACTTGATTTGCAGTTATAGGCTAAAACCTCCAAGAGCTTTCTGTTATTTTTACTTTTCTCTACTAACTACATACCTATAATAAGTGGAAATGTTGCATTCTGATAACCAAGAATTCACTGGAAACACTTTTTAAGGCTTCCTGAATAGAAGATATCATTTTTAGAAAAAAAGTGGATGCGTGAATACGTAACTTGGTAATTTCAGTTCAGAATCTTCCAAGGATGTTACTTGAAGATTTTTCAAGAAAATACCACCACCACAAACTACCATTCACATGGAAAAGTTTCTGAAATATTTTATTTTTTAAAAATAAAATGTCACATATTTAAGATATTTACATAACAAATAAAATTTATGTATGGAATTTTCTGGGAATGGATTATGAAGTCCTCTTTATTTGGAATGAGTTTTGTGTAATTGGTAAACTAAAGGAGGGAGATATATATATATATATATATATATATATATATATATATATATATATATATATATATATATATATATATAGCCATCTTACTACATAAAAAACTGTGGACCATGTTAAAGTACACAAAATATAATTTTTTATGCCATTAACCATTTCTTAGAAGTTATTGGTTTGAAATTTTAAATGGTAAGTAGTTGATGTTTTTTTTTTTCTGTGGTTATACAAAGACCTTGGAATTTCAAAGACATTGCATAACAATCTTGTTTTTAAGAATCTTGACTATTGCTTTAGTCTACTATATACTTCTTAAACTTACAACAAATGTGCAATGAAAACTTATCTCAATCAACAAGAAATAGAAGAATAAGCTTTTGTAAGAATTATTTGTAAGGGAGCGGGTAGAGAAATATCATACAAATGGAACACATCAGATTATCACTGATTAATTTGGTAGATGATATTGTGAATAAAATTGATGAAGTGATGCTGAAATGAGCCAGGATCTAGAGAACTTCGAAGCAGCCTAACCATTTAACGCGTCTCAACCAAGAATGTCTTGAATTTGAGGCAGATACATAGTATCTTTATATGAAAACACTGACACTTTAGTAAAGCCTTCTTTAACCTCTGTAGTCATATTGGGCTTTGACTGGAGGGACAACCGAGTCGTATTACTGGTTGAACTGTAGGTTTGTTTGTTATCATTTAGACTGTATAGAGAGTAGGAAATGATTCTAACTAGAGAAATATTCCCGTCTCCAGCCGGAAATTAAACCTGATTTGAGAATCCTGATTGTTGTTGTGTACACACATTAAGGTAGCATTTGAGTTTTCAGATCTACAGTAAGATTTTGGAGCATAATTCAAAAATTGCTGCAAATGGCTTTCAGTCTAATTAGGAATTTAAGGCTTGCTTCCAAACTGAAAACTGCGAAAAATGAAACTTTTTCCAAACCACATATTTACCACATACACCAGGGGAAATTGAATGTTGGAATAATAGTATACAATACAGTCACACAACTTTTTCTGTCCAATTTACTGTCCTATGTATGTTACAAATCATTCATAAAAATGACTTTTCTTTTTCTTGTTAATAATGATAAATGGTGTTGGTGCACATTTTGTTGTATTACATAGAAGTATAGAGGACACTAGCGTAACAGTCAAATGTTTAAAAAGAAGCTCGCTATAATGTGTATGCTGGACTTGATATTTTGAATACTCTTTGCCTGACCTGATGAGAAACGAAGAAGTGGAGGTAACATTTGAAAGGTACATAACATGAAGTCTGGAAAATTCCGGACATTTCTTAGGGTTAAAGCTACAAAAAGAAGTGATTTAATACAAGTTAAGCTCTGCATTTTCCTCTCCTATGGTTTTAGTTATATATACCATTCAATGAGAATGAAGTGTTCTACACAAAAATTTAAGAATGTGCAGTTTATTGGGCTCAACTTTACAACATGTGACACAAGATTTTTTCTATGTCCAACATCTGTGGCATATTTTTTCAAAGTACAGCTTCACATTCGTTGGTGTAATATGTATTTAGAATTGAGATCTCCTGATGTGTGTATGTACAGCATAACCTAAAGTCGGATAAATACCATATATGATATTAAGTTCTGCATCTTCCTAGAATAATGACATGATTTTCAACAAAAAAATCCCCCTGCCACTCCAAACCACTTTACAATAATGGTCATGCAGTGAAGTAGAATTTATTGTAGTGTGAGAAGCAAAGTTTGTGTGTTCATGGAAAAAAACTTTTAGAAATGCTCATCCAATTAATAAGACGGATGTGTCGGTTTACCTCATTGATACAGAGAACACCTAGATGCTCACATTTGTCAGTCTTTGTGACATCCTGACACCAAAACCCTTTCCAGGAACTATTGGAAGACATTAGGCAGGTCTAACCCCTGGTGTAGTGTACATAGCTAGTCAGCATAATTTAGGAACAATGTGTATAATTATATAGTTGTACAATTTAGTGACAAGAAAGTGTTGGCTGCCCTACATTCTTCTATATGGCTTCATGCGCAGTAAGTAAATAAATAATTATAAGGCTTAAATTTCCAACAAGAAATCATCTAAATAAATAATTCTAAATACATATTACACCAAAGAATGTAAAGCTGTACTTCGAAAAAATATGCCACAGACGTTGCATGTAGAAAAAAATCTTGCATCACATGTGAAGCTAAGCCAATACATATTTCTGAGAAAATCCCAATAGCAAATGTTTTGGCAGAATGTAATACTTCCTCTATCTACCATAGGTAAGTGGTAGAGAAAGGAATAAAAATTACAGAACCGTATGTTTTCACAAGCAATTCTCAAAGCCCTCCTGGTGGCACTTGATAATGAATTTTTGACAAATCTTTTTAAAAAGTCATGCTTTGAGGAGTTTTTCTGTGGAAATTTTCAAACATTGTAGAAATAGCACCCAATTGTGCTTTTACCTTTCTGACCAATTAAATGCCTTAACATACAGGTGCATGAAATTGTAAACTTGATTTTCTTGTATTCTTGTTTTGTTATATATTTATGAAACTTGCATCTTATGATGGCATTTTTGTTGAGTTCTTTCAAATCTTCAGTAGGCATTCTTTGAAGGCGGATGAAGTGCACTACATGCATCACTATTAAATCAGAGTCTCTGATTGTGATATATAAGATGTAAACAAACCGTGCTCTTATACAATACACAAGGTGTGCATGATGTGAAGCCTACTGGTCAGTACAGTGCACACATGTTATGGCATTGTGTACCAGTAATCATTAGTGGAGTAGTACATATGGACTAGTGAATGGGAGGTATGCGGTTCCAATCCCACCAGAACCATCATCCCTGACTGAGGTTTATTCCTCAGTCCACATAACTGACAAATGTCAGGGAGGTGTCCTAAATTTAGACCTGGAAAGTTTCCTTCCTAAATTTCCTTTCTCAGTTATTATTTAATTTCATGTATCATGAGTGTTCACCACCTATGATACCATATGTAGTAAGAACAGGCATTAAACACTACTAAAACCTTGGCATGTAAGTTGTATTTTACTTTGACTAGTAAATGAAGATGATGTTTATACTGCATCTGCGACCCCATGTTCCTACCTTCTTTCTACTTAACAGTTTTCAGTACATTGTTTTTCTACACTTTATATTATAGAATTACTATAAGAAAGAAAGTGCAAACTTGTTATTATTAGTAAAATAGAGTTTGTGTAGCAGTTGTGCAACACATTGAAGTTGATTTCTTTGTCTTTCCCAGGTGAAGGCATCTTTCTGTTGGCGTGTGCTCTCTCTCCGTCTGGCTGGTGATACGAGGTAACTAACGAGTGTGTGTTTCTGTTTGTATCCGCAGACTGAAGTGAGCTGAGTTCCACCATCCCCCTTGTACCGTCACCAGCCCCGCGACCATATTATTAGCCCTTTCATCGACTCACCGCCAGACAACTCCAGCATGGATAACATGGACAAGCCAGTGCCCAATGATGACCCTAAAGTCACCCTTACCATTAGGCTTATAATGCAGGGCAAGGTAAGTTGTTCCCTCTCCTCACTCGCTTGCTTGCTTGTGACCTCTGTGTGTGGTTCAAGTTTCTTTTAAATGCATGTTCCCTTATTCTGATTGGCACAAGTGCACCTTTCCTAGCACATGACAACTGAGACAAGACTAGCTAATGTTTGTTGATGTGTTCACCTTAGTTAAGAGGAAACATTTAGAAAGATACTCAACCTGCAAGATAGAAACATAAAATTCACTATGGAAATAGAATCTGGTGACCATCTTCCATACCTAGGTCTAAAAATTATGAAGAACTACAATAGTTTAGATCTAAAACCACAAAAATAAAACTCTTTGTGTTCAAAAAAATCGTGTTCTACATTGAAAATTTCAGAACATTTTCAAAGAAAGCAACATAACAGTCATCCTTGAAAATAAGTTCAGTATAAAATTTCCCATAAAGAAAAAAATACTTAAAAACTCTGGGATTTACAGGATAGATTGCAAGGAATGTGAAGGTATTTGTATAGGTCAAATGAAACAAGACTTTAGGAACATCAAACTAGAGGAGAGAAAAAAATAAATAGTGGTAGCACATTTTTGGACAAAACGGCACGCAATTTTTAACTCGATAATGCTAATCAAATTGAATATTTGGAAAAATTACTTTTATGGAAATATTGACAAGGTAATGAACATTGAGATCCCGGTGGACTAAATGTCATGACAAAATTTGTAGAATCACCGACACAGAGACAAGTAGTAAGCCTTGATCATGAGGGGCAAGCTATCCAATCGAAGTCAGCTGACAATGAGGAAAACATTTCTCAAAACTACTTCTGAGATTACACCTAATTTAGTGAAATTTGTATATGTGCAACTGCATTTAAAACTTTTCCATGAAGTCCTCTGTGGTCTGGGTTACCGTGCCCAGCCTCTTGTTCCCGAACTCATGGGTTCAAACCCAACAGAGGGCAATGGATTTTTTGGGGGTGTAGTAAGCATGGCTTCCTTCGGAAGAGAAATAAAGCTATTGGTCTCATGTTGTAGATTTATGGCACGTAAAAGAACACACGCCTGATTAACAGGCCTCTGAGCAAAATGTCCGGTCTTTCATGCCAATATAGATTGGGATGCTAAGAACCATAACAGTTAAAGAGCATCCATAAATAAAACTCAATTTTCCATGAAGCTACATTCATGCAATTGTATAATACTAATGTAGAACATTGAGCTCATGGTTATGGGGTGTTTGGTACTGAAGCAAGGTATCTGGTTTAGCCCTGTCGTACTTATGGAAGGTTAAATATATATATGAATATAAATAAATCCAAAGGAGCAATGTAGTAAGTATAGTGTGTGGAAAAGTTCGAAAATATGAGACAAAGTCAAGTGTGAATCAGTTATGTATGTTGCAAACATTGACAATTATGTCAATTGTAATGTTTTAAAATAAAGAGAGTTGATGTAGTGTAACAACCTTCAACTCTCTTTATTTTAAATTATGACACATCACTGTTATTAGCTTCTAAATCTTCAAAATTAGTCAATTGTAATATTGTCTAGTTACAGGTGATTGAAGTATCAAAGTGGCTGGCTAGTACCAACCTTAAAAATACTGCATATTAATGCCTCTTCCATGACCAACTTTAGTTTTAAATAAACGCAATCGAACCACGAAAGTTCGTTGGCATCGGTTGCTTTCACCTGCTATTAAAAAAAACATTAAGAAGTTCTATCATGGCAAATAGGATGCACTTCTTTAGTTCCTAATAAATTCAAATCAAGATACAATAGAGAATGTGCTATATTCAAATAGGGTAAGAAGGTCATTCCACTGCTATGCTAATGTAAAAATCAACATGATGTACGAATTAAATATATATTAAGACATTAAAACATAACAAGAGACGGAGGAAACACTAAAATGGTAAAAATTTAACTAAAAATACATCTCTATTCCATGTGTATGATAAAGACCTTAAAAGCTTATGGCTGTGATATGAGTAGAGCATATAGACTACAAAAACAGCAAAAGAGGTGGGTGGGTGGGTTGGCTGTGACAAATGCAGGAAAACCAACTTTTCAGGCAAGTCACAATGGATGATAAGATAAGTATCGCCAAACAAAATAGGTATTCAATTTGTGAGTTTGAATGTAAAGTTTTACATTTTCTTAATGTGTTGAGACTAATCTGGATGCTAATTTTCATGGCAATGGGAATCAGGTTTGAAAGAAAAACAAATGCACATCCATAAATATATTACTTTTAACAAAATCATCATGTCTGCCAAGTACCCTTTTTCTACAGCAAAACAAACACTGTTTTTTCCCCTCTACAGCGGTAGTGTTTTAACTTTGTGGGTGGATTCTGTTATGTAGGAACTACACACTGTATGAAAAACAATTTAATGGCAGTTCCCAAGAATTAAAATGACAGACTTGACATTGGCACTGAAGTACTGCCAACATTACAATGTGAATTACTACTTTCAGGTCATTCAGTAAATCAATCTTGTTTTGAAACAACACAAGTTGATTAATCACTTCCTGGCACTTAATATCGCATTGTATTGTATTTAAGTAACAAAAAGTGTGGAACACTTGTGTGAGCACTAACAATTCCAAATAAATGCCACATGGAATACAGTGACCTCTATTCAGCCAAGGATTATTTGCTTTAAAGTCATCAACCGAATTCCTGTAACATAATGCCAACATTACAGCTGCAAGAGACCCAACTATTGCTAGGATATAAGTCTTAAGAGCAGTTGCTGGTATTGATGTCAGTTGAACAAACAGAATGTTGCCAAAAGTAACAAAAAGCACTATAATGAGTGAAGTATGCCAGAGTTGGTTTTTTGTGAAAGCGTTCCTTATAACCATCTCTGAATAATGTTACTATTATTGCAATGCAGGTGTATGCGTAACTGCGCTACACCTGCCATATTCTTACATGGGCTTTTCTTGGTATTCTTCGAATGTAATTAAGTGCTTGAGCACCAATAAGAGCAGAGTGAAGTAAGAAGAAACAAGGTATAGTTGAACACACTCTCCTCACACCAGTTTCCAAAATCAATCAAAAAGTTACAAAATTGAATCACACAAAAACAGTATTCAAGCCACAGGCCAATGCTACCAACTAATTTTTGCTCCAAGGCTCTACAGACAAGTGTAAAGGTCCTTAAGTCTAACCGAATGCGCTCATGAGAAATTTCATTTTGAATATTGGAAAATATGCTGCAGTAAAATGCTTAAATAATATGTACCTGCATTACAAATTTAAGTGCACAAGTTCCAATACAACTTGTATTCATTAGTGTTTTAGAACAGATGCTAACAAATTTTTAATCAGTCATAAGCAGGACATGAAAACAATGGATGTATTAATTTACATCACTTTCTCTATCCAGTCTTTTACAAATTATTCTCATGAAACCTTATTTTTAAGTTTAAATAATGGGTCACTATATGCTGGCGTAAGCTCACACTTCAAAAAAGCACAAAGAATTTGAAATTTCAAACCAAGACATGCCTCAGAAATAGTTAATGCTATAAAAAGCTTATTTGACATAGATGTGTGTTTTAGGCGAGATATGCGTTTTTTGTGCATCAAGTTTTTGTCTTTTCTCTTACCATTTACCAGTTATACAAAATTAATTCAGACTGAAGAAAGCTGCATAGGCTACTGCAGGAAAGTCAACATAAATGCTTTAGCTTTATTGCAAAGATCTTGATATTTTAATCAAAACTATTGAAGCCTTTTTTTTTTAGAGTAAACAAAAAAGAATGAACAATTTTCCATATAAAGAATAGTTTGGGTTTGGGGGATTTTGTTGAAAATCTTTGTTACACCTTTGGAAGATCCTGAATGTAAATACCAAGCGGTATTTATATGACTTTTCGTTTTTTAGTTATGCTGTTCAAAAAAAAAAAAGTGTGTGCACAAAACACACGCACACAGTGGCAGCTTGTGATTTGGAAGTTCGGAAGGACAGGAGGTGATGTTTTCATATTAAGTATACTTTACATGGCTGGTTTTATTGTGCAGTTACCAGAAAATATATGTAAACGAGAAGAACTAAATCACCCATAATACTGTCCCATTTGCTCAGTTGACTGCATATTTTAGCACATTCATAATCCTATGTATTAGTGAAATTCAGAAATAAAACGTTTAATAAACCAGGTCTATCAAAGCAAGCATAAATTAAACTATATGAATAATTATTGTATTATTCTTTTCAGTAGTAAGAAGCCTTGTGTCATTCATATCATGCAGTGCACCCTTGCATTAATGAATATCCCTTAGAATTTCAGCAGAGAACACACAATTTTATAACAAATGGATATTCTGTGCTTTGTTTTCGCAAAATAAGTGATTTAAACATCGATAAATCTATGTTTCAGGAACATGTTTCTTCTAACCTTTAGTTTCTACGTTCTATAGTAATATTTATTCAAATGTCAGAAGTAAGAACTGAATTTCTTAAATGGGAATGCGCAGAGCTTACTTTTGCTCTTGCCCAACTTTATCCCGTATCTAAGCGTATCAACAACATGCATTAGAAAATGTTCAGAGTATAAAATAAACTGCAGGAAATTATTATGCATGTTATGCCTCTCAATAAATAAAATAATAGTTGGCTGTAGCTAAACTAGGAATATTCTGCAGATGAAGTTCATTCCCCTCTCCTTTTGTTCAACAAAATGTTTGAAATCCAGTGTGGAGAGAATGGCCTACTCATTATACCAGGGTGGTCTGAAAAGTTTCCGACCTAATAAAGATACAAGAGATTTTTTCAGTTTTTCTTTTATTATTATTTTTATTATTATTTTTATTTTTTTTATTTTCAACATAGTCTTCTTGTAACTCTACACACTTCTTCCAGTGATGCTCCCATCTCTGTAACCCGTCCAAATAGTACTCAGCGTTTTTCTCTGCAAAATAATTGTTCACGAAGGTGATTGCCTCTTCATTTGACGAAAATCTCTGTCCTCCGAGCGCAATTTTCAGATGTGGGAACAAAAAGAAGTCGCTTGGGGCTAGATCTGGTGAGTAAGGCGGATGGTCAAGCAGTTCAAACCGTAATTCGTGGATTTTTGCCATTGCAACCTCTGAGGTGTGAGACGGTGCATTGTCTTGGTGAAACAGGATTTTCTTTTTCTGCAAATGTGGCCGTTTTTCCATAAGTTCTGCCTTCAGCTTGTCAAGTAATGATGCGTAGTATGCTCCTGTAATGGTTTTTCCTTTTTGAAGATAATCGATTAAAATAACTCTATGACTATCCCAAAAAACAGTAGCCAGTTTTGCTTTTTTTGGAGCCGGTTCCCCCTTTGCAGTCCACTGTTTGGACTGTATTTTTGTTTCAGGCATATAATGGTGTATCCAAGTTTCATCTACAGTAATTAATCAGATTCATTGTGCCTCTGCGCCAACAGAGCGTTGGAAATGTTCATTCGAACATGTTTTTGGTCAAACATGAACAAATGCGCACCCAACGCGCGGACAGCTTTCTCATGTCTAAATGTTGATTTAATATGTGACAAACACGTTCTTTTAACATGTTCATTGTCTCTGCTATCTCTCTCACTTTAATTCGGCGGTCGTCTAGCACCATTTGGTGAACTTTGGCAATGTTTTCATCAGTAGTTGCAATTTTTGGACATCCCGAACGTTCGTCTCCCAAGCTCTTACGGCCACGTTTAAATTCAGCCTGCCCAAAATTTCACTGCGGTAAATGGTGGTGCAGAGTCCCCATACACAGAATCCAACTCATCTTTGATTTGCGTAGGTGTATTGCCTTTCAAAAACAAATACTTAATGACAGCTCGATACTTGATTTTGTCCATTTTCATAAAAACACTCGCATCACCTCACTCAAATGACTGTTACATAACAACTGAGCATCCAAAATGGCTGAAACTTTGGTGAGTAATTGTCAACAGATGAACAACAAAATTCACTAGCTTTTATTTAAGAGTGCTGCCATCTTCATGTTGAGGTCGGAAACTTTTCAGACCACCTCATAACACATAGCTTAAGGATTAATTGTTTTCATTCATTGCGACTCCATGGGTATATTTTTATCCTCTTGAAAGTTGAGAAACACTGTTCACTCTCTGATGTGGTCATGGAAATCGTGCAAATGATGAGTTGCTATTTACTGTTCATTATGATTCTTTAACTAATGAATTTTACTTCAAATGCACACTTTTTACATCTCCACTAAGAGCACACCACTTACATTGAATTCGCTGGTTAAGTTAGATGAGGAGCGTCCATCCCTGGACAAAATTGAGTTTGACATCAATTCACACTGTTTCTTAAGCGATCTTCCAATCTATAAACCTAAATCCTGTCAAGCCTTGTTTTGTGCCTGTGTGAATTAACCTTGAAATGTGATGGTCGTTTCATATCCAATTATATCCACATTACTGGTCGGTGCAGACCCAGTTTTGTCCTCCTTTATCATTTGCATGTCCTGAGGTTTTAGTTGTTTTATGGTGGTAAATAATTATTGCCGGGCTATCAGTGTGATGTATTGTCAGTGAATGGTAGTACTGTTTTCACATGCTTTAAGATGGATGAAGGTGTTTTGGTTGGAGGTAACTCAAAGGGTGGGCGAAAGAGACAAAAGCAAAGGAAAACAAGGCGACAGACCTTTCTGAGGAAAGGTAAGTTCTCTACTTACATACTATTCTAGTAAAGCTACATAATATCCTGAAGTATGTTTTAATAGCATTATGTTTGGCAAGGCACACTTTTACAAAAGATATGAAAATGTACTTATAGGCTAGTCTTCCCAACATATGTTAACAGTATTTATTCTTTTCTGTTCACTAGAAATCTTAATAAAGATCCAAACTTGAGAGTTTGTATAGCCATGTGAACATTAGGAAGGCAGATCCATTGTTGCAACATTCCAGCTCATTTCCTTCCCAAGGCTAAGGATAAAGTATTTGCTTGCAGAAACAAATGTAACAAGACTTTAATGATTCAGGTTTTGTCGCCAAAGGGGGTAGGAAAACGAACAGCAACTTCCATGGCTTTGAAGTATCAGGTTAGTGTAATGCATGTGAATGGTCCTCTTTAAAACCATGTTGTTTCATAATGAATATATATATACACTTTATTTATTATTAATATTACTGCTACTGCTGCTGCTTCTTCCAGTAAATGGTAAAATAGAACCAGTATGTTCAAAGTTCTTTGAAAAGCTTTTCGGATGTGGACAGTACCGATTAAATAACAATTGCTAAATCCATTAAATCAGGAGAAGGGCGCAATGAGTGTAGGGGCGGCAACCGCAAAAAGGGCCAATACAGAACCAGAAGAGAGAAGGTCAGTAGTTTCATTTCCAAACTAAAAGCCAATGAAAGCCATTATAATAGAAGAAGGAGTCAATGGCTTTATCTTCCCTAGAACTATCACTAAGTTATTTAAATTGTATAATGCAAATATGCCACAAGAACTTAAACTGAGAAAATTGTTTTTCAAGAAAATGTTTAACACTAAAATCAATCTAGGTTTCGGTACTCCTGCAATGACACTTGCTTCTACGACCTCCGGATGAAGCATAAATTGAATGACATGAATGGGAACGAGAAAAATGCAGCTCTAGCCAAGACTGGTGCCTACAAACTGTGAGCAGAAACATTTCATAAAATGATAAAGGAACAACCCCCAAATTCTGCAACATTCTGCTTTGATTTGCAGCAAGTGCAATCTATTCTGAAATTGTCCAATGATGAAGCCTACTATTCTCGTCAGATTGGATTCTATGCTTTCTGTATCACAGGTATAGCCAATAAGGACCCCCCCCCCCCAATTCTATGTATGGACAGAGAATGAGGCTGGAAGAGATTCTCTTGAAATATTGTCAGCTCCTTGCAACTTCCATGCAATACTTGAATTCAATCAAGATGCACAGCATTTAAGGCTTTTTGCAGATGACTGTGGAGGTCAAAACAAGAATATACATGTTGTACATACCCTTGCTTATTACCTCAGTAGTAAAGCTCCTAATCATTTGAAAATTGTTACCCCAGTAAGAAGCCATCTTTCCTGCCAGCAGGCAGGGCGTTTGGAGTTGCCAACTAAAATCTAAGGAAGCATTCAGAGATTTTGACACCAAGTGATTACCACAAAATTTATGAGGAAATAGGTTCACTTCATGTTCTTGGAAAGGATTGGGTTATAAAAAAATTTCAAATCTTTGAACATTTTAAGAAGTGTGTTGGGATCAGTGAGATAAAATGCATAATCCTTCCGAAAGCCATCAAGGATGAAAAGCGCTCAGTGCGTTACAAGAGGGAACTAACGTATTGTATTGATGACCCTTCCAAACACTTTTCTCCAGTGTTGAAACAAGGCAAGGTGGCACAGAAGAGTGTAGAAGCTATAGCTGTACCTCCCTCCAGATGCAGGATTACTCAACAAAGGAAAAATGATGTAGAAAACTTACTATGAAAGAGATTTGGAGATGATTGTATATATGACAATGCTTGAAAGTTCTTTGAAAATCTCTTGAATTCTACATCCATTCCTACAGAAAACGTCGGTGATCAGAATAATGGACTGTGTGACTGTTTAGAAGAAGAATGTGGAATGCATAGATTGTAAAAGATGTTTGAATGTGTTATGTGAGTTTCTAAAATTGATAATTGAATAATTATTACTTTCAATTAATTTCAGAATTTTCATTATCTCATTGTGTTTTTCATGTTTAATTCATCCATATGTAATTTCAAAATTCTCATAATCCTATTTATTAGGTACTTTCTTAGTTTAAATTCATACCATATTGTATCAAGGTTTTCTCAATGTATTTATGTTAAGAGCACAGAAAAATAAATCATTCAGTATTCTACAAGAGTAAATTTTTCAAACTGTTATGTCCACAACTCCCTCCCCGTTTTCATGAAATGCATTTGAAAAGTGATTTCAGTGCTTGTACCTTTATAAATGTTATTGTGTTGATACAATAGAAGATCAATGGTGGAAGAAAGCATTGAAAGTGTAATTGGATGGACAGCAGTGATGAGTATAATAATCTAAGAAAAACTATGCTTTTCTATGTGTGAAGTGTTGTGTCAAAGCGAAAACTTTAGTACAACTATGGTATTTAATTTGGACTGGCTGTACAATGTCTAATACATGGGCGGGTGTTAGTTTGAAGCCAAGCTACATCCAGGCTTTCATTGAAGTTTTTCATTCTTCAAAGACAATTTCACATTGTATAAGGTCAGTTTATTCAGGGTGCATTATAATATTCATACTTGTTAGCTTTACAGTTTGCCTGTAAAATGTAAAGAGGTGGAGACCTTTTTATGACTTTATGGCTTGGTGGTCAGATTCAAAGACATGAGAAGCATTAAATTATATTGCATATTATTGTAAGCTAAGATTACCACTGAATAGTATACAGTGCTATGATAGGCCAGAGCTTATCTGTGTGTCTATCCTTCATCATGATCATGGTCCCCCTTCACTGGGCTGTACATAGCATGCACCACTAGTGACCTCTAGTTAATGGTATACAGTGCTATGATAGACCAGAGCTTATCTGTGTGTCTATCCTTCATCATGATCATGGTCCCTCTTCACTGGGCTACACATAGCATGCACCACTAGTGACCTCTAGTAAATGGCATACAGTGCTATGACAGACCAGAGCTTATCTGTGTGTCTATCCTTCATCATGATCATGGTCCCTCTTCATTGGGCTGTACATAGCATGCATCACTAGTCACCTCTAGTAAATGGTATACAGTGCTATGACAGACCAGAGCTTATCTGTGTGTCTATCCTTCATCATGATCATGGTCCCCCTTTACTGGGCTGTACATAGCATGCACCACTAGTGACCTCTAATAAATGGTATACAGTGCTATGACAGACCAGAGCTTATCTGTGTGTCTATCCTTCATCATGATCATGGTCCCCCTTTACTGGGCTGTACATAGCATGCACCACTAGTCACCTCTAGTAAATGGTATACAGTGCTATGATAGACCAGAGCTTATCTGTGTGTCTATCCTTCATCATGATCATGGTCCCTCTTTACTGGGCTGCACATAGCATGCACCACTAGTGACCTCTAGTAAATGATATACAGTACTATGATAGACCAGAGCTAATCTGTGTGTCTAACGTTCATCATGATCATGGCCCCCCTTTACTGGGCTGTACATAGCATGCACCACTAGTCACCTCTAGTAAATGGTATACAGTGCTATGATAGACCAGAGCTTATCTGTGTGTCTATCCTTCATCATGATCATGGTCCCTCTTTACTGGGCTGCACATAGCATGCACCACTAGTGACCTCTAGTAAATGATATACAGTACTATGATAGACCAGAGCTAATCTGTGTGTCTAACCTTCATCATGATCATGGTCCCCCTTTACTGGGCTGTACATAGCATGCACCACTAGTCACCTCTAGTAAATGGTATACAGTGCTATGATAGACCAGAGCTTATCTGTGTGTCTATCCTTCATCATGATCATGGTCCCTCTTTACTGGGCTGCACATAGCATGCACCACTAGTGACCTCTAGTAAATGATATACAGTACTATGATAGACCAGAGCTAATCTGTGTGTCTAACCTTCATCATGATCATGGTCCCCCTTTACTGGGATGTACATAGCATGCACCACTAGTGACCTCTAGTAAATGGTATACAGTGCTATGATAGACCAGAGCTTATCTGTGTGTCTATCCTTCATCATGATCATGGTCCCTCTTTACTTAGCTGCACATAGCATGCACCACTAGTGACCTCTAGTAAATGGTATACAGTGCTATGATAGACCAGAGCTTATCTGTGTGTCTCTCCTTCATCATAATCATGGTCCCTCTTCACTGGGCTGTACATAGCATGCACCACTAGTGACTTCTAGTAAATTTTATGCAGTGCTATGACCAGAGCTTATCTGTGTGTCTGTCCTTAATCACAATCGTGGTCTCCCTTCACTGTGTGCACATGATGTGCACCACTAGTGACCTCTAGTGAATGGTATGCAGTGTAATGATAGGTCAGAGTGAAACTCCAAGTCAGCAGCCACAGAACAGACTATCAGGACTTATTGAGTTTCAAGTAAGTGATGAAGCGAATGTGCCAAAGGAATTTAAGCCTACAGAATCAAAAATACTCCATCATAATGTTGAGTCTCTGCCTAACAAAATTTATGAAATAGAGACCATATTTCAGGAAAGGTTAGATGGGCGTGTGTTATGTTTTTCGGAGCATTGGTTGAAAGAAACTCTCATTATAGATATTAAGCTTTCTAATTTTACTGTAGCAGCACCTTATTGCAGAACAATATATAAATAAGGGAAGTTGCATATATTATGTAAGAGATGGTAGAACAGGTAATATATTGAACACTTCAGGTATGTCAAAAAGATTTAGAAATTTTGGCTGTGAAACTCCCTGGTTTTAACATAATAGTGGTCTGCATATATGGATCCCCTAGTGGTAACTTTAGTGAATTCCTAAACATTTTGAAAACGCTCTCAACAAACTTTGACATTTAAAGAAAACTCTTATTATCTCCTGAGATTTTAATGTTCACTAAAAAAATCTCAAAACAAAGGAATGATTTTATTGATTTAATAACTATATTTAATTTATATCCTACAGGAACCTTTCCAACTAGAATAAAAATTTCTGTGCAACTACAGTTGATCAGATGTTAATTACATCCCATCGGTCATATATAATACAACCACTGAGTATGGGTTTCAGTGATCCATCATCACATAAAATAAACTCAAACTAAAAAGAAGCAAAGGCAACTAAGGTATTCAATGATTTAAGTATAGATTATTTCTTGCACATGCTAAAAAGCGAAACACGGCAGGAAGTGTTTAATACATACGATCCTAACAAAAAATTTGAAACTTTTGTAAAAGCATTTAAGCACTATTTTGATATGGCCTTTCCATTGAAGCAAACTAAAGAATCTTCCTTAAAAAAGACTAATGTTTAGATTAGTAAAGGAATTTTAATATCTTGCACTCATAAAAGACACTTGCATGACATTTCATTAACACAGGATACTACTCCACAATTCACTCAATGTAAAGCATATTAAGTAAAGTGATAAGGAAAGCAAACAAAAAAAGTCAAGTGATAAGTATATTGGAGCTGCCCCAAGTAAAATGAAAGCTACACAGAGAATAATAAAAAATGAAATAAAACCTTGTAAGCCTGTAAATAATGTAATACTAAAGAAGGACTCATACTAACCAATCCGAAGTTAATAGCTGAAACTTTCTATTATTTTATAAATCTAAATAAAGTGAATGCAGGTAATTCCAAAAATAATAACAGAACAGAAATATTAAATCAACAATGTTCTTATATCCCCACTGTTCAGGTAGAAATAGCTTCAATAATTTATAAACTTAATACAAAGATTCTTCTGGAGTTGATGAAGTCCCATATTTTCTGTTAAAGAGGTATGTCCATTTTAGTGCAAACCTGCTAGCAGATACATGCAACAGCTCATTTAGCAGGCAGTTTTTCCAGATATCCTAAAACTTGCAAGTTAAGCCATTGCACAAAAAAAGGTGATAAAACCCAGATACGAAATTACAGGCCAATGTCACTCCTATCTGGTTTCTCCAAAGTACTAGAAAAGCTTTTTTATAATAGAATAATGGCATTTATAGAAAGTAACAATCTGATATCAAAAACACAGCATAGTTTTGCAGAAACTGCTCTCATTGACTCCATAAATAGTGTAATAAATACCTAGATAACAAAGGGCAAATACTAGGTACATTTTTTGATCTAACTAAAGCATTCGATATTTTAAATCACACATTATTTAAAAAGCTGGAATACATGGGTATTAGAAGACATTCCTTAGAATGGATAAAGACAGAAAACAGGCAGTGGAAATTTTCCATGCTTAGAAATACCATATTAAAGAGTATGTATCCCATGGTAGAATTATTAAATATGGTGCCCCACAAGTGTAAATTGTATGCCCCATTTTCTGTTATTTGTTGATGGCTTGCAATCAGATGTCAGTATGCAGATGATACCGATATAATAGTTTGAAAGCAATAGAGAAGATTTACAAAACGATATATCTAAATGGTTAGATAAAAAACAGCCTTATAGTAAACAGTTAATTCACTTTCACCTTTCCCAAATTAAAGTTCCAAACAAGTAAAATTAATTAATACAATCTGTAGCAGTTGGGCACATGGATCAAGCAAGCAACTAACTAGCAAAACCGGTTTCAGGCACTGGGTATTAAGGGAGGCACATAAGTTAATTGCTCTTGGGTCATGTTTATTATTTTGTTGAAAAATGTTTTTAAGAGATTCTTAATCAGCTATGCATATTTAAATCATACTGTTTCCGGGGCACACCACGTGGAGGTGATCTCTTATTGCACCCCAAAAATTAATATGTATGTTACTGTTACTATTATGTTATTTTCGTTCTGTTAGAACTCGTCAACGGGTTTTTGGTTTTTCTATGGCCATAATTATAGTTTCATTTATTTATAAGCTCATTCAGCAAGAATTCGTCATATTTCTTCGTTATTTAAGTTCATCCGTATGAAACGGAATTTGTCATTAACTTAATTTAGGCATATAGGCAAGAGTTTTGAGACATTTTCTTAGATCTTTGGTTTCCTCAAGATCTTTGAAGCTATTAGCAATCCTCTTGCCATGTGTAACTACAGACTTTATTCATTTTTCCCCTTCAAGTTGAGTTCTATTCTGTTGAAAAGGAATCCCTGGTACTCTGCATCATCCTTCAAGGCCTTAACTAGCGCAAGTATTTTAGGGGTGGTCTTTGCATGATTTTGTTGAACCGGTGGTTCCATCCTTCTACAGCGTTGTTAGTTCTGTGATATTTTCCGTGACAGTTCCATATTTCTTTTGGTATTGAAGGACTACCCAGCCACTGTTCCTCAAAGTAGTCATAGAACAAACTTCATTTCCTGGTTAGTTATCTTGTATAATGAGCCAACCATTGTCAACTTTTTTAAGCGGGAGATGAGCTAATGCAGAACACATCCTTATGTGAAGTCTAATTTCCTCATTTTGAATGTAGTCACACGCCATTCCTAATTCTTGCACCTTTCTCCAAATACACTGATTGAAATGATAGTTGCAACCAGAAATTTGCACATTTGGAAACACACATTAAATGATGTAGATTGAGTCACACTTTTTTACACTCACCTTCACTAATTAAAGTTACATAAAACAGGAAACGTTTTCGAGGGCATTCGTCCTCATCGTCAGCGACTGGGTGACTAAGGGTCGCTTTCTCCCGTGTCCTCTTCTTCCTCATCCTGCGAATTCTGACCCTGTTGCCATCTGGTGTTGGGGGCACAAAGTTTTAACACATTGCTTACAGGCAGGATTTCAAAATTAATGACGTCGTTGCTGTTTTTGACGATGTCTATTTTTTCCCAGATGTTCAATTCTATTGGTGTGGTGAGGGGTTTTAACAACTTTATACTTTGGTCAATGTTGTGGTTTTCAGTCCAAAAATGGTGTGATACAGCGGATTTCTCTATTTGTTTTAGTTTTATGTTTCTTTGGTGTTCCTTAAGTCTGGTTTCCAAGTTTCTTTTAGTTTTTCTTATGTAGTATTTCTCACTCCTCACAACTGATCTGGTAAATTCCGGATTTTAATGCGTTTGGGATGGTATTTTTGAGAGAAAGAGACTCTTAGTCACCCAGTTGCTGATGACAAATGCCCTCGAAAATGTTTCCTGTTTTTTGTAACTTTAATTAGTGAAGGTGAGTGTAAAACAGTGTGACTCAATCTACATCATGATGAATACTTCACTGTTAATAACGCTTCTGTTTTTAATCTTTAATAGACATCAAAGCTTAAATAGTGCCAGGTTCAAAATCTTCAATTACATCTTTGAGGTTCCAGTCTGGAACAGCCTGCTGTAGGTCTGCTTTTTTCTTATTTGGAAGAAGAGCATATGCCACCGGCACACATTGGTTTCGTGACTTGTACTTCCAAGATCGGCGTGAATGGTGTATACTTGGCTATATTGTTTGCTACAGCTTTTGAATGTACCATCCATAAAACAAAGTTGTGTTTTTCTTTTAGAGAAGTTGCACCTTTAGTGCTTGCAAATACCAAAATCCTTTCTTGTGGCACAGAGAAATCGTCAGCTAAAAGAAATGTGCCACCATTGTTCATCTTTAACAGTTCAGGTGCTAAAATGATGTTTTTTCCGGCTCTTTCTGCACACCTTTTTTTTTCTCTCCTAACTCGGTGTAGGTTAATTTTACACACATTTTGACAAGGCATTTCATCATCAGTTCATATCTGCGGTTAAATAAGGGACCCATTTCTTCTGTATAAATCGCAGATATCGAAATTAATTTCTTCTCTTGCTCTCTTTCTTTCATTGGATATGCGCTTCTGAACTTCAGTGGCAGCAACATGCTATATGCGGCACTTCCTTCAAAACACTGTTATTACTACTGAGCATTTGAACTTGATACTATTTACACTCTCCAAAAAGTAAGGACTCTGTATCCAGATCCATTGTAAAGTGCACGAGGTTTATCCTTCTCCGTTTCCAAGTTCCATGTCAGCAATGGAAAAAAATCAAACTTATCTTGCCGAGTTACAAACTGAAAGTGCACTCTGCAATGACAGATCTCTGCAATTGGTCTCTGGATCCAAGACTTTTTAAAACGGAACAGACACATTGAGCAACCTCCCCCCCTATAACTTCAGACAATTCATCACATACAGTCAGTGTAGATACATTCAGGAATGTTTATTTTGCATGTGTTAATTCTAGTTTGAAATATAGTATAGCTCTATGGGGCAATTTGTCTCACTTAGCTCACTGTTTATAATGCAAAAAGGATTTCTAATGATAATGGGAGGAGCCAATTTAAGATCCTCATGAACACCACTGTTTAAAAAATTTAAAATTTAATCTGTTCCATGCATTTTTATTTATAAAACTAAACCTAAACTTTGGAAGTGGCTACTATATTTTAAAGTGTAATTCGATCACAGCAGGAGACAGAAAACAGACATTCAAGTACAGAGAAGCAATACCTGCGCCCTTAAAAACAGTGGTATAAACTTAGGAATAATATTTTTCAATAAATTGCCACTACCTAACAAAACCATAACCAAAATGTTAGCATTTAAAAGGCCAGTATTGGCACACTTACTTCACCATTGCTTCTCCTCAGTTTAATGAATTCCTGGGAACTTTTTAATAATCTTTATTACTAAATTCTGTATATAATTTATATACTTTTATTATATTTCTAAGTACAATATCATAATACATTTGTCACTAAGAGAACTCTTATTAGCTCATTATGTATTTGCATTGGTTTATAATTGTGCCTTTTAATGTCAACCTTTGTAAATACAACCAAAATTTAGTAAATAATTTTGTTGACTTGTACTATATCATGGCACCTATGTACATATACATTATGTGATAAAAAGTATCTGGACACCCCACAAACATACATTATTCATAGGTACATTGTACTGCCAGCTACTGCCTGGTACTCATTCGCGTCCTCAGTAGTCATTAGACATCGGGAAACAGCAGAATGGGACACTCCGTGGAACTCACAGGCTTTGAACGTGGTCAGGTGATTGGGTGTCACTTGTGTCAGAAGTCTGTACATGAGATTTCCACACTCCTAAACATCCCATAGTCCACTGTTTCTGATGTGATAGTGAAGAGACATGTATAGCACGAAAGCGGACAGGCCGACCTCGTCTGTTGACTGACAGAGACCGTTGACATTTGAAGAGGGTCGTAAAGAGTAATAGGCAGACATCTATCCAGACCATCACACATGAATTCCAAACTGCATCAGGATCCACTCCAAGTACTATGACAGGCATGAGGTGAGAAACCTTGGATTCCATGGTTGGGTGGCTGCTCATAAGCCACACATCACGCAGGAAAATGCTGAACGATGCCTCACTTGGTGTAAGGAGCATCAACATTACATGATTGAACAGTGGCAAAACATTGTGTGGAGTGACAAATCACGGTATACAATGTGGCGATCCGATGGCAGGGTGTGGATATAGCGAATACCTGGTGAACGTCATCTGCCAGCGTGTGCAGTGTCCTCATCTGCAGTATCGGAGGTGGTGGTGTTATGGTGTGGTCGTGATTTTCCTGGAGGGGGCTTGCACCCCTGCTGTTTTCTGTGGTACAATCACAGCACAGACCTACATTATATTTTAAGCGCCTTCTTGCTTCCCACTGTTGAGCAATTTGGGGATGGCGATTGCATCTTTCAACACGATCGAGCACCTGTTCATACTGCACGGGCTGTGGCGGAGTGGTTATATGACAATAACATCCCTGTAATGGACTGGCCTGCACAGAGTCCTGACTTGAATCCTATAGAATACCTTTGGGATGTTTTGGAATGCGGACTTCGTGCCAGGCCTCACCAACCTACATCGATACCTCTCCTCAGTTCCGCACTCTGTGAAGAATGGGCTGCCATTCGCCAATAAACCTTCCAACACTGATTGTAAGTATACCTGCGAGAGTGAACACTGTCATGAAGGCTAAGGGTGTGCCAACACCATATTGACTTCCAGCATTACCGCTGGAGGGCGCAACGAAGTTGTACGTCATTTTCAGCCAGGTGTCCGGATACTTTTGATCACGTAGTGTATTTTGATTACAGGATGAATAAAATATCTCTCCCCCCCTCTCTCCATCCCCATCCATCCAGGTGAGTACACTTCATCATGATCATGGTCCTCCTTCACTCGGCTGCACATAACATGCATCACTAGTGGCCACTAGTAAATAGTATACAGTGCTATGATAGGCCAGAGCTTATCTGTGTGTGTGTCCTTCATGACAATTATGGTCCCCTTTCACTGGGCTGTACATAGTGTGCACCATTAGTGACCTCTAGCAAATTGTATACAGTGCTATGATAGACCAGAGCCTATCTGTATGTCTGTCCATCATGATCATGGTCCCCCTTCACTGGGCTGTACATAGCATGCACCACTAGTGACCTCTAGTAAATTGTATACAGTGCTATGATAGACCAGAGCCTATCTGTATGTCTGTCCATCATGATCATGGTACCCCTTCACTGGGCTGTACATAGCATGCACCACTAGTGACCTCTAGTAAATTGTATACAGTGCTATGATAGACCAGAGCTTATCTGTGTGTCTATCCTTCATCATGATCATGGTATCCCGTCACTGGGCTGTACATAGTGTGCACCACTAGTGACCTCTAGTAAATTGTTTACAGTGCTATGATAGGCCAGTGCTTATCTGTGTGTCTATCTTCATGATCATGGTCTCCCTTCACGGGGCTACACATTGCTTAGTAGAGGTCACTAGTGGTGCATTCTGAGTGCAAGCATTCAGCAGTGGATGTCAACTCCCTCACATAAACAGTTTATCATATTCACATCTATGGCTGTAGGATATGTTTCCCATTTTTTTGGTAACAGGTTTTGCCAGATTCTTATAAAATGGAATTCACATTTATTTTGCATGGAATTATTGTACATTTACTGCACTGAACATTTTACGCATTCAATTTCATGTCATTGCAAAGTTATTACACTTTGTTGGACAAGGAAAGGTTTACAGGTTTCAATTTCAGGAAGTTGACAAGTGTGTAATATACATAGCCATCAGTAAAACAAAACTTTAAAATTAAAAAAATTGCAATGTTTCTACATACTTTTGGGCAAACTCTTGGTTTCTGTTAATGTGAAATAGCAATTTCCATTAAGTTTGTGGAGTTATATGAACTAAACCTAGTATTTGGCTGGTATTAAAGTATGGAGGTTGTAATACTTGTGCTATTAAGTTCTCCACGGAGGCTTATGCTTCAGGCTATCAGTGAATCATTGTGCAGTAGGTGATTAAAGAGCACTAGGATAGAAACTCAAGTTATGTCAGTGTTGCCAATTGTGTGGACATTTCACCAATGGCAGCTGTAACAAGGAGATGCACTGTATGCAACAAGAGATCTGCAAATATGTTTAGAACTGGACAACAAGAAAGATTCCATGAACAAAACTTTAAAAATCCTTGATTGAAGATGAAGTTGTTATATCAATTTGCTTATCTATACTAATATTATAGCTAGGGAGAATTCCACAAGTGTAAATCCTGGATATAGGCTACAATAAGGCAGCTTTTAATTTCAACTCTTAGAAGACGAAAAGGGATATACAAAGTATGATATTCAAATACGAACATTTGGTTTCATAAAAGAACATACTTAGGAGGAACTTTTCCTTGAGAATGTCATGCTGTAGAAAATAGTTGTTACTGCACAGAAAATGTTTGTAAAAACAAGACAAAATCTGCGTATATTTCATTCCAAGTGATACACATAGATAGTGACAATTTAGCAACTAAGAAAACCGAAAGACAGCGAAACAAAACAGTCAGGTCTGCTTAATAACAGTAGAATATGTAGTACTTAATGTCCAAAGGGAGAAAATTGTGTCCAGTGCAACATCAGAAATTACTCAACTGATTTTATAAGTAACAAGTGAGGTTATTTTTCTTATAGTTATAGTCTGTGTGTGATTTCCAGAATATTTAATTGCGGCGAGTGAGGAATCTTATATTCGCCAGTTTCAGGCCATTTCTTTGTTCACCTTAAATTTTCTGTAAAATGCTTGTGAAGTTCTCTTCGTTCTGAATGAATTTTCTGTAACTGTAAAACTGTAAAAGAAAAATTAAGAGCTCATTAAAATACACATGTATATTATATATTTGGAGTTAACTGTTTTCAAAATATTGTCTGCTGTATGTTTACATGTTCCCAAATATAAGGAGTCATGTGACTTCTTCTTTCCTTTTCTTTACTATATTTACCCAAAGTAAATAATAGAGAAATTACAGGATTACTTTTTGCATATGATTTACTGGTAGGTTCAATTTCAGTAGGAGGCCTAACAAAAGTGTTGCTTATCATATATTCATTTTGTAAGAAATGGGGTTTAAGAATAAATTTTAAAAAATCAAAGATAATGGTATTTAAAAAGATCTATAAATTGAAGAAGGAGGAAAAGTGGTATGTGGAAGGTGAAGAGTTGCAAATAGTAAACAAGTTTGATTATTGGGAGTGAGAATTAAGTAGTAATGGGAGATGGAATGATCACAAGATAAGTGCCTTAGATAAGGGAAGATTAGCATTGACTGCTGTAAGAATATGCTTAAAGAAAATACCAGATATGCAAATTAAAGGTTGGAAAGGGTTTACAAAGCTGTAGTTGAAGCAAAAATGGTCTATGGATCAGAGATTTGGGGAAGTGACAAAGGATGGGAGATGATTGATTAAATACTTAGATCGTTCTGTAAATGTATGTTAGGTTTATCTATTTCATCACCTAATGGGGCAGCAATGTTGGATTGGGAAGAGTAGGTAGCAAGGGCAGGATAGTAGAAAGGATACTTAAATATTGGCATAGATTGAAATCATTGGACGAGCATAATATCTTGAGGCAATCTTTAATAATACAAGAAAAATCCAGTAATGGGATGAACTGGGCTCAAGAAATAAGGAGAATTTTACAGGAAATAGTAATGGGTAACTTATGGGAGGAGAGAGAGGGGTTAGTTACAGGTTTCTGGAAAGAAGTGAGGAACAGAGTAGAAGATATAGAGAAACAAGAATTATTTCAAAGTCTGGAAGGAAATAAAAGTTTGGAACTATATAGACAATTAAAGGTGGACTGGGGAAGGGAGAAGTATGTGGATGTAGGTAATAGGTTAGTGAGAGAAGGGTAGGCCTGCTCTAGATTAAGTACATATAGGCTAAGGGGAGATAGGAAGGGAGAGAATTTGAATAGGTGTCCTCTTTGTGGAGAGGCAGATAATTGAATGTGGAGAGATCAGTTTTTACCTAAAGAATGGGAGAATGTTAACAAAGAAGTATTAAAAGTTAGGATAATGAAAATACAAAAGGAGAGGGATACAAAAGAATAGGAGAATATATGGGGAGAGTAAGAGAAAAATGGTTTAGAAAAAAAAATCTGATGTGCTACACTCACATGACTTTCTCTACTCTTGTACAAACTATTTATACAAATGCTTATTCTCCATCTACTTCATGTTAATCGAGATAAACATTTGCAGAGTCTATCTTATTGCTAATTTTCTTGTAGACGTAAGGGGAATATATATTTACAAGGGCTATTTGGAAATACAGTAGCCTTGAAGCACATACATATCTCTTAATAGCTGGTTGCTAGGTGCAGCAGCATTCCCTGATTAATACTCTTTGCATATCCAAGACAAAAAAATGAATAACTAATTCCCATTTGAGAAAATAAGTATTGCAAAATTTAAGGGAATAACAAGTAATATCTCGAAAATGGTTCACTCAACAAAAAAACTGTATATGACATAAATTGTGTATTTTAATGCGATCTACATTTTTTGTGTAGTAAAATTTTGTCTATCTCTTATGGTTTACCAGTTATGCAAAAGTCGTTCACAATGAAGAATACTTTTGGAGACATTCCCAGAAAATTCAAGATATACATTTTATTTGTCATACAAATATCTTAAACATATGATATTTTAATCAAAATCGTTAGAGCCATTTTTGAGAAAATTAAAATTTTCGAAAAATCTTCCATGTAAAGGGTAATCTGGGGTGGGGGGATTTTCTTGAAAACCTTCGTGTCGCATCCTTGGAAGATACTGAAACTAAATACCAAGTTTGGTGTTTATCCGCCTGTTCGTTTCTGAGTTATGCTGTTCACAGACACACACACGGACATGTTTCCAAAAATGCTTTTTTTGGATTCAGAGTGTCTCAAAACATGTATTTCTGGTGAAATCTCGGTATCGATTTTTTGGGTGGAATACAATACTTCCCCTACTTACTATACGTAGTAGAGAAAGTAATAAAGCAATATGAATTTGTTATGACCCACCATGCATAAATAACCACCGTGTTAAAATGCATGATGGACCAAAGAAAAAAAAAATCTGATGTGTTACACTCACATGACTTTCTCTACTCTAGTACAAACTATTTTTACAAACGCTTATTCTCCATCTACTTCATGTTAATCGAGATAAACATTTGCAGACTCTATCTTATTGCTAATTTTCTTGTAGATGTAAGGGGAGTATATATTTACAAGGGCAATATAGAAATACAGTAGCCTTTAATCACATACATATCTCTTAATAGCTGGTTGCTAGGTGCAGCACCATTCCCTTTGCCACAGATTAATACTCTTTGCATATCCAAGACAAAAAATGAATAACGAATTCCCATTTGAGAAAATAAGTATTGAAAAATTTAAGGGAATAACAAGCAATATCTCAAAAATGGATCACTCAACATAAAAAATCTGATGTGTTACACTCACATGACTTTCTCTACTCTTGTACAATCTATTTTTACAAACGCCTATTCTCCATATGCTTCATGGTTATCGAGATGTCAATCTTGTTGGTAATTTTGTTGTAGATGCAAGGGGAATATGGTAGCTATTAAGCAATGGTCAAATATTTTAACGCTGGTTGCTATGTGGTGCATTCCATTCTCTTTGCATGTCCAGGACATAAAAAAATCTGATGTGTTACACTCACATGACTTTCTCTACTCTTGTACAATCTATTTTTACAAACGCCCATTCTCCATATGCTTCATGTTAATCGAAATATCGAGATGTCAATCTTATTGGAAATTTTCTTGTAGATGCAAGGGGAATATGGTAGCTTTTAAGCGATAGTCAAATATTTTAACGCTGGTTGCTATGTGGCGCATTTTATTCTCTTTGCATGTCCAGGACATAAAAAAATGAATAACGAATTTGAGAAAAAGTATGAGTATTGGAAAATTTAAGGAAATAACAAGCAATATCTCGAAAACGGTTCACTCAAGAAAACAAATGTATATGACATAAGTTGTGTAGTTTAACGCGATCTACATTTTTTGTGTAGTAACATTTTGTCTATCTCTTATGGTTTACCAGTTATGCAAAAGTCGTTCACAATAAAGAATACTTTTGGAGACATTCCCAGAAAATTCAAGGTATACATTTTATTTGTCATAAAAATATATTAAACATATGATATTTTAATCAAAATCGTTAGAGCCATTTTTGAGAAAATTAAAATTTTCGAAAAATGTTCCATGTTAAGGGTACTCTGGGGTGGGGGGATTTTCTTGAAAACCTTCGTGTCGCATCTCTGGAAGATACTGAACCTAAATACCAAGTTTGGTGTTTATCTGACTGTTCGTTTCTGAGTTATGCTGTTCACAGACACACACACGCACACACACACACACACACACACGGACATGTTTCCAAAAATGCTTTTTTTGGATTCAGGAGGTTCCAAAACATGTATTTCCGGTGAAATCTCGGTATCGAATTTTTGGGTGGAATGCAATACTTCCCCTACTTACTATACGTAGTAGAGAAAGTAAAAATGAATAACGAATTTGAGAAAAAGTATAAGTATTGGAAAATTTAAGGAAATAACAAGCAATATCTCGAAAACGGTTCACTCAACAAAAGAAATCTATATGACATAAGTTGTGCATTTTAACGCGATGTACATTTTTTGTGTAGTAAAATTTTGTCTATCTCTTATGAGTTATGCAAAAGTCGTTCACAATGAAGAATACTTTTGGAGACATTCCCAGAAAATTCAAGATATACATTTCATTTCTATGACATTATCTTAAACATATATTTTCATCAAAATCGTTAGAGCCATTTTTGAGAAAATTAAGATTTTCGAAAAATGTTCCATGTAAAGGGTAGTCTGGGGTGGGGGAATTTTCTTGAAAATCTTCGTGTCGCATCTCTGGAAGATACTGAACCTAAATACCAAGTTTGGTGTTTATCCGACTGTTCGTTTTTGAGTTATGCTGTTCGCAGACACACGGACATGTTTCCAAAAATTGTTAAAAATTGTAAGAATTTTGTATCGCATTATGCAAATAAATATATATACATACATTACTGTATTGAAAGTAGTTTCTGAATGTTGTATGTGACTAAGCACATAAGAAAATGTTTTGTAAATACTACAAGGAATTTATGATGTGTAGTTTGCGGTGGAAAAAGTATATCAGAGATCTAAATTCCTAAAATGTTCAAATCAATATTAAAATTAATGCAATTCCATATAAAGCATTTAATTTCACACATTTATTATAAATCAGTTAAGAGAAAAAACTAGAATAAAAAGTCAGAGTAAAAAATGTGGTTGAACAAGCTGCATGTATTGTATTTGTGCTGAATTTATATGTAGAAATTTAGAGTCCTTCCCAATATGCTTCAAGTGTGCAGTTTTCAGTTCTGGCCTTCTCATGTTGTGATGACGTTTTACCTGCCATTCTATTGTTAGCTAGTTCTGAGTAGCACAGGTAAGGTTTCTGCTAGAACACAAGGCTTCCACTCTGGTTAATCTGCAGGTGTAAGGTTGCAGTGTAGGGTGATGCCCCCACACCGACTCTCCATGTAGCTTATTATTAATCTTCGATGTGCAACATTTTTCAAAACAATAACTGATCTCTCTCTCTCTCTCTCTCTCTCTCTCTCTCTCTCTCTCTCTATCATGTATCTAATAGGTAGAGAAAGTATTGTGTTTGACCCAGAAGTTTGATATTGAGATTTCACCAGAAATATATGCTCTGTGGTTCACTGAACTCATAAAAGCATTTTAGAAAAAATGTATATCTATGAACAGCATAACTCAAAAATGAAAAGAAGATAAACACCTAAGTTGGCATTTTAAGTTCAGTATCTGCAAAGACTTAAAAAAAAAATTATCAATGTGTTACTTTCATGTGACTTTCTCTGCCCTCAGGTTTATTAGTGGGTATAAAAACTATTCTTACTAAAGCTTATTTGTCTATCTACTTTACTTTAATTGATATAAATCTTTCTGGAAATAGCTGTGTTACACACTTTTATACATACAAAGGGAACAGCAGTAGTCAAATGTTTAACAACTGGGCGCTATATGCTGGCTTAAAATTCCATACTGTTCATGACATCGCGAGAAACAACTGGAAATCAACGGGAGTTGAAAAGAATGACAAAGCATTCAACAATTTGAACCAGTAATAACAGATTTCTTGAAAATCGCTTATGCTACAAAAAATGATTTGAAATAAATTGTGCACTTTAAAGAGATGTACATCTTTATGTGTAGCATGTTTTCATCTGTCACTTAATGTTATACAGGAGTATACAAAATTCCTTCCAAATGAAGAGTACTTCACAGGTATGCCTGTAAAATTCAAGATGTACGTATTTCTCATGTATCTTAAATATGACATTTTAATCAAAATCATTAGAAGCATTTTACAGAATATAAATTAAGAAAAATGTTCTATGTAAAGGGTGGTTTGGTATTGGAGGATTTTCTTGGAAACCTTTGTGTCTCATCTTTGGAAGATATTGAACTTAAGTACTAAGTTTTATATTTAATCTTCCTTCTCGAGTTATTCTGCGCGCACACACGCACGCACACACACACACACACACACACACACACACACACACACACACACACACACACACCAGATTTTTGTGTGAAATACTTGCTCTACTTTGTATAGGTAAGTAGTAGGGCAAGTAGGAAATGTAATTTGTGGAATAATATGAAGATAGAGAGAGCCATATGTTGCAGCTCTTATTGTTATTTGGCTTAAGCATGTCACTGCTGCAGACTGACTTGTTAATGAGATGACAAGTAAATATTATACTGGCAGTTTCTGTTGATATTGAAATGCCACACATGCCAACGTTCCTCAGTTTGTGGAGAGGCAAAGTACTGCTACTGTTGCTTGTTGTTATTTACAATATATACATCTGAGGCATTTACATTAACAATGCAGGGAACAGTTCGTATGGTAGTTAAATGGGTTTTTGGAAACTGTTCTTGTCATTTACAACTCAAGCTGACTACAGTGGACAAATGAACCATTAAACTTAAAAGAGTGGATTATTCGAGAAAAACTAGCTCCTAATTTGCCTCTGTTCTTCTGTTGTGGTTTCATATAAATCTCCATATCATAACCCCTTCTAGAAGTAAGTTTTCTACTATAGAAGGAGAATATATAAAGTAAAAATAGTTACTAAAGAAGAGAGCGAATGGTAGGTGTTATTGCTTCCACTTGCACTGAAGCTCCTGTGACTTCACTTCATAGCTGCACACTATCATTAATTAAATGAGTGGTGGTTTCTTCCTCTTCAGTTCACTTCACATAATCCCTTATTCATACAATGTTTGATTAGCAATACGATTCTCTATAGATGTCACGTGACATTTTATTTGTATAACCAAACATATTTGAAAAGCAGCTAATGCTACAGAAAACGTCTAGCAGTTATACAGAATCATACAAACGTAAATGCACTACCAGGCAACAAAAAGTTTCCTTGAACATTTTTTTGAGTTTATTTGATAAATTGATGTAATATTTTCAGTTACATGTAAAACATTCATTAGAGCAAATTTTACATATATATTTTAAAGCAATATTAACACTGTTTCATTTCTGTTTAGAACATTCTAATGTGTAAACGTCTTCAGTTTATTTTTCAACTGCAGTAAATTTCAATTAGAACAACACATATTCAGGAAGGGGTGTTTCCATCCCTAGTCCACATCTTGGCAGCTTGCTTGAAGTCTTGGTATTAATGTCAATCTGTTGAACTGTATCTCATTGCTGACTAAGAGTTACCTAAAGCCACTGTGTGGAAAACTAGTAGATGAATCCGAATCCAAACATGTCTCTCTCATGCTCGATGGGACTGAGGCCCAGACTTGTAGCAGGCCACGTTCTCCACACCCATATTGAGCGCTATTATTATCATACATAATAATGAAGTTCTTGCTGATTGTGGAGCTTAGGAAGTAGCATCTCCTCATTATATTGGTGTGTTGTTAAACATCTACTTTTAATGAAAATGAGCTCAGTTCATACTCCACTCCATACCTTACTGAGCCTCCTCCATAAGGAACCCTTGGGGAAAACATGCAAGGTTTTTCCATATCCTATCTCTCAGATTTGGAGCCTTAAGTTTGGATTTTGTCCAGTCCACATGCTTTCAGTAAAAAGAAACACAATCTCTTCAGTGGTATTTGCAGTGAAATCTTTGTGGAATGGAATGCAATATTCAATCTACTCACTCTAGATAAGTAGTAAAGATGTAATAGGTATGTTAATTTGTGTTTTGACTCTGAAAGACCTGATACATTTCAATATTCAAATGTTTATCATGAGCCAGTATCTCTGAAACTGTTTGCCCTATAACAGATAAAGTTAATTAATGCAGGTCATTGGAAGACACAGAGTAATTCCATGAAGATTGCAGTACTTTTGTGTGTGCAACGTATTCAGGGCCATAATCAAGATTTATTGCCTGTGATATTTCTTGGCAGCATTCCTGTCATTCTGTCTGCTGGCAATGGGCCATTGGTAATGGCATGTCTAGGAATTGTGTGCCTTAGCTTAAACTTTATGGTAATTAGCTTTTAAGTGGTCAAAGTAAAGGTAAATTCCATGTTAATACGTGTTACATTCACATGCCAAACTATTCTTTTCTATTTTCTTCATGTTAATTGAGAGATACATTTGCAGAAATGGTTTCATTACACATTTCGTTGTAGGCAATATAGGAAAACCCAAGTGATATTCAAATGTTTAAAAGTGGGTTGCTATTTGCTGGCTTTGGAAAATTTAAACTAAGAGCAACAAATATCTTGGAAATTTTTTACAGATATCTGCATTTGTCGTGCAGTAAACTTTTTGTATGTTTTGGTTTGCCATTTATACAAATTTATAAAAATTCAGTATATACATTTTACTTGTCATTCACTTATCTTATATGTGTGGTATTTTAATTAGATCCATAGAGCTATTTTTCAAACAATCAAATGAAACATTTTTTTGCATTTAAAGCGTTAGTCAAAGGGAAGGGGGATATTCTTGAAATCTTTGTCTTGCATCTTTGGAAGATGCTGAACCTAAATACCAATTGGTATTTATTGAACCTGTTTTTCTGTTCACAAACATGCATGCACAGCAACTTTTGTAAATACTGTTTGACATTCAGGGATCTCAAAACTTGTATTTCTGGTGAAGCTTTGATATCAATTTTTGGGTGGTATGCAATTGATAGCAGTTTTAAAGAATTAATACAAAAGCTAAGTTCTGCTCTTATATCATAATCATGCCAGAAATTTTTAGTGAAAGGTGTACATGCATGCAATTTTGAAGAAAATTCCTCCCACCCCAAATTACCCTTCACATGGCAAATTTTATTTTCTAAAAAATGGCTCAAGTGATTTTAAATTAAACGCAATATGTTTAAGATATTTGCATGACAAATAAAATGTATATGTTGAATTTTCTGGGAATAGCCTGTGAAGTCCTCTTTATTCTGCATGAGTTTTATATAGTTGATAAACTGTAAGAGAGAGAGAAAATCTTAGTACACAAAAAATTTAGATCTTGTTAAAGCACAGATTATGCCAACATTGTTTGTGTTTTTCATTTCTGGAATACTCTTTGTTATTGTTTGAGTTTTCAAGTACTTATACATTTATTGAAATGCAAAGTTGCTTTCTCTCTCTCTCTTCCGCTCCCTCGTGGAATTTCAAAGCCTTTATACTACAGTGATCCACTCTTTAAATATTAACTATCACTTTAGTTACTGTGTTCTTACACCAACAACAAAATTTATCTTGATTAACAAGAAATAGATGGAAGAATGAACTTTTGTAACAATAGTTTGTAGAAGAATGGGCAGAATAAAGAGATGGTGTATGCATGCCTAGGGTCCAAATAGCCGAGTGCTAATAGACATTTGTGTTTTCAGGTGGGCAGGATGAATTCTAGATATGAAGAAACTTTATATCTAACTAGTGTTTGAGGTTGAAAAGTTGTTTGGCTTTCTCCACCCACTCTTCTGCAAACTATTTGTATGAAAGCTTCATGTTAATTGACATAAACTGTTGTAGGCACAATGTGGATAACATTGTGAGAAACAAATGATTCAAGTCTCGAAAAATTGAAATCAATAGTAACGGATACCTCTGAAATAGTTGATGTCACAAAAATGTTATTTGAAATAAATTTGATGTTTTCAAGAGATCTCCAATTTTCAAGTATGTTTTCGTCTTTTGTTTATTTCTGTTTACCTGTTTTACAAAATTCCTTTTGAATGAAGAGGGCTTCACAGATTATTTCAGAAAATTCAAGATACCTATATATTTTATATTAGTAGAAAAATATCATAAACACTCATTCAATGAAAACCATTAGGGATATTTCTGAAATAATAAAATATTGAAAGGGCGATTTGCTTGAAAATCATGTCATATTTTTGAAAGGTACCGAACTTAAAATACCAAGTTTGTATTATTTATGGAACATTTTGTTTTAGTTACACTGTTGTGAGACATACATTCATTTTTCTAAAAGTATATTTTATTCAGGAGTCCTCAAAGCATGTATTTGAAGTGAAATTTGGGTATCAAATTTTTGGGTGGAATAAAATACTTTCTCTGCTTACTATAGTACAAGTGGCAGAGAAACTAAAAAGGGTAGTTTGGACTTCAGAGTGCAGTTACTACTTGCTTTGTGGTTCATCCATTCTTGATAACTTAGCTTGTTATTTAAAATTATAATTAGAAGTGAACGTCTGAATGCTTGGTTGGTAGTTGCAATAAATATGATTAACCTAATAACATTGTGTAATCAAATCCTACCCATTTATGTTGTAATCCAGTTTTCATGTACATTAAGGCCAGATGGTGTTGCCATTAACTTACTCTGTGTGTGCGAATCCGCTCTTGCCGACTGTTTATTTTCAGATTATGCACCCAGCTTATTTTATTTGTGGCAGTTTCTCAACACACACATATACACAGGGTGAATAAAAAAGAATGAAATAACTTTACACATTTATTCCAAGTAAACCAGTAAACCATTGAAGGTAGGTGAATAAGAGACATCAAAATACAGCAGAAGATATATATAAGGGGCACCAGGTAAATATTGAGACATGGAATATTGGCCCTGTTGCTGGGTCGAAATAGCTGACGTGTTAGTATTGCAATGTTGGGTCATTCATTTTCCCTCATTTATGTTTTAATGAAACTATGAATGTTCTTGCAAGTGTATTGGAGATTCAAGAGGGAGCATTTTTGTGCAATCCTGTATGATTTCAATAAATGAAATGCAGTCACTTAGGTGTTTGAAGGGGAGCTTTTGGAGATTATTCTCCTTCACATTCTACTGTGTGAATTGGAGAATTCTCTCTTAAAGATGAGAAGAGTGGCAGACCAACAACAGCAATGACTGTGGAAACAATGATCAGGGAAGATCCGAGGCTAATCTACAAGGACATTGAGCTGGCATTAGCGATTAGTTTGCCAAGTGTTTCCACCATCCTTCATAAGCACCTTCACATAAAAAAAAAATTCTTCAACATGGGTGCCCCATAATTTGAAGCACAGAAGCTCCACAGGGCAGAATGGTGCCAAGAAATGCTGCAAAGATATAAGTGAAAAATCTCGCCATGTTTCAAATATTGTTACTGGTGACGAAACATGGATATATCAGTTTGACCCAGAAGCCAAATGTCAGTCCTCCATTTGGGCATTTGCAAATGACCAACCACCCGTCCAAGTCAAAGAGCAAGGATTGCGGGAAACAGAATGGTTACTTCTTTCTTCTCTACAGGCGGTCACTTACATAAGTGTTCATGAAAATCAGAAAGCTGTTACTGCAAAATGGTACACAGAAGTTTGCTTTCCGAAAGTGTTTAAGAAAATCCAAGAACAGCGTCCAAAGACAGGACTAAGGGGAATTTTGTTGCATCAGCTCACATCCTAATGTAACAATGGAGTTTCTGCAAGGAACTGAGGTATCCACCCTATAGTCCTGACCTGGCACTACGTAATTTCTTCGTGTTCCCAACGGTGAAGAACCGACTTGGAGGTCACCAAGAAGCAGTTGCAGCATATGAAGAGGAGTTATCTGCAGTGGCGTGGATGCTTCCAGAGGATGGAATGCTGCATACAGTGCCACAGGATAAGCAAAACCTTTCTATGAGTATTATTACTTATCTAGTAACCTTTGTTGGAGTGAGAAATTGCATTACAAACTTCAGTTATGTGTGCACATGTGTGTGGTACTTTTCACTTAATGTTTGAGCCAGTTAATTAAGAGGAGATTAAAAGTCGTATCCCACCATGTTAAATCTGCTAAATTCATAATCCATTATTTCAGAAACTATTTATCAGACAAATGTTTACAGGATGTAGATGTATGTCTTCGTAGTTCACTGACATACTTGTACAGTAAGTTTGTTTATTAATGAAAATGGGACCATTTTCGTAATTAAATCATCTTTTGATTAAAATTTATCAGCAAGTATGTAAAAAACAGCAAATAACACCAAAGTAGTTCCACAACAGCACTTAAGAGGTTGATTTTAATCATCCTAAATTTTAATTTAGCTACGTTACATAGTTCCTGAGAAAATGGTTCATTTATACCAGAATTCACAGAAAAGGCTGTTCAAAGCAAAAATAGAGAAAACAAATTTGTATATGTTTGCAAAACACATAATTTGAGAAGCTGCCATATCTAACAGTAGTACCAATTTGCAGAGCTAAACTTCTCCTAGAGGATAGGCTAAAGTTTACCTCAGTGATACACAAGTACAAAATGGCCGATGTATCATTTTTAAAAAGCATACACTACCGCTCAAAAGTTTTTGAACAGCCTGTTTTGCTGCAATTAACAACTGTATGTTATAAATGATAGAAATCCATGGAGACAATTGAAATTTACTATGCTACCTTTTGTTTGTCAATTACGTGCATTTTGAAAATGTAGCATTTGTTGGCCCTTATAGGAACAATTACCCTAATGTTGTTTTGGATGTCATAGTATGTCTGTGATTCCCTAGATGTTGTTCACAGACATCTGTACATAGGTATTTTGCCTGTGAACAGCACTTCAGTGCTTCTTAAGCAGGTGAATGGTACACATTGTTATTGTGCAGTTGAAAAGTCTGAAATCGGTAAAAAAAGGGAGCTTTCAGCAGAAAAACGTGCTGCAATAGTCAGCTTACATAAAGCAGGTCACACCATGCATCAAATTGCCACACAAGAACAAGTTTCCTTGGGAAGTGTCCATTACACTGTAAAGAGGTATGTAACTAAAATAGCAATAAGGATCGTTATCGAAAGGGGAGGCCTAGGGTGACCTCGAAAAGTGAGGATAAACATTTAATAGTGACCAGCAAACGTGCTCGTTTCAAAACAGCACCCATGCTGACAGCAGAACTGAACCAGTGGAGGGATGAATCTGTGAGTGTTTCTACAGTGAAGAGATGGCTTCAGGATGCACATCTGAAAGTTTGCATTGCGGCAAAGAAACCCTATTGAGAGCTGTCAATAAACGGAAAAGATTACAATGGGCCAAGCGACATGTAAGCTGGACTGTTGATCACTGGAAAAAGGTATTATTTACTGATGAATCTAAGTTTGAGCTATTTGGCTCCAAACGTCGCCAGTTTGTTCGACGTGCCAAAGGTGAACGCATGGCACCTCAGTGCATATCCCTTACAGTCAAGCATGGAGGAGGTTCGGTGCTGGTATGGGGTTGTTTTGGTGGCAATAGGACAGGCAATATTGTGAAAATAGAAGGAGTTATCACAATATTCTCAAATGCCATGCCAAACCATCTGGGATGCGGTTAATTGGCAAGGGGTTCATTCTGCAGCAGGACAATGATCCGAAGTATACATCTATACTCTGTAGAAGATACGTTGAACGATTGGAAGAGACACAAGTCTTGAAGAACATGGTTTGGCCCCCTCAAAGTCCTGACTGCAATCCTATTGAACTACTTTGGGATCATGTGGACAGAGAGGTAAGAAAGAAACAACCTACTAATGTAAATGTATTGTGGAGTCATGTGCAAAACATATGGAGGGATATTTCTGAAGATACACTGGCGCACTTAATAGAAAGAATGCCCAGAGTTTGCGAAGCTGTAATTAAAGCAAGGGGAGGTTACTTTGAAGAAAGCAAAATCTAACATGTATTGCTGATTTTCATTAAATATACTGTTGTGACTACAAATTATGTCTTTTTTATTCCATTGTTTCAATAAATCCTAAAAATGAGGTGTGTTCAAAAACTTTTGAGCGGTAGTGTATAAAAATGAAAGAGGAAATTCCAATTGGTAAGACTTCACAAAAACAAGAAATGTCCCCTTTTGGGACGGGGTAATTTTTACCATTAAATCTTCTCTTTTTTTTCATTGCTGTGATCATAATCCAGTATGGTCTGACAACCTATTTTGCTGAGACTTACCAGTAATAAAACTGATCTCTAGAGTAAGATGAAATGGTGAGACTGTCAAGCAGGGGTGTCCTTACCTTAGATGGTTGTTTTCTCTTCGACTAATGAGAGTCCATAGAGGAAATATAAAATTCTATAAAACAATGAGAATTCCACTGTTAATATATGGCTGTGAAATGTCGACAAAAAAAAAAAATAATAAAGTCGGTGGGAATGAGATAAGGATGTACAGTTATGGACAAATAAAAAAAGATTCAGGTATCTGTCCAATAAATGAGAACATTGAACATTACAGGAACAAACGGAGAGCTCACAGAGGATGGAATAAATCCATTATCCCAAAGTGGTATGTTCCTGAAAGGCAGGGTTGCTCATAAATATTGTTTATAATTGAGTTTTCTGATGTGGAGGAAACATGTTGATTTTCTGGATAAGACGTCTTTTCTTATCCTTTATGTATTACTCAATATGAGTGTGGCGAGGCTTTGACTATGGTACCATATAGTTTCTCACCATATAAGATCAGTGGCACTGATTCCACTTGACACTCAGCTGTGAAGAACAACCTTAACATTGAGGAGGAAATTCTCCCACTACAGCTACCCTTCACATGTTCTATTATTTTCAATTTTTTAAAAAATGGCATTAAAATACCATATATCTAACATAATTACATGACAAATAAAATTCATATCATGAACTTTCTCAGAATAGCCTGTGAAGTCTTCTTCATTTGGAACTACTTTTGCATAATTTTCTGTCACTGATAAACAATGGAAGGTAGACAAAAGGTTACATAAAAAAATTTTTTTGTTAAAAGATATTGTTAAAACACAATTTATCCCATTTTTGAATTGATCACTTTTAAGACATTTGTTCCTATTGGTTTGAATTTTCCTGTGTTTTTTACGTTTCTTGAAACACTAAGTCACCATTCTTTTGTTTCTCGTAATGTTGTTTAAGCAGTATGTAATTTCAAAGCCAGCATATAGTGACCCACTGTTAAATATCTTTCATTTCAGCTTCATGTATCCCTCTTGTATCTACAACGAAATGTGCAATAAAGCTGTTTCTGCAAATGCTTATATTGGTTAACATGAAGTAGATAAAAAAACAAGCTTTTGTAAGAATAGTTTATAGAGGAATGGGTAGATAAAGTCCTGTGAATGTAACACATCAGAAATAAATCTAGTGGGCTGTACACCATAATGTTGTTTAGGGAATTGACTACATAGTTGGATGAGAGCAAAAAAACAGCCAAGTTGTATTGTAGCAAGAAACTAAATATAACCTGTAGCTGTATCCCAGCAAGGGTCAGGTCAATCCAACGTACTTTGTCAGTAGTGCCAAGACATTCCTTTGTGTCGCTCTTAATTAACTTTGTTTAAACTGGGTTGGCAGTTCATATAACAATATTAGTTCTACATATTTTAAAGTGTTAAAGTATGAGACTTAGCACTAATTCATATGTGGTGCAATCAGTGAATTTGTAATCTCTATGAGATCACCTTGTATTATTGTTCAATTTAGAAAGTCTCCTGTGTGCAATGTGCACATGCATTGCTTTAAAAACAGCAATAAACCTCACATGGGGTGTTAATAAAAATTAAAACACTAGTGAAGGGTTTAATGCCGGAATTAAGATGGGACGGGACGGGACAGGATGTAATGTAACGTGAAGTTAAGTAATTATGCTAAACTAAAGGTCTAATTAGGAATGAATTGTGATTGGTAGTTGTCTTTATTACTTAATACTACTGCTTCACACCGATTGGTTGTAATTATCATATGACATCAAACTTAACGTAATGCTGAAGAAAAAGTTTGACATTGTCAAATGTTATGTTGCTCTAAGTTAAGTGAACACTAAACAGCTCCATTTGAATACAGTGTGTTTGATGTTATGTCTCATAATTCATCACAATCCCATTTAAGACTACCCAAACTTGTGTCTTTTATATGTGATTAGAGGTATACTTTTTCTCATATTTCTCTTCGGGGTTTAAGCATTTGATAATGATCACAAAAAATGGTTATAACCTCTTAAGTATTTACAGTATTGACATTGTGTAAACAATAAAACTTATCAGAAACCTTATGCTTTTAAACTTTTGATGTATTAATTTTGTCTAAAACTTATGGATAGTAAATATAGGAAGTATTATATACACATTTCAGGGGCCCTAAGGGACACATGCCACCTGACTAGTAATTTTAGTATAGGAGACAACCAGTGCCATTTCATGTTTCACACAAACCTGGAAAGTCAGGGAAATAGACATTTCTCAGGGAAAGTTAGAATTTATTTATAGTTGGTAAAAGTCAAGGAAATCAATTTCGGTTGACACAAAAGTCAGGGGTTTAAACATTTAGTGCTCTAAAATTATCCAATTATGAATCATGTGAATTATTTTTTAATGTTTGCCCACAGTTAATCAGATACTTGAGAAAGAAAAATTCAAAAGTATTAATTCTTTTGTATCAGTTCATTGCGTATATGTTAACATCTAATTGCTTTATGTAAGTTGAAATACTTTTAGTGCTAAAAACAATATTTTATGCACTGGTAGCTTTGTAAAGATAGCTATATAACATCTTTTTAGAAAATGCACTGCTTTTGTATTAATTAGGTTATTAGGTTATAATTTTTTAAAAGTAAAAGTGAAATCAAGAGTTACAGGAGAGCATTGAATATCTATGGGAATGGTGGAGGCTTTAAAAAAAAAAAAAAAAAAAAACTCTTATATATGTATTTTAAAATCTTGTTGTGAAACTTAGAGTATACAATGGTATACATGGTTTGTCATAGAGAATTTCTTAACCGAGTCAGGGAAATGAATATAAAAATTCAGGGAGAGTCAGGAAAAGGATATAAAAATTCAGGGAGTGTCAGGAAAAGGATATATAAATTCAGGGAGAGTCAGGAAAAGGATATAAAAATTCAGGGAGAGTCAGGAGAAGGATATAAAAATTCAGGGAGAGTCAGGAAAAGGATATAAAAATTCAGGGAGAGTCAGGAGAAGGATATAACGTTTTTTGTGTGAACCCTGCATTTAGTATCATAACTAGCAACTCCTAGTAGAATGGCATGTGTCCATTCTTTGAAAGATAGCATTATATATTTGCCAATTTATATGACTGACACATTCCCAGAGGCCCAATGCTGTTTGATTCTCTAGATTTTATGAGTCGATGCTTCTCATTGCCCAGTTTGGTTTCAGACAGGTGTTGATATTAATGCTGTTGAAGAAGAAAATGCATCAATATGTGTAAAGAGTTACAGATCCAAGTAATAAGAATTTACAAAATGCTTAAACATCTTTAATTCCCAATTTATCTGCCCTTGATCGTATCCTGAAACCTTACCTACAAACAATGATACAAAATGTGAGAACATTCTAAGGCTTTCTTTTCAATTGTTATCAAATGACATATTATCAAACTAATATTTAATAAGATTTGCCCAAAGAAAAGAAAAGAAAGAAAAAAAAACCATCTAGTTGTAACAAAGTTGATCTAACAGCAGGAGTTCACATTTCCATACAAAATCAGATTTCCTTAATTCCCTCTTCCACTGAGCCCCTCATTTGCAGAAATAGTTTCATTACACATCTCCTGGTAGGTGCAAGAGAGTTACAGGAAGCTGAAGTGACAATCAAATGTTGAAAACATTCCCAACATATGATGACTTTGAAATTCCACACTCCTTACATGGCATCACAGGAAACAAAAGAGTGTGACTAAGCGCTATCAAATATTGGAAAATATAAACCAAGAGCAACAAATGACTCGGAAATGGTAATGCTAGGGGAAAAAAAAATGTTTTTGGTATAAAATTGTGTGTTTTAACAAGATATACATTTTTCGTGTAGTTAGTCTCTGTATACTTCTTAATACGTTAGCAGTTGTACAACATTTATTCAAATGAAGAGGACTTCACAGCTATTCATAGAAAATTCAAGATGTACATTTTATTTTTAATGTATATATCTTAAATATAATATGGTATTTTAATAAACATTGTTATGAGCCATTTTGAGTAATAAAAATATAACAAAAAGAATGTTCCATTTGAAGTGGGGTGGGGGGATTTTCTTGAAATTCATGTTGTACCTTTGGAAGATGCTGAACTTAAATACATTTTTGGTATTTGTCCAACTTATTGTTTTTTGAGTTATGCTGGATGGATTTTTTTCTAAAATTGCTTTTTTGGTTTGTTTTAAATGTATTTATTCAGAGGACTTTAAGCATGCTTCTGGTGAAATCCATATATAAAACTTTTGGTTGGAATACAATATTTCTTATACTTCCATAAGTACATATGTGGTAGAGAAAGACAATAAAGTAAATCCTCATGTCAGTAGTGTTGTGATTACATGAGAGAAAGAAAAAATATCAGAGTAACAAATGCTGTGTAAATGCCTAAATCCTTTTTCTTCTACTCTGCTGTGCATTACTGTTCTACTAAAATTCTTTACTGCAGTGCTATTTTTCCTTTCCGTGGTAAATATTGTAGGATCTTGTTTGTCGCTTGCCAGGCAGATTTATGTCTTTTTTGGTTTTGTAATTGAGAAACAAAGAGTAGTAACACACACACAAAGTTTTCATGGTAGGTGTAAATATATTGGGAAAATGTTGCTTTATTCAATATATACTTTTCCAAAAATATTTATATGGATATGTATAATACAGGGTGAGCCAAAAAACTACGAACCGCCTGCACAGTGTTTTTTCCTGTCCGCATCCTCGGTGCTCGTTGCCATCTGCTGCTATCATAGAAAGGCGCAGATGAAACCATGCAACATTTTTAAAACTACTTTTAAAGGCTTTACTAAACAATTTTATGAAAGGAAATGCTGAAACTTGTCACCGTCGTCCATACATTTTTGGCACCTCTTTGGGAAACTATCCACCCCATACTTATGTGATGAATGAATTTGTTTGCTTCCCTTCCGAACAGCTGCATTTGTACCAGGAAGACAACACAAATTCCACAATCTTAGATATATGTGTGAATGTGAAGTGCTGGAACATTTGTACATATCAGTGAAAGTTTTTCCTATGCTCCATTTCTCTATTTGCTGAGGTGTTGCATATTAACACACTCTTGGAACAAGTGATCATTAATTTTGCGGCTTGGTAACACATTTGTAGAGACTCATAGCATTTTTGTAGGTACATAGTTCGAAAGAACCCATTTGTAGTCTGAAAAGGTGATCCGTGCACTGCTATTATAAAATTCACACAGTTTCAGTGAACTTAATAATGTTTATATCCCCCTCAGATTCAAGTTTGCTTAAAGTACTTCTTATTACGTGAGGCATGAATCTGGTTTTTCTTTTTTGCTGTCATATTCACTCTTAAATTATTGAAATGCTTCTCCAACCTCTACAACTGTAACATGCCGTCCGTTTACCTTTAATACTGTTGCATGAAAAGTTGATGCCTGATTATGTAAAAGCATAAGAAGGACTTCGGAACATGAGTTTTCAAAAAATGTTTATGACATTGGGATTGTGAATACGCTACTTACCTTTCCTAAAGTTCCGAATTGAAAATGCAGTGCTGTTTGGGCAATGTGGAGTTGGTTACAGTCTAAACAAAGTGAATAAAGAATGTATTAGCTGTGCTATACAACCTATAATACTCAACATTAACGAAATACACATGAAAGCATTAGGATTACCACTAAGCAAATCAAACTCAGTACGACCAACTTCAGCACAAGTATTATTGAAGATCTCGAACATGAAAGCATCATCAAGTAGGTCGTGTGAATGCATTTTATAATATGGTGCGTCATGGTATGTTAGATTAGGGATACGATATTGAAATAAAATATAGTTACTTTTACAATGCTAGAAATATAAACATTATATGTTGAAACCTCACATGACTGAGAATTTGATTTGATTTCTAAAAACCGGAACATTTAGGCATTCCGGCAGAACCTGATGGGAACACGGGTACTGAACTGCAAAAATCAGAACTCCCTGGGCAAATCGGGACATCTGGTCACTTAACACTACTGTAGTGGAGTTAAGTGGGCAGAATTTGCAAATTATGTATTTTTGCTGGAACATAGGAATTTAATGGGATTTTAAATATTCAGCAGCAAAAAGATAGTTTGATAAATTGTCAAAATTAGAATTCAGTAGATTTTGTTTATATACATTTTGCCAGTTGTGTATCTGCTGCAGTTTGTTCAAGTTATGTTAAAGGATTGTTAATCAAGTGTCCCTTTCAAACATACTTAAAGTATCTCTTTTGGGTTTCTCATGCTTAATCAGAAGTGTATTTTAATAAGGGTTTGGTGCAATCTTCCTTAACTGAAATATTTATTGCATGCATATCTTTAATTGATGTTCAGATTTGCTCGCTTTCTCATTCCAAAGGTGGTGGTTATAGCAAGGAAGATTCAGTAATTTGTATAAAATAAAAGGGAAGGAAAATTAATGCTGGTATTCTATAGCATTTTTACTACTCTACCATTTATTTATAGGTAAAGGTAAGTTTTGTATTCCTACCAAAAATTCAGTATCAAGATTTCACCAGAAATGCAAGTTTTGGGATCTCCTGAACCTAAAAAAATATCTTTTTAGAAGGTCTGTCTGTGTAAAAAACATAACAAATATGAAAAGTTTTAATAAATTCCAAGCTGTATTTAAGTTCAGTATCTTCCAAAGATGCGACACAATTTTCAAGAAAATTTCCCAACCCAACCACTCTTTGCTGAAAAAATTTTAAAAATTTTTGATTTTGTCAAAAATGTCTCTTAATTAAAGTGCTTTATACTTAAAATATTTATCTAGTCTTACCATAAATACTGTCCCAAAGTTTTAGGTAAATTGACACAAAATGGTTAGAGATATTTTAATATCCTAATAATATGAATTATGTGGATGCATTAATACAAATCAAAATACAAATAATTATTCAAAATGGCCACCATTAGCACGCACACAGTCCCTAAGTCTTGACCACTCATCAATTGAATTACGCAACACATCACGTGGAAAATCTGCAGCTGCCTTCCGAAGAGACCGCTTTAAACTTTCAATATTAGGATGTCTCTTCTTGCAAGCCATCTGCTGAAGCTTGGACCACAATTTGTAGTCCAAAGGGTTTAAATCCGGACTTGCAGAAGGCCAATTGGAAGTGGAAATGAAGTCTGGAACATTTGCCTCCAGCCACTCCTGGGTTGTCCGTGCCTTGTGTGCTGGGGCTGAGTCCTGCTGGAAACTCTAGTTCTGTCCATGGAAGAGGGTGTTGAGATTCTTGACTAGCCCCTCAAGTACTGTCTCTTGGTATACTTCAGCTGAAGTTTTGATCCCCTTTTCACAAAAATGGAGCTCCGTTGTGCCCTCGTAGCTCACACCCCACCACACTATGACTAATGATGACCCCTCTGGACCCTTGGAGCTTTTTCACCAGCTTCCCTAGAGGATTTGGCATATATCGTGTGATTTTGGGCATTGAAAGCCTCCTCAACACTGAAAATCTTTTCATCAGTGAAAAGGATTTGACGGTGCCCATTTACTGTGTAAGGCTTAAGTAAGCGCTTTGATTTTAGGAGCCTCTGGTGCTTCAGTTCATTTGTTGGGAGGTGTCCTTTGTAAGCATGGAGTCCCAGGTCACTGCTTAATGTGCGAGACATAGACATTTTCGATATCTTTAGCTCATGAGCCATAACTGAGTTCTCCTTACTGGGTTTCGTCGCACATGCTCTGGAGTTCGTACTGTGCGTGGTTTTCCTTGCCGTGGGCAATCTTTCACAGTTCCAGTCTCAACAAAGTGCAGGATAGTGCGGTAAACAAATTTCTTGCTGATTTTGAACTTCTGGAGGGTTTTGAAAATCTCTTCCATTGATTTGCCTACCTTGTACAATGCTAGCACGGCCACACGATTTTCATAGTCCCCCCATTCCATCTTGAAAACCTAAAACTGACAACTTTACACTTCTCCAGCTCATCCAACAATGACTGACGCTTCACCAAACCACTGTTGCAGTCGCAACCTTGAACGGCCTCAAGGTTGGGACAGTATTTATGGTAAGACTAGATACACGACAAGATGTATATCTTGACTTTTGTGAAAATAGCTTAAGACCACTTCATTCAGAAGCAATTTTGTATAATATTGCATAACTGTTAAAATATAAGAGAATATAAGTGAGAGAGACAAGAACTTACACAAAAAATGAAATCTCTTTAAAAAAACACAATTTATTTCAAATAATATTTTTTAATTATTTTAAAGTGCTGTTCCTATTCATATGTTTTGTGCAATGTCCTGGAAAGAGAATGGAATTTCAAGTCCAGCATACAGCAACTCATATGACCGTATTGTCTCATGTATCATCTTTGTGCCTACAATGAAATGTGAAGCGGTAGCATTTTGCGAATGTTTATTTGGATTAAATCTAAAGTAGACAAATTAAAATGTTTGTAACAATAAATAGCAGAAACTATATAAAAATAAACAATAGTGGGTAAGAAAGTCATGTGAATGTAACACAAGAAAAATATACACACACACATGCTTTTAGACACAAAACTTTTATTTATCATTGTTTAACTTGGAGATGAATGAAAGGATGCAACGAATGTGCATATTGGTTTGAAGATCTTAAATGTTAAGAGCTTCCTGAAATTCATCCTAAAGAGGCAATCCATACCTAGGTAGCTTGTCTGAAATAGGACTCAAACCTGGGCACACAACACAAGAAGCAAAAACGTTCCTTTTCTTGTTGGCTTATATCGTCGCTTAAAAGACGAAAAGACGTAAGCGACATAAGTGTAATTTTACGGGAGAGCAGTTTAAAGAAAATTGTGTTTACTTAGGAGCTAAGGCACAAAAGCATAAAATGATAAATCAAATATAATACAGTGATTCAAATCTTTAATAGTTGTTCTTAATAAGGACTAATGTTAGACTCTAGAATTTCGATACCATATAGGCCAAAAAGGCCTAAATTGGAGATACGTCGTTTGAAAGATTTCATCCATGATAGTAAGGCACTTACACCGTATACATGATCAATATATTATGCTGATATATGCTATCGTTTTGGGCTGTATCATTACTTATTTATTTTTATGTATATTTTTCACGTATATACTTCTATTCTAAGTACATAGTACAATGTAAAGCTTTGGAAGTCAATAAAACAAATAGAGGTACCTATAACAACAGTAATATCAAGTATTTAAGTGTATTTTATTGATTTTTAATTACCTGCAATAATTTAGCAAATAATATATTTGTTTGTTTACACATCTTTAAAGAAACACAGCTTCTGAACTTATTTTAACAATAACAAAATCAAGCGTATAGGAGTGCTATTTTGAATGACAATAGTTTGATGAATAATGTACAATAATATGTTTCCAAATGCTTTCAGGAAACAAACAGATAGGAAATTCTCTTTAACCATAGCAATATCAAGTATTAATATGTATGCTATTGCGTTTTTTTTAAATTACATAAAATAACGTTTTGTTTTGTTTACAAATCTTTTAGGAAATGCAAACATGTATTGAAAATGTCCATGGGTTAATAAAACTTAGAAGTGTGGCAGTTCCTTGTAGAACGTTTTGTAAACAGCATCTCTTATTACTGGTGTTGGCTCTTTGCATACCTACTGTAGATCGCTGTACTTCTCAGCCGAAAGCTTTGGAGAGGTTACATTAAGTCGAGACAGAGGACGCTTCAAAACCCCTGAAGTGTTCCTGGATTTCAGAGATAGCCGCTCATAATGTTTGGCCAAATGACTGTTTTTTACAAAGATGCAAGCGGCATCATCTGTGGTCACTTTGACTTCTCTGATTGCAGTCCTATCCACTTTGTTTCCAGATTGAAATCCCTGGGGATCGGATCTGTAGGCTCTCTGAAATGCTTTTGTAGTCCTAGAAATCTTCTACCCTCATAGAATGTGCTTCATACGGAGCAGCACTCGAGGAAGTCTCGCTGGCAAGGTATGAACATGTTCCATGTCTGAGTCAGGGTTCTTGAAATAGTGCTGTGGGCAGATCACCTTCGTTTTGACCATGGTTAGGTTTGAAGAAGCACTGCGGTAGTATTCTGGCTACTGCAGGCATCAGCAAACAGTCTGACATCCTTTACACCGTGGACATCAAGATTTTGAAGGTAGATTCCCACAGAGGTTGCACTCTCAGATGATCCCGTTTTGCTGATAATCTCGCTTTATAGAAACCAAAGACACCCTTTGTTTCAAATGTTGTAAATTGTAAAATTATGTGCTGAGAAATGCATTCAATAGAATACAGCACTTTCTTTGGAAAGAGGCAGGTGAATCATTTGCTGAAGATCAAATACTGCAGTGGAATATTATCTTGGGTTTTCTTTGGCAGCTATTTTAGCATTGTTTCTCTTATTTTTTACAGCATTCTTTTCTTCAGTGTGTTTGTTGTACGTATCCTGCAAATCCATTTTCTTTGCAGCATCACATGACGGTAAGTTGCACACAAACTGCACCAGTCCTCCTTGGGATACTGGAATGATAGACTCATTGATTTGTATACTCTGGAGTAAGTTTTTGATAACTGGTTTTGTGCTGTGAGATGTTATCTTCATTATACATAGAATACATTTTGGACAGTGGGAGTGGATGTAAGTACTCTCAGGAATACTCTTCTGGACGATGTTAAGTGCATTCGTTATTGTTATTTGAATGTTTTGTGTATAACAAACATAAACAAAGTGGGGAAATGCCAGAACCTTCATTTTTACAATTGAGAAACTGATAGTTTTCACTATATGATGGATCATAGTTACTATTATCACAGGTACTAAATGCTATACTCCAGCTGGCATATTTCCTTTTCTTTATGACAACACTGTTCCCTTATATTAGTCCTGTCTGCAGATGTAGCGTTTACATTTTCAAAACTGTCTTGTATGTGGATCTTTAAAATGCTGAAAGCAACATCCATAGACTCTGTTCCTGATTCTTCGTTTCGATTTTCCTTTGAACGATCCATCTGAATCACTTTCTCGTAATAATACTTCTAGTTATGGTAACCAGTATACTTAATTTCAGCACCTACCTTTAACGCATCACTGTCAATGCATTAAGTTTTGTTACATTATACCACATTCGTAGATCCATCTCTCCACTTTACTAACAAGTCCATGTTCATAACAGACTGCTGCTTTACTGAGACTGCATTAGATTGTTGCAGGTGTATTCAGACCAATCAATATTGTTGAAGCAGGTTTTCTTGTCCAAATTTATAAACACATGCTAATTGTTGGTATCATGTGGCAAAAATTGGTCTAGAGTGGCTAGCATTACACTGCACATATAGACGTATTGACCAATTCTAATAATAGTAGTATCTAACGAAGAGACGTAAGCAACTTGCGAGTCTCATATGCCTGTTCGTCTGAAAAAGAATGAGCGAGCAATGGCGTTTACGATAACACGATGTTTACTGCCAAGTAACCATTAAAGATGAAGGTATGCCAGTTTGTCAGAATATAGGTACGGCCAAATGGAGTTTACAGGCGAAATATCTCAATTTTTTCGATTTTGGTGCTTACGCCACTTCGTCAGATGAGCCACGATATGAATACATGTGCAGAAGCTGTTGCTATTAGGTGAATATGAGGGTGGATTGATAAGCCAGTGACTTTTTAAAGAAAATAACAATTTTTTCCAAAAAATAAATTTTATTTCTCAACATAGTCTCCTTTCAATTCAATATATGTAGTCCAACGTTTCCCCAATTGTTCTAACCCTTCCGAAAAATATGATTTTTCAGTCTGCAAAATATAAGGTTGCTTCTGCCATGATGTGTTCGCTGGATGTGAATTTCTTCCCAGCGAGCTAATTTTTCAGGTTTGCGTAGAGGAAGAAGTCACTCTGAGCTAAATCTGGAGAATATGGGGGTGAGGTAGCAGTTTGTAGCCTAATTCCACAAATTTTGCGATGGCAATGGCTGACTTGTGTGCAGGTGCATTATTTTGGTGAAAGAGAACCTTTTTCTTCACCAAATGGGGTCATTTCTTTAACAATTCCTTGCGAAACTGATCCAACATTGCGGCATAATATGAACCTGTGATTGTTTTACCCTTTTCCAGGTAATGGATGTCTATCACCCCTTGTGAATCCCAAAAGACAGCTGCCATGATTTTTCCTGCTGATGGAATGATTTTGACTTTCTTTGGAGCAGGTTCGCTGAAGGAAATCCACTGCTTTGATTGTTGTTTGGTTTCATGTTGATATTGATGGATCCAAGTTTCATCAACTGTGATATAACCCTGCAAAAACTTGTTTGGGTTGTGCTGGAACATGTTCAAACATTCCTGTGAAATGGTCACATGATTCAGCTTGTTCTCAACTGTAAGCAGTTGTGGCACCCATCTTGCTGCAGCTTATACCCAAAAATTTGTGCAGAATGTTATACCTATTCGCTCAAGATGTTTATGGTCTTTGCTATCTCACAGATTTTCAGCCGGCGGTCTTCCAACACAATATCGTGAACATTGTTCACCATTTCTTCTGTTGTGACCTCAACCGGCTGTCTGTATGCACAGCATCTCTTGTGTTGAACGGCCACATCAAAATTCTGTGACCCATGCCATGTGATGGAGCAGAGTCCCCAAAATACTTGTTCAGTTTCCTTCCATTTGCTTCTCCGTCTTACCAGGCAAAAAGTAGTGCTTTATCAGAAAACAAAATTCACTTTTCTCCATTTTCTATGAAGCAACACACATCTGCTTATTTTAGACACACTCAACAATGTTCTAAGAAACAAATGACGATGAATTTCTGCAATTATACCCAGAATAGATGTAAGACTTGGGTGCAAACAAGAAACCTGTGATTAGAACACTATCTCTCGTCAAAGTCATGGACTTATCAATCCGCCCTCGTATTTGAGTGAGACATTGAAAAAATTAGTGTTTATAGCAAGTACTAAGATAAATGCTGTCCAGTATAGAGTTTATTGACATATATGTGCTTTCCTCTTCTGTTGCAGGAAGTTGGCAGTATCATCGGCAAGAAAGGAGAAATTGTCAAGAGGTTTCGTGAAGAGGTAGGACATTGCTTTGTTTTATTGAAAAATGAAGCTTTTATTACCAGCATAATAAGGGTAACTTCAAGACTGTAATTGAAGAAACCTATAGCATATCAGAATTACGTGACTGTTTTAAATTGTATTTAATGTCTTAATTTTGAGAAGAAACTCTTGTATTCAAATTTATTACATTTGAGTACGGGTGTAATATGATTGAACCTTGTCAGGATAAAATATACAATATTGATTACAATATATCTAAGATGTATAAAATATGTAGATAAGTAATGGAGGGTTGAGTCACTATGAAAATGTTATATAATACTGGGTGTTCATTTTTATCCATGATTTCCTGCTCTATTGCATGCCATGAGAGCAAGAATGACGTAACAATTGAGTGGTGAGCCTACAGTGAAGCCATAGCATGGGAAGGCTGGTTGTGTTAGTTAACTAAGCATCTGTTTGCAGATTTAAAACTATTGTTGGCTACATTGCGAGTCATTCATGTCCAGCTTGATACATAATCACTGCTTTGCTTTGCTGAAACTTGTATAGAGTGTTTTGACAATCAGCTGCTCCCAAATTATTACTATTTATTTATTATTTGAGCTGTTTACAGTACTGTGAAATAATCGTGAATGCTCACCAACATGTTCGGATGCAAAATTTACTTTATTCAAAATTCAAGCACAGACGCTGTGACTTGTTGCAATAGAGTAAGGGAATGCACCTTTGGTGCAGAGTTGTAACTTATGCTGATATTATATGTGTTTACAGTAGCTTTCATTTTCTGTGTTCAAAACGGCTAACACATTTAACCTGTTTTCTCCCATTGTATTCCTTAAAATATTTTTTTAATTCAGGTTTTAAAAATTACGATAAAAATTATAATAACTTATTGTGATTAATAGCTTATTAATGACTTATTGTTATTAGCACAATTATTATTGTGTTATTAAAAGAAGAAATATGGTTTGTGGGTGGATAAAAACTAGAAATAGTTAAAGATTTTGACTATTTATGAGTAAGATTGAGTAATAAGGGAGAATGGGCAGCTCACGGTAGGAAGATGTTAGCTAAAGGGAAAGCAGCCAGGACAGGGATAAGAATATGTAAATATAAACTAGAGATGTGACTAAATGGCTGGAGAGAATGTATGAGGCATTGGTAGAATCAGAAATGCTTCATGCGGTAGAAATCTGGGGGGGGGGGGGGGGGTGCAAGAAAATGGACCAGATGTATATAATGTTTTGTAAGGAATTACTCAACAAGAGCGGCAACAGGAGAGGTTGCACTCGTAGAACTAAAAGGAAAGGTATAATAATAGAAAGAATGTCAACATTTTGGTTTAGGTGAATAACAAAAGAGCAAGGAGAAATTTTAAGGATATGCATGGCACAGCAAAAGAGTCTGACAAGCAAAAACAGTTGGTAGAAAGATATGGAAAAAACAATGGGGACATATGAAAACCAAAAGAAAAAAAACATGATTGGGTTTTGGAGGGTAGCAAGAAGCTGAGTGGAAGATATAGAATGACAAGAGGTAAGGAGAAACATAGAAGATAAAAAATCATTGAGCTTCTATAAAATAATAAAAGAAAGATGGGGAAGAGAGAGAGATACGTTGATTACTGTAACAGGCAAGAAAGGGAAGGTTTAGCATGGATGAGAACAGAAGCAATGAGGGTTGATAGGCAGGGGAAGAGGAATGTGCGAAATGTCTGGAGGAAGGGAAAGTATAGAGATTATATGATGGAATGTAAAGAAATACAGGTATGGAAAAAGAAAGTGTTGGAAAATAAATGGGAAAATATGGATAGAAAGATTAGTAATTATAAAAATGTTGACAAAGAAAGAAGAAAAGAAAATCAAAGCCATAGGTGAGTTTTTAAGGAAGGTAAAAGAAAAATGGTCTAGGAAAATAAAAGAGAGGTGAGAAAAGAATTAGCCACTCAGTGAGCCATGGCCTGGGAGCCAAGCAATCTGAGTGGTCAATAAGAAGCTAAGCACCATACAATTTGTACACAAGGTATAAGAATAGGGGAGTTTTATATATTTTATAAAATACTGTATATTGTAAACAAATTGTATAAGAAGTTCATTCATTGTATTATTTTCGTTTTATATATTTGTATAACAGAAATTAAATGAAAAATGTAATATAAATAGATAAATAAAAATTTAAGTGTTGCCAATGTCACTGCTAACTTAAGGCAAATACCATTCAGCACCAATACATGAAACTTTCCTGAAAAAACTTGGACATGGAACACTTAACGCTCCTAGTGCAGTTGGCTGGATGGTTTGTATCAGCTGTGTGAGGAATAGTGAGAATTAGATGTTAAGGTTTGCTTTATTGAGCAATGACAGCCATCAAACACTAGCGCTCCTAGTGCAGTTGGCTGGAGGGTTTGTATCAGCTGTGTGAGGAATAGTGAGAATTAGATGTTAAGGTTTGCTTTATTGAGCAATGACAGCCATCAAACACCAGCGCTCCCGGTGCAGCGGGCTGGAGGGTTTGTATCAGCTGTGTGAGGAATAGTGAGAATTAGATGTTGAGGTTTGCTTTATTGAGCAATGGCAGCCATCAAACACCAGCGCTCCCAGTGCAGTTGGCTGGATGGTTTGTATCAGCTGTGTGAGGAATAGTGAGAATTAGATGTTGAGGTTTGCTTTATTGAGCAATGACAGCCATCAAACACCAGCGCTCCCAGTGCAGTTGGCTGGATGGTTTGTATCAGCTGTGTGAGGAATATTGAGAATTAGATGTTAAGGTTTGCTTTATTGAGCAATCACAGCCATCAAACACTAGCGCTCCCGGTGCAGCGGGCTGGAGGGTTTGTATCAGCTGTGTGAGGAATAGTGAGAATTAGATGTTGAGGTTTGCTTTATTGAGCAATGACAGCCATCAAACACCAGCGCTTCCAGTGCAGTTGGCTGGATGGTTTGTATCAGCCGTGTGAGGAATAGTGAGAATTAGATGTTAAGGTTTGCTTTATTGAGCAATGACAGCCATCAAACACCAGCGCTTCCAGTGCAGTGGACTGGAGGGTTTGTATCAGCTGTGTGAGGAATAGTGAGAATTAGATGTTAAGGTTTGCTTTATTGAGCAATGACAGCCATCAAACACTAGCGCTCCTAGTGCAGTTGGCTGGATGGTTTGTATCAGCTGTGTGAAGAATAGTGAGAATTAGATGTTAAGGTTTGCTTTATTGAGCAATGACAGCCATCAAACACTAGCGCTCCTAGTGCAGTTGGCTGGATGGTTTGTATCAGCTTTGTGAGGAATAGTGAGAATTAGATGTTAAGGTTTGCTTTATTGAGCAATGACAGCCATCAAACACCGGCGCTCCCAGTGCAGTGGACTGGATGGTTTGTATCAGCTGTGTGAGGAATAGTGAGAATTAGATGTTAAGGTTTGCTTTATTGAGCAATGACAGCCATCAAACACCAGCGCTCCTAGTGTAGTTGGCTGGAGGATTTGTATGAGCTGTGTGAGAATATTGAAAATTAGATGTTAAGGTTTGCTTTATTGAGCAATGACAGCCATCAAACACTAGCGCTCCCAGTGCAGTTGGCTGGATGGTTTGTATCAGCTGTGTGAGGAATAGTGAGAATTAGATGTTGAGGTTTGCTTTATTGAGCAATGACAGCCATCAAACACCAGCGCTTCCAGTGCAGTTGGCTGGATGGTTTGAATCAGCCGTGTGAGGAATAGTGAGAATTAGATGTTAAGGTTTGCTTTATTGAGCAATGACAGCCATCAAACACCAGCGCTTCCAGTGCAGTGGACTGGAGGGTTTGTATCAGCTGTGTGAGGAATAGTGAGAATTAGATGTTAAGGTTTGCTTTATTGAGCAATGACAGCCATCAAACACTAGCGCTCCTAGTGCAGTTGGCTGGATGGTTTGTATCAGCTGTGTGAAGAATAGTGATAATTAGATGTTAAGGTTTGCTTTATTGAGCAATGACAGCCATCAAACACTAGCGCTCCTAGTGCAGTTGGCTGGATGGTTTGTATCAGCTTTGTGAGGAATAGTGAGAATTAGATGTTAAGGTTTGCTTTATTGAGCAATGACAGCCATCAAACACCGGCGCTCCCAGTGCAGTGGACTGGATGGTTTGTATCAGCTGTGTGAGGAATAGTGAGAATTAGATGTTAAGGTTTGCTTTATTGAGCAATGACAGCCATCAAACACCAGCGCTCCTAGTGTAGTTGGCTGGAGGGTTTGTATGAGCTGTGTGAGAATATTGAAAATTAGATGTTAAGGTTTGCTTTATTGAGCAATGACAGCCATCAAACACTAGCGCTCCCAGTGCAGTTGGTTGGAGGATTTATATCAGCTGTGTGAGGAATAGTGAGAATTAGATGTTAAGGTTTGCTTTATTGAGCAATGACAGGCATCAAACACCAGCGCTCCTAGTGCAGCGGGCTGGAGGGTTTGTATCAGCTGTGTGAGGAATAGTGAGAATTAGATGTTGAGGTTTGCTTTATTGAGCAATGACAGCCATCAAACACCAGCACTCCTAGTTCAGTTGGCTGGAGGGTTTGTATCAGCTGTGTGAGGAATAGTGAGAATTAGATGTTGAGGTTTGCTTTATTGAGCAATGACAGCCATCAAACACTAGCGCTCCTAGTGCAGTTGGCTGGAGGGTTTGTATCAGCTGTGTGAGGACGAGTGAGAATTAGATGTTGAGGTTTGCTTTATTGAGCAATGACAGCCATCAAACACCAGCGCTCCCAGTGCAGTGGACTGGATGGTTTGTATCAGCTGTGTGGGAATATTGAGAATTAGATGTTGAGGTTTGCTTTATTGAGCAATGACAGCCATCAAACACTAGCACTCCTAGTGCAGTGGACTGGAGGGTTTGTATCAGCTGTGTGAGGAATATTTAGAATTAGATGTTGAGGTTTGCTTTATTGAGCAATGACAGCCATCAAACACTAGCGCTCCCAGTGCATTTGGCTGGAGGGTTTACATCAGCTGTGAGGAATATTGAGAATTAGATGTTGAAGTTTGCTTTATTGAGCAATGACAGCCATCAAACACCAGCGCTCCTAGTGCAGCGGGCTGGAGGGTTTGTATCAGCTGTGTGAGGAATATTGAGAATTAGATGTTAAGGTTTGCTATATTGAGCAATGGCAGCCATCAAACACCTGCGCTCCTAGTGCAGTGGACTGGAGGGTTTGTATCAGCTGTGTGGGAATATTGAGAATTAGATGTTAAGGTTTGCTTTATTGAGCAATGACAGCCATCAAACACTAGCGCTCCCAGTGCAGTGGACTGGAGGGTTTGTATCAGCTGTGTGGGGATATTGAGAATTAGATGTTAAGGTTTGCTATATTGAGCAATGACAGCCATCAAACACTAGCGCTCCCAGTGCAGCGGGCTGGAGGGTTTTTATGAGCTGTGTGGGGATATTGAGAATTAGATGTTAAGGTTTGCTATATTGAGCAATGACAGCCATCAAACACTAGCGCTCCCAGTGCAGCGGGCTGGAGGGTTTTTATGAGCTGTGTGGGGATATTGAGAATTAGATGTTGAGGTTTGCTTTATTGAGCAATGACAGCCATCAAACATCAGCGCTCCCAGTGCAGTGGACTGGAGGGTTTTTATCAGCTGTGTGGGAATATTGAGAATTAGATGTTGAGGTTTGCTTTATTGAGCAATGACAGCCATGAAACATCAGCGCTCCTAGTGCAGTTGGCTGGAGGGTTTGTATCAGCTGTGTGAGGAATATTGAGAATTAAATGTTGAGGTTTGCTTTATTGAGCAATGACAGCCATCAAACACCAGCACTCCTAGTGCAATTGGCTGGAGGGTTTGTATCAGCTGTGTGAGGAATATTGAGAATTAGATGTTGAGGTTTGCTTTATTGAGCAATGACAATCATCATACACCAGCGCTCCCAGTGCAGTGGACTGGAGGGTTTGTATCAGCTGTGTGGGAATATTGAGAATTAGATGTTGAGGTTTGCTTTATTGAGCAATGACAGCCAAAATACACCAGCACTCCCAGTGCAGCGGGCTCGAGGGTTTGTATCAGCTGTGTGAGGAATATTGAGAATTAGATGTTAAGGTTTGCTATATTGAGCAATGACAGCCATCAAACACCAGCGCTCCTAGTGCAGTGGACTGGAGGGTTTGTATCAGCTGTGTGGGAATATTGAGAATTAGATGTTAAGCTTTGCTTTATTGAGCAATGACAGCCATCAAACACTAGCGCTCCCAGTGCAGTGGACTGGAGGGTTTGTATCAGCTGTGTGGGGATATTGAGAATTAGATGCTAAGGTTTGCTATATTGAGCAATGACAGCCATCAAACATCAGCGCTCCCAGTGCAGTGGACTGGAGGGTTTTTATCAGCTGTGTGGGGATATTGAGAATTAGATGTTGAGGTTTGCTTTATTGAGCAATGACAGCCATCAAACATCAGCGCTCCCAGTGCAGTGGACTGGATGGTTTGTATCAGCTGTGTGGGGATATTGAGAATTAGATGTTGAGGTTTGCTTTATTGAGCAATGACGGCCATCAAACATCAGCGCTCCTAGTGCAGTTGGCTGGAGGGTTTGTATCAGCTGTGTGAGGAATATTGAGAATTAAATGTTGAGGTTTGCTTTATTGAGCAATGACAGCCATCAAACACTAGCGCTCCCAGTGCAGCGGGCTGGAGGGTTTGTATCAGCTGTGTGAGGAATATTGAGAATTAGATGTTGAGGTTTGCTTTATTGACCAATGACAGCCATCAAACACCAGCGTTTCCAGTGCAGTGGACTCGAGGGTTTGTATCAGCTGTGTGAGGAATAGTGAGAATTAGATGTTAAGGTTTGCTTTATTGAGTAATGACAGCCATCAAACACCAGCGCTCCTAGTGCAATTGGCTGGAGGGTTTGTATCAGCTGTGTGGGGATATTGAGAATTAGATGTTAAGGTTTGCTTTATTGAGCAATGACAGCCATCAAACACTAGCGCTCCTAGTGCAGTGGACTGGAGGGTTTGTATCAGCTGTGTGAGGAATATTGAGAATTAGATGTTGAGGTTTGCTTTATTGAGCAATGACAGCCATCAAACACTAGCGCTCCCAGTGCAGTTGGCTGGAGGGTTTATATCAGCTGTGTGAGGAATATTGAGAATTAGATGTTGAGGTTTCCTTTATTGAGCAATGACAGCCATCAAACACTAGCGCTCCCAGTGCAGTTGGCTGGAGGGTTTATATCAGCTGTGTGAGGAATATTGAGAATTAGATGTTGAGGTTTGCTTTATTGAGCAATGACAGCCATCAAACACCAGCGCTCCTAGTGCAGCGGGCTGGAGGGTTTGTATCAGCTGTGTGGAAATATTGAGAATTAGATGTTAAGGTTTGCTTTATTGAGCAATGACAGCCATCAAACACTAGCGCTCCCAGTGCAGTGGACTGGAGGGTTTGTATCAGCTGTGTGGGGATATTGAGAATTAGATGTTAAGGTTTGCTATATTGAGCAATGACAGCCATCAAACACTAGCGCTCCCAGTGCAGCGGGCTGGAGGGTTTTTATGAGCTGTGTGGGGATATTGAGAATTAGATGATGAGGTTTGCTTTATTGAGCAATGACAGCCATCAAACATCAGCGCTCCCAGTGCAGTGGACTGGAGGGTTTTTATCAGCTGTGTGGGGATATTGAGAATTAGATGTTGAGGTTTGCTTTATTGAGCAATGACGGCCATCAAACATCAGCGCTCCTAGTGCAGTTGGCTGGAGGGTTTGTATCAGCTGTGTGAGGAATATTGAGAATTAAATGTTGAGGTTTGCTTTATTGAGCAATGACAGCCATCAAACATCAGCGCTCCTAGTGCAGTTGGCTGGAGGGTTTGTATCAGCTGTGTGAGGAATATTGAGAATTAGGTGTTGAGGTTTGCTTTATTGAGCAATGACAGCCATCAAACACTAGCGCTCCTAGTGCAGTTGGCTGGAGGGTTTGTATCAGCTGTGTGACGAATATTGAGAATTAGATGTTGAGGTTTGCTTTATTGAGCAATGACAGCCATCAAACACCAGCGCTCCTAGTGCAGTTGGCTGGAGGGTTTGTATAAGCTGTGTGAGGAATATTGAGAATTAGATGTTGAGGTTTGCTTTATTGAGCAATGACAGCCATCATACACCAGCACTCCCAGTGCAGCGGGCTGGAGGGTTTGTATCAGCTGTGTGAGGAATATTGAGAATTAGATGTTAAGGTTTGCTTTATTGAGCAATGACAGCCATCAAACACCAGCGCTCCTAGTGCAGTTGGCTGGAGGGTTTGTATCAGCTGTGTGGGGATATTGAGAATTAGATGTTAAGGTTTGCTTTATTGAGCAATGACAGCCATCAAACACCAGCGCTCCTAGTGCAATGGACTGGAGGGTTTGTATCAGCTGTGTGGGAATATTCAGAATTAGATGTTAAGGTTTGCTTTATTGAGCAATGACAGCCATCAAACACTAGCGCTCCCAGTGCAGCGGGCTGGAGGCTTTGTATCAGCTGTGTGAGGAATATTGAGAATTAGATGTTGAGGTTTGCTTTATTGACCAATGACAGCCATCAAACACCAGCGCTCCTAGTGCAGCGGGCTGGAGGGTTTGTATCAGCTGTGTGAGGAATAGTGAGAATTAGATGTTAAGGTTTGCTTTATTGAGTAATGACAGCCATCAAACACCAGCGCTCCTAGTGCAATTGGCTGGAGGGTTTGTATCAGCTGTGTGGGGATATTGAGAATTAGATGTTAAGGTTTGCTTTATTGAGCAATGACAGCCATCAAACACTAGCGCTCCTAGTGCAGTGGACTGGATGGTTTGTATCAGCTGTGTGAGGAATAGTGAGAATTAGATGTTAAGGTTTGCTTTATTGAGCAATGACAGCCATCAAACACAAGATCTCCTAGTGCAGTGGACTCGAGGGTTTGTATCAGCTGTGTGAGGAATAGTGAGAATTAGATGTTAAGGTTTGCTTTAATTAGCAATGACAGTCATCAAACACCAGCGCTCCTAGTGCAGTGGACTGGAGGGTTTGTATCAGCTGTGCGAGGAATAGTGAGAATTAGATGTTAAGGTTTGCTTTATTGAGCAATGACAGCCATCAAACACCAGCACTCCCAGTGCAGCGGGCTGGAGGGTTTGTATCAGGTGTGTGGGATATTGAGAATTAGATGTTAACGTTTGCTTTATTGAGCAATGACTGCCATCAAACACTAGCGCTCCTAGTGCAGTTGGCTGGAGGGTTTGTATCAGCTGTGTGAGGAATAGTGAGAATTAGATGTTGAGGTTTGCTTTATTGAGCAATGACAGCCATCAAACACCAGCGCTCCCAGTGCAGTGGACTGGATGGTTTGTATCAGCTGTGAGAGGAATAGTGAGAATTAGATGTTAAGGTTTGCTTTATTGAGCAATGACAGCCATCAAACACCAGCGCTCCTAGTGCAGTGGACTGGAGGGTTTGTATAAGCTGTGTGAGGAATAGTGAGAATTAGATGTTAAGGTTTGCTTTATTTACCAATGACAGTCATCAAACACCAGCGCTCCTAGTGCAGTGGACTGGAGGGTTTGTATCAGCTGTGTGAGGAATAGTGAGAATTAGATGTTAAGGTTTGCTTTATTGAGCAATGACAGCCATCAAACACCAGCACTCCCAGTGCAGCGGGCTGGAGGGTTTGTATCAGCTGTGTGGGATATTGAGAATTAGATGTTGAGGTTTGCTTTATTGAGCAATGACAGCCATCAAACACTAGCGCTCCTAGTGCAGTTGGCTGGAGGGTTTGTATCAGCTGTGTGAGGAATAGTGAGAATTAGATGTTAAGGTTTGCTTTATTGAGCAATGACAGCCATCAAACACCAGCGCTCCTAGTGCAGTTGGCTGGATGGTTTGTATCAGCTGTGTGAGGAATAGTTAGAATTAGATGTTAAGGTTTGCTTTATTGAGCCATGACAGCCATCAAACACTAGCGCTCCTAGTGCAGTTGGCTGGAGGGTTTGTATCAGCTGTGTGAGGAATAGTGAGAATTAGATGTTAAGGTTTGCTTTATTGAGCAATGACAGCCATCAAACACTAGCGCTCCTAGTGCAGTTGGCTGGAGGGTTTGTATCAGCTGTGTGGGGATATTGAGAATTAGATGTTAAGGTTTGCTTTATTGAGCAATGACAGCCATCAAACACTAGCGCTCCTAGTGCAGTGGACTGGAGGGTTTGTATCAGCTGTGTGAGGAATAGTGAGAATTAGATGTTAAGGTTTGCTTTATTGAGCAATGACAGCCATCAAACACTAGCGCTCCTAGTGCAGTGGACTGGCGTGTTTGTATCAGCTGTGTGAGGAATAGTGAGAATTAGATGTTAAGGTTTGCTTTATTGAGCAATGACAGCCATCAAACACCAGCGCTCCTAGTGCAGCGGGCTGGAGGGTTTGTATCAGCTGTGTGAGGAATAGTGAGAATTAGATGTTAAGGTTTGCTTTATTGAGCAATGACAGCCATCAAACACCAGCGCTCCCAGTGCAGTTGGCTGGAGGGTTTGTATCAGCTGTGTGGGAATAGTGAGAATTAGATGTTGAGGTTTGCTTTATTGAGCAATGACAGCCATCAAGGACCGAAAAGTGTGTGCGGTACATTTTGTTGCCAGAGCTATAGTTTTCGAAAGAATGCTCTTTCTTTTGATTTCCTCGAGATAGAGACAGTTATGTACTGTTTTAAGGCATACACCAGTATCCTCTCCACAAGATTAGGTTGGTTAAAGTTACAGAACATAAAGGCACGTTATGAAAATACACCAAAGAAATTAATAATTATTTACACATACCCTTATTAATTAAAAGTCCCGATTTTTCACGAAGTGATAAAAATGATTCTGTTCACAGAAAGCTATTTCTTGGTTTTCTACATACATACAATAATATCAAGTGAAGGTGTGTATTAACAAATAATGAGGTTTTATGTTAATTATTTTGTTGTGTTCAAACAATATATATTTTTCTTTCCTGAGAGAGAATTGTTTTTATTCCATCATATAGGGTGCCAAAGACATTAGAGAATCAAAATCTTTTATTTTGGGTACTTAGAAACTTAATTCAGTAGTTGTTGGAGCCAAAGCTATGTGTGAATAAACTTCATTTGTACATCTTTTACACACAATCCTTTTTTACAATACTCCACTCTAAACATACTTGTGTACAAATTTTCTTGCCAGCTATGTTCTACCTATACTGCTCATTTTGCCTGCCACCCTGGCCTTCTGGCTCAGCTGAGCAGCCCTTGCTACCCTTAATCACCTATGATCCATCTTCTCGCTCCTCCTTTTGCCGTTCTAGCTTTCTTTTCTCTCTTACTTTTCTAATCCATTTCTCCTTTACATTCTTTAAGAACTGCATATTCTTATTTTTCTTTTCTTCTTTTCTTGTCAACATTTTAATTGCTACTATTTTTCCTCCATACTTTTTGTCTCCATTCTGCTAATTCTTTGCATTCTGTCATATAATGCTCTGTGCTTTCACTACCTCCCCATAGTTCACAAATTGTGATTTTTCTGCCTCTTAGCCCTCTCAGGTACATTGATCCTGTTCTCATCCATGCAAATGCTTCTTTTTCTGCTCTATTACAATAATCCACATATGCTTCTCTTCCCCATTTCCTTTTTACTAATGTATAGAACCCTAGCGATTTTTTATTCTCTAAGCTTCCCCAGATCTCTTGTCTTTTTATGTCCCTCACTCTGTTTCTGGTAACCAGAAGCCGTTGCTATTTCTTTCTCCTGTTCTCCAAATATCTTGCATTCCTATCTTTGGATAATTTTTTCTACCCCTGTCCATCAGCTATTTTTATTTTTCGTACTGTTTTGTTGTTCCATACATATCTTTAAAATTTTCCCATCATCTTTTTTCAGGCATCTAAACCAAAATTTCAATATCCTTTCCAGTATTACTCCCTTCTTGTTCTTCCTAATTCCACTAATGCTACTTCGCCTGGTGCTGATCTTGAAAACCCCAATAGCTCTTTACAGAATGTTCTATAGCTCTGGTCTATTTTCTGCTTAATTCAGATCCCCCCCCCAAATTTCTACTGCATATAGCATTTTTGCTTCTACCAATGCCTCATACATTCTTTCTATCCATTTAGTGTGCATTTCTAATTTGTATTTGCATACCCTTACTTTTGTAATTGCTGACTTTCCTTTAGCCATAACCTTGCTGCTATGCGCCACCCATTCACCGATACTGCTCATCCTCACCCCCAAATAATCAAACTCCTTGATAACTTCAACCCCCCCCCCCATCTGCAATTTTTCTTCTTTTTTTAATTTATTTCCTGTTTTTAATACTTAACGTTTGATTTCTTTATATTTACTTTAATTCCCCATTCTTCACAGAATTCTTTATTCTGTTGATTGCTTTGTGTAGCCCAATTACCATTATAGCCCCAACCATAAGATCATGTGTCGTATATTTACGGCATGTAAAAGAATCTCAAGCCTGATAAAGAGGCCTCTGATCAAAATTACCGATCTTTCACACCCAATATAGAATGGGACGCTAAGAACCATAGTAGTTAAAGAGCGTCCAGAAATAAAACTCAATTTAATTTCAATCTGCATATAGTAACCTGGTATCTCTCCATTTGCTATTATGGGACGGTGTAGATGTGGGTTTTTCTTTTTCTTTACCATTTCTAATATGTCGTGTATCAATATATTAAATAACATAGGGCTCAATTTGCACTCTTGTCTTAATCTTATTTGTTGTTCAGTCATTTCTGTAGTTCCATTATTTCCACGTCTTATATAAAACGTTACATCTTTATAAATCTTCCTAATTTCTTTTATAAAATTTTCGCTTACCCCTTTCTTAATTTATAAGCTAATGCTTCTCTATTTATTGTATCAAATGCTTTTTTTTTCAAAATCTGCAAAAATCATGTATATCCTTCCTCTTTTCCTTCTCATATCTATTACAGTCTTTATTATAAATACATTATCTATTGTTTGCTTACCTTTCCTAAATCCTGCTTGATATTCTGACAGTTTTCCTTCCTCTTCCACCCATTTCTTAATTTGTCGGCCAATATACCTGTGAATATTTTCCCTAATATTGATAATAGACTTATTTCACTATAATTCTCTGGTCTATTTGTTCCTCCCTTCCCTTTGTAGATTGGTACCACCATACTTATTTTCCAACATTCTGGACATCATTCTTTTCTTTAATTTTATTTAATAATTTTGTCATCACTTTTAAACAATTTTGCATTTCCCCATACATTTTCCAGAATTAAAGCTATGTAGATATCAAGTGATTCTGAACAATAAAAGTAAAAGATTACTGTCCGAAGTAATTGTCGACAGTCATACATAAAGGAATGAGCAGCGCACCGCAAACTCAATTATTTGCAATAACTAAAACCAATGAAGTACAGTATGGAAAACGGCAGCTGTTTGTTCAAATAAATATTTGTGTATGATTATAGTCAATTATGCTATGCTTGCAATGTTGGTCTTAATTTAGAGGCAATTGCAAATTCCAGTAAATGTTTTTGTCACATTCCAAAATTAATATAGAACGAAGGCCTAACAGCATTTCATTCAGGAACTTTTGCAGTCTGCTGAGGAGTGGAATAAAGGAAAAGCTCAGTCTCGTGTTTTAAGCATCATTTGAATGGTACACACGATCACTTTTAGCTTTTCTAAGCTTTGACAGATTCTCTGGCTCAAAATTGGCTTTTCTACAAAATACGCCTTGGCAGCTCGTGATATTCGTATTTTCAGCACAAAACAATTGTGTTAAAATTAGATTTTATTTGGCAGCACCACAGAAGCTATGAATGATCAACAATTGAGCTTCAAAGCATATCTTATAATTATTGAATTGATACTCTTCCCATTGTCAGCCTAAATGAAGGTTGATATAAACAATTATATTGTATGACCTGTAAAGATTAACTCAATCCACACTGCATCCTTGTTTATGACCTTCATTGCTAAGAAAATTAATAGAAATGATGACGTAAGTTGCAGCATCATTTCCATTGAATTAAATGAGCTGGTGTGTAGTCGTACTGTCACATGTCGCCTGCCATTCCCATGTTTAGTTGTCTCGAGTTTCCTGTATTGGTAATTGAATCAGTTTGCTATACAGGTATTATAGAATACTTCACACGAGTAGAAAGAAATCATTCCCATTACAGCTCGTATTTACTTAAATGCAACAGCTAGAAATCCTCAATCAAAACTTGTTTTCTAATGTCACCCAGTTGCTTTGCATCGTACCCAGACACGTGACAGTTTCTCTGCATTCAATTGGTGTAAACACGTCCAAATTATGTATAACTTAATCTTAGATTAGATATGGGAGTCTGAAGGTCTCTACTAATGTGGTCTCCTCCGTACATAGTAAAGCTTGTGGTTTTTTTAGTTTATTCGTTGTAAAACTCACACATAAACTCCAAATACTGAATATTGCACAAAATGTTGCCAGCATTCACACTTGTGGTTATGTTATATTTTGAATGATGTTTTTATATCTTATGAAGTAACCAATCCTATGTGTTTCGTCGATAATAACCAAACCTCATTCTTTACATTGCTCCATGTCATACTAGTGTTTGTGTTTATCATGGGTAGTATTTAACTTCACTATTTCCATAAAACTAGATGCATTGAGCTTATAATCACACTCAGTGTGCCATCCAATGACAGAGTCAGTTGGCCAATCAAAGCCGTATTACAGATAGTAATTCACCTTCGATTATTGCACTGATAATATTTCATGGTGGTGCACTTGTTTTTAACTTGTATGAATGCAGTGAGGAGATCACGTAGGTTGTGACTACAATAATAGCAACTAAAAATGCTGCGCTTTGGGGGTCAAAATATTGGTAATATAAAAGCAGCTGTACATTTAATGCCAGTAAACACAAAGAAGAACAAAGGTATGGCATGGAACCAGGTTTCCAAATTCCATACAGAGTGAAATTGCAAAATTGACGGCTCAGTTAGCGACAAAAAGATTGCTTCCATTCTACAGAACTAACAAACATGGTTGGCGCTAAAATAGGCAAGTTCATAATAAGCTTTTCCTGTGACTATCCAGCCAAGTAGCACTCGTTTATCTCTTCTAAAATAATTATTTTGAGACTTTCACTCTCAAAATAATTATCATACAAGAATCATTCGTTAACCTCAATTAAAATGTCATAAATCTATCAGCACTAGCGCTACTACTGTTGATAATATTTTAGGTTTGTAGGTACCTTATACTGTTTAAGCAGTAACTTTATTTTACCTATCTGTCTCTTGTAACCATGAAATTATCTCAGCACAGTATCCTAACTCAACTTGAACCTCATTGTTGTCGTTGACCACCTCTACAATGTAAAGATTTCTGATTCTTAAAAACATATTATAAAAATATTAATCAATTATACCGTATAAAATTGTGTCCAGTGCCCAAGTGGCCATTTTCCTTTTTATTCTCTATTCTTGGGCAGTGCATAAACTTGTTTCATCAGCGATGGCATCGATGACGACATTTCTTGTACAGATAAAAATTAATACTCAAGTTTAATAAAATCCAAGTTATACTAAATATTGTGATGAAGCTGTTGCCTACCTCTGTCACTGTGGATAATATGCATGTATGTGCTGGTGTATGATTGGTTGCAGAGAGAGCGAGAGGCAGTCAGGTGCAGAACTCGAATACTTTTCCTTCCTGAAATTTCTAGGCATTCTCATATAGGTATAAAAGGAAGTGTGCTTATCACCCTGTTTTTGACACTCTAGTGAGCATATGTCATTAATTGCTACACACAAGAAAAAAACTGAAAAAGTGGACAAGTTGCCATATTTTTCAATGCTGTATTTGGCTTTATGTACTAATCTGCTATTGGTGCCCACCCGAACCGAGGACTCTCACTCCTCGAGAATGCCTGGGTCAGAGGACCTACACATCAGAGAGCGAGAAACCAGGATGGGTAATCAGCCACACAGTGAGGAAGTGGGTGATAGATGTTAGAAGAGGTGATGATGGAGTACCAGTGAAATGAAGCATGGCGGGGCAATGCCACTTTGTCCACTACATAATGGTCCCTGGGATTGAACCTGGGCCACCTTGGTGGGAGGCAGGCAGACTAATCACTTGGCCACAGTGCCACACAATCTACTTGCTAAAACTTTTAATTGTATGGAAAGGGCATTGCAGAATTAAAAATGGGATTAAACATATAAGAGCCAGGGATATAAGCTGTATGAACGATACCTAGCTGGTGAAGAGTGGAAGTTTGTTGTCTGTTTAGATGAGGCATATGTCTATCTAAGCAACTGCAGCAAACCCTGGGCTATCTATTACTGGCCAAGGGGAGAAAACAAAATTTGAAATTTGGCATAAGGAAACTAACGAAAATTTCCCCAATGGTTTCATGGTAATAGCAAGGAACAGTTACAATGGCAAATTAACCATTCGTCGTGTACATAAAAATGTGAAAACCAACTCGGCATATTGTCAGACTAACATCCTGGTATAAATTTTCCCTGCTCTCTGTGGTGCAGATGTAAATAAAGTCTGGTTGCATCAGGACAAGGCATGAAGCCATACGTCTGCTACAGCCCACACATTTTTGGAGAACATGGAGAGAGAAATGAGAATACATTCCATACCTTTCAGTGACATCCTTGTTAAGTCATCTGATGCATCACTGATGGAGTTAGAGCCCTTGGAAGCAGACAACCGCGAACTTTGGATGGTCTCTGGAAAGCTGGAAGAAACTGCACATCCCTGTATTTCGCAGCACTTTGCTCCAGTGGAAGCTGTGCTGTAGATTGATAGCTCAAGCTAAAGGCTGCTGGTGGAGGCGTGGTAAGGGGGTCTTAACTTTACCATAGATTGCGAACAACCCTCTCTATTCATAAAATGTAGAAATTCAAGACTAAAAATCCATTGGCATATTTTAAAAATGAGTAATGAATGACAATGAACTACAGAGGACACCCACGAAGATGGGATACTCCTACATGAGCAGAAAAGACTTTAAAAGTCTACCTTGAAGATAATTTAATAACATTAATATCAGCAGAGGCACCTTGAAGTACAAGACCAGAGAGTTTACGAAGGAAAACTTCAACCTGGGTAATACAGGTCATTATGAATGTGGACTTGTTACCAGAATATCTAACTTTGTACTAAAGATAGAAAACGTGTACCTTAATTCACTCTTCCAATACAATTATTTGAAATTTTTAATTTAAAAAAGTGCATTGTAATGCCAAAGTGAAACTCCAAACTTGGGATTTAAATTCAGCATCCAAGATGGACACAAACATTTTCAGAAATTCCCTGCCTGAAATTACTTTTAACATGGGAAAATTTTCATTACTTTTTATGTTCACAAAAAGGCTGCAATGAGTTTTATTAAAATCACATGTTTAAAATATTTGCATGACTAATAAAATATATATCTTGAATTTTGTGGGAATAGCCTCTGAAGTTCTCTTCATTCTGATTGACTTTTGTATAACATTTACAAAAATAGTTAACGTTATAGATTTTGTTGTAGATACAAGGGGAATAGAGGAAACTGAGTCAATAGTCAGATGTTTAATAAGCATGTCACCATACGCTGGCCTTGACGTTCCAAAGTTTTTCCATGGCATTGCATGAAAGAACAGAATAGCAACAGCACTTTAAAAATGACAAAAGTCTTGAAAAATTCAAGCCAATAGAATAATATCTTACGTATCTTAGAAATGACTGATACCATAAAATAAGTTATTTTAAATAAATTGTGTGAGAGTTGTAGATTTTCTGTATAGTAAGGTTTTGCCTATATCTTATTTACCAGTTGTACAAAATTACAAAAAATTCTTTCTGAATAAAGAGGACTAAACTATTCCTAGAAAATTCAAGATGTGCATTTTATTTACCATGTAAATATCTTAAAAATATGATATTTTAATAAAAATCATTACTGTCATTTTTGAGAAAATAAAAAATATTGAGCGGGATGGCTCAGGTGGTAAAGTCTGTGGCCCGCATTCGGGAGGTCCCGTTCAAATCCCGTTGGCTGACCAATCTGTCGGAGGTTTTCTCGTTGTTTTCCTCAGTCACCAAGGTAAATACCCGATTGAATATTTAATACCACGACCCAAAGTTCCACCTTAAGTCTAAAACAATAGTAAAATGAAAAAAATTCTGATGTGTTACACTCACATGACTTTCTCTACTCTTATACAAAATATTTTTACAAACGCTTAATCTCCATATGCTTCATGTTAATCGAGATATCAATCTTATTGATAATTTTCTTGTAGATGCAAGGGGAATATGGTAGGTTTTAAGCGATAGTCAAATATTTTAAGAGCTGGTTGCTATGTGGCGCATTGCATTCTCTTTGCATGTCCAGGACATAAAAAAATGAATAACGAATTTGAGAAAAAGTATAAGTATTGGAAAATTTAAGGTAATAACAAGCAATATCTCGCAAACGGTTCACTCAACAAAAGAAATGTATATGACATAAATTGTGTATTTTAACGCGATCTACATTTTTCGTGTAGTAAACTTTTGTCTATCTCTTATGGTTTACCAGTTATGAAAAAGTCGTTCATAATGAAGAACACTTTTGGAGACATTGCCAGAAAATTCGAGATATACATTTTATTTGTCATGACAATATCTTAAACATATGATAGTTTAATCAAAATCGTTAGAGCCGTTTTTGAGAAAATTAAAATTTTCGAAAAATGTTCCATGTAAAGGGTAGTCTGGGGTGGGGGGATTTTCTTGAAAACCTTCGTGTCGCATCTCTGGAAGATACTGAACCTAAATACCAAGTTTGGTGTTTATCCCACTGTTCGTTTCTGAGTTATGCTGTTCACACACACACGGACATGTTTCCAAAAATGCTCTTTTTGGATTCAGGGGGTCTCAAAACATATATTTCCGGTGAAATCTCGGTATCAAATTTTTGGGTGGAATACAATACTTCCCCTACTTACTATACGTAGTAGAGAAAGTAATAAGTGGTAATAGTGAATGCTATGCCATCTATCTACAGACAATGTAAGCAGTCAGACTGGACGGCACCCCAACGACATCTGCAGGGTACGAAGCAGAAGATCCGGCTGCCATGTGTTGGGGGTCTCTGTGGCATGTGACGAAGCAAGACGGCATTTCCAGGGATGAGACCTAGAAGGCTAACTGTCCGCCTTTATATGGGAGTGGTGGTTGGACTGGACGGTACCCTAATGCCATCTGCATGGCATGAAGCAGGTGGTTACAGGGATGAGACCTAGAAGGCTAACTGTCCACCTTTATATGGGAGCGGCGGTTGGACTGGACGGTACCCTAATGCCATCTGCACGGCATGAAGCAGGTGGTTACAGGGATGGGACCTAGAAGGCTAACTGTCCGCCTTTCTGTGTGAGGGCGGCGGTTAGACTGGACGGCATCGTAATGCCATCTGCATGACACGAAGCAGAAGATTCGGCAGCTATGCGCTAGGGTCTCTGTGACACGTGACGGAGCAGGTGGTTACAGGGATGAGAACCAGAAGGCTAACTGTCCTTCACATATCGTTCTAAGAGTTATCCACCAACAGATCTATCGCGATATGACCAGGGAGTTAAAGCGACGTAAAATAAAATAGAGAAAAAAAGATCAAAAATATTAAAACTTTTTTTCATTTGTACAGGGGGCCCCAAAAGATGTATTTGTGGTGAAATCTTGATATGGAAGTTTTGGGTGGAATACACTAAGTACATTGTATAGAAAGTGAAAATGTGATAACTGTTAAATTTATTAGCATATATCATCCAATTATGAGCAGACTGTTAAGAGAGTGAATGTAACATTGCCTTAGTTCTTTTTCAGAAATTAAATTGTTTCTCTTCTTTCATCTAAAACCGTTTCTTCAAATGTCTGGTTTTAGGATCTTTGTTTTCCCAAATACAACTCCGTCCCTCAAAATGAATAACCAGATGCAACATTTAAATGATGTACATGCGAACAACATGCGTAATTTTGTTTTTGTTGCCACTTTAAAATGTTCCTCGTGATGCAGCTAGCGTTAAAATTGTTTCAGAAGGCCGTTGAAGATATGTAAAGAGCCTTAAGTCTAGTTTTGAATTTAGAATTTTAATAATTTAATATAGGATTGATCCTCACAAAATTAAAGTGTTAATTATTACTTTCCTACTATGTACACTAAGTAGGGGAAGTATTGCATTCCACCGAAAAATTCAATATCAAGATTTCACCAGAAATACATGTTTTGAGGTGTCCTGAATCCAAATAAACGTGCGTGTGTGTGAGAGAGAGAGAGAGAGAGAGAGAGAGAGAGCATAACTCAAAAACAGAAGTCGGATAAATACCAAACTTGGTACTTAAGTTTACTGTTTTCCAAGGATGTGACACGGGTTTTCAAGAAAATCCCCCCACACCAGACTGCCCTTTACATGGAACTTGTTTTGAAAATTGTAGGTTTCTCAAAAATGGCTCTAAAGATTTTGATTAAAATATCATATGATTAAGATATTTTCATGGTAAGTGAAATGTATATCTTGAATTTTCTGGAATTGTCCCCAAAAGCCCTCTTCATTCTGAATGACTTTTGCATAACTGGTAAACCATAATAGAGAGACAAAATTTGGCTAGAAAAAATGTAGATCTTGTTAAAACACACAAAATTAGCAATAAGATTTAACATCTCATATCTCAATTAACATGAAGTAGATGGAGAATAAGCTTTGTAAAAATAGTTTGTACGAGAGTAGAGAAAGTCACGTGAGTGCAACACATCAGTTTTTTTTTCTTCCCCTCTTTTCTTCCACATCTACCATGAGTAGGCTAAAGTTGAAAAGCTAGAATCAGACTGAAAAGTTCAGTGCCATAGACAGGATTTGAAACATGGATCTTTGCTTGCCATGCTGTTGCTCTACCATTACAACAAAATTCCCCATCTGACTCACATTTTTCCTGGTAAATCACAAGGCATTCTCAAGTTCATTTGGAGATAACATACCCCAATCATGTCATTGTACTTTATGACCCAAGCTTTATAGTTTACCACAATTATATCAATCAATGCTAATTAATTGTTGTTAATTGTATATTTTTCATGGAAATGTTTCATTGTTTCACAAAATTTAACCTTTGATTGTAAAGAGCTGTATTCAAAGAATAACATACAAAATCTAAAAGTTTAAGGGCAGGTTTCACCAAACAATGTTAAAAATTCTCTATCATCTTGTTTGCTAACAGTGTGTTCAAAGTTTAACATAATTTAAACATTTTTGCATTTCATCAAGCTTTTGCATTAAATTGTTAGATAACATTTTGTTAACTCAAGGACAACTGCGAACGCTAGCTTTCGAGAAGGCGGTGGCCAAACTACACTACTTCTGAATGTGCTCCGATGCACTTTACTTATCACTGCGCTCTCTGTGTCAGTAGCAGACAATTATTTACTTTCATGTTAGTTGTCATGTGATGTTGCTGATTGTTTGAGGTTAGAATCGCGATGTCAACTGAAATAAATGTTTCACTATTTAAAATGTGTTAATTAGCATCTGATTAATAAGAATAGACATACTATCAAGTGTCAAAAAGCCGACAGTTTTACATTAGAAGATAAGATTGCCGTCTGGGATAAAATCCGCAATTAGTTTAATTGGAATGAATGCGTTTCTCCTAAGCCAGTAAGCAACTGTAGCAATTTTATGCTAATATGATGTGCAGCACCAGAAGTGTTATGTGCAAAGATCATTTAAGATGGTTTAAAAGTGATGGTGGACACTGCATTGAAACTAAAGTGGATGAAATGTGTTATTGCTGATTAATCAAACAGACCCCAAAAAATACTGTTTGCTTTTTGAAGCAATTTGCTTTGGAAACCTTCCGGATAAATCTACAAATGGTAGCTTTGGAAATACCAACATTATCAGCCAGCAAGTTAATGAAAAATGTTAGTAGCATAAAATCTAAGTACCTAATTAACACTTAGCATAGGAGAAAGACACATGCTTCTGTTGATAGTATTCTAACCTCTCATATTTTCCATAAAACCATGCTCATGACTCTTTGGACAGCCTATACCGCTTTAAAAATTCTTCCTTTTGCAGGGTTTCAAATTTATGACGTACGCCTGCTCTTGTATTAAGAATGGCATTAAAAAATGCCAGTTGTAGCAAACTAGCATCAACAGCTTTTCCAAATTCTAAGCATTTAACACAGACCTTAAACACATTGTTAAAGTTAACATTGTTTGATGAAACAGAATTTGTGTTAACTTCAATGTTAAATCAGTTTAACATTGTGTTAAAATTTAGCATTTGTTGATGAAACTGGTCCTAAAGCTTCCAAATTTTCATCATATGACAACTCAATTTTGTTTTTGGAAAGTTAGATACATTGACCGTGATAATTAATTTCATGCTATAATTATGTTCAACAGATCTGCAGTGAACATTTCAACAAATTGTGTGAAATTGTAGAAATCAGCAGTTTCATTATCAAGAAATCTTGAAGTTTTTCTGACATGTCATTGTGATAGAAGGGTGATTGTTTATGAAAATGTTATTATTGATGTTTTCAGTAGCATGCATTGTCCCTAACACCCGGGTTTAGTTATTGTTGGAAATCAATTGAATTTGCTTTATTTAAAGGTTAAAGTTGTGAATAAGCATCACTAAGTAATTTGTTGTTTCTGTTTGTATTTTCAGTCCGGAGCAAAGATCAACATTTCAGATGGATCCTGCCCCGAACGTATTGTTACAGTTACAGGACCAACAAATGCTATTTTTAAGGCATTTACACTTATCTGCAAGAAGTTTGAGGAGGTAAGTGTAATTAGCACTCCACTCTCTACATCTAGCACATTGTTTTTTTGAAACTGGTAATACAAAGATTATTTGGAAAGTTCTTGGAAGAAACACAAAATTATGCCATAAATTTTTCAAATTCTTATTTTTCAACATAGTCTCCCTTGACATCAGTGACAGCGCTCTTTATCCTGTCACGGAAGTCATTCCTCCAGACTTGCAAAATACACCTCTGAAGTTCATGAGACGAATATTTCTTTCCTCCAAGGAACTTTCTAAGTTAAGGGAACAAATGGAAAACTGATGTAGCTAAGTCAGGGGAATAAGGTGGATGTGGCAGCAGATCGTACTCCTCTCTGTTGATTTTTGCCATTGGAACAACACACTTGTGAAGGTGAGCATGGTCTTGATGGTGGATGACTTTCTTCTCTGCCAAATATGGCCCTTTACTCAAGTATTTGTTTGGTTTTCAGTTAAGAAAGTTAGCATAATGTAGCATTTTCCAGGGGAAGGTAGCACACCCTTGGCATACCTGAAAATATGCTGCCTTGATCTTGCTGGCAGATTTCACGCTCTTTGGTAGTGCTTAGATGAATTTTGTTTCAGGTGTGTAGTAGTGCACCCATCATTTGTTACAAAGCTCAACTTTGCTCAGAGATTTGCACTCTGATTCACTTTTGATCCAGTGTCAGCACCCAATTTGTAGATAATGTTTTCATGTCCAGATATTCTCTCAAAATGTGAAACACACCTAACAACTTTGGACACCTTTGTTTGGCAATCCTGCAGAACCATATCGTGTACTTTATTGGTAATTTCTGTTGTTGTGGCAGTGGATATCTATCTTCCTCTTCTGTTGCATTCATACGCTTCATTACAAAGTACTTAATGTTATTTATTCTCCAAGTTGAATAAGCCTATTTCACCTGTAAGGTATGTTAGGGTTCTAGTTTAACAAAAAAGAAACACATGAATAGAAAAGAAGCGAATAACTTAAACAAGATTATAGTTATATAAATAATTATGAAGTATTTGATACAGTAGAGCACAATTGTGGTAAAATGTTTGAGTTGAAATTTAAACACACATTAAATTCTCCACTAACATGTCAAAATTTAAAAAAGACCCTGGGAGTGTCTACCCTATCATTAGTTTCTTGAGTGTTTTTAAATTTGGACATGATTTTTAAACATTTTATTAAGATTGTAGTTATAATAATTTGAAAATTTGGCCAATAAAATGTTCAAAACCTGAAGAGCAATATTTTTTAAAGAACACAATAGTCAGTCAATGGTGTTTGAAGATCCGTATTACAATACAATAGATGTTGATTGAGAATATATCTCTATCTTGAATGAAGATCACATCTATATATTAAATGTTCAGGACTTTCTTCGGAGCTTTCCCGTTGACATGGGTATCCATTTGGAGAGTGTGTGTGAAATCTTTAAAAATAACTTATAAGTTTACCATGACCAGAGCAAACTGGGTCAAAATAAAATTAGGTGTAAAGTATTTACAGCTTACACGATCACTAATAGCAGGAAAAAATAGATCTCGAGTGATTTGTCCTTTATTGCTGTTTATATTCGAATCTTACTGTATGATATATTTGATTGTATACTTGTCGCAGTGGCTCATATGTCGTTCTTTTAACTCTTCTGCTGCAAGCTAGCAAGCATAGTTAACTCAGATTTCCACCAGAAGTTTCTTGATTATGTTGTAGGTTTGGTAAGTGAGGCTTACATTAGATTATTTTCTGTGCTGCAATTACTAATTTTAACCAGTATAGGCTCTAGATTTAACTGAGCTGATAGCTCAAAATGTCTCCATTTTACATTTTTAGTTTTAAATTTCCTCATGATGTACATCTCATTTGAAAGTGTCTTAGTATATGAAAGGATAGAAAGTGTGATTATAATTAGTTTGTGATCGGAAAATGTATCTGAATCACTTACTTTCCAACCAGTAACATATGACAGTATTGATGCATTACATAAACTGATGTCAATATAACTAGGTGTACTCCATTTCTGCAATTATATGTTGGTTGGTTGCCATCGTTGAGAAGGTTTAACTTTTTGGAGTACAGAAAATCATATAGTTGTGTGCCACTCTGGTCATACATCTCGCCTCTACATGCTGGATGATGTGTATTAAATCACCAGTAATAATATAAGGGTTAATAATAATCTCTAATGTACGTGAGGTATTTTCAAAGTAATAAAGACGTTCAGCATAAATATTTATTATATACATTGACAGTTTGCCAATGGTGCGCATATTACTACACAATCCAGTGAACAAAACTGTGGAATAAATAAAGCATTTGATATATTTTTTATTAAAGCTGCTCTAGGTCAATGATTTGTATCCACGTAACATAATATGAGTTTAACTTCAGTCTAAAACCTAGTGCAGTCAAAACTGGTTATAACTAACGTCAAAGGGACCAACAGTTTATGGTCATTATAGCCGACAGTTACAATAACCAGGTGTTTGCTTTGTTTTTTACAAAAAATTTCATATCTGTAAGTTTTAGGCTGCCACAGAGTTGAAACTTCAAAAAGTAGCAGAAATACAGTACCCTAAAGTATTTGTGGAGCAATTTTTCTTATGTTTATGCAGTACCAACATGCCAGCAAGATAAGTGAGGAAAGGAGTAGCAACAATGTAAATTGTTCAATAATGTTGGACACGGTCTTGGATAATGAATGAGATAAAATGTTGAGCATGTTTAAAACCTGCTGTACAGTATAGTAGTCATGATGACACAACTTCGTTCCGGTTACTGTATTACAAGACAGTATTCTGTATATAAGTTACATGAAGGCCTCCAAATGTGATGCACTGTACCTAACACACAAAACATCCATAACGAATACACTATTATTCCACTTCTTTACTTGAAAAATTAACGCACGTTGCAATTTAATTTTCTAGTTTTCTACAATCACAGCAAAGACAGTGTGATATAGTTCTTTAACCAGTTACTTTAACTTTAAAATGCAATGCAGTAATGCATACTACAGTATACTGTCCTACTTGACGTAATCAGTTATCTTTGTTTGCTTTTTGCATTTGACAATACTTTCACTGTAATGCCTTGTCATTTGTATTAAACTCTTCTGTGAAAATAAATTTTTGTAACAGTTTCACTGCATTGATAGCTTTTAAGTGATGCCACAACCAACTGTTCTTCTTGTTCATTTTCATGTTCAATGACATGTTGGCTTTGGATGACAGCTACAATTTCTTCTTCACTCGCTGAGGCACACATGGTAAGATTTATGTCTACCTGGGCAAAGTGCTCTATTTCACAAGTTGACAGAGTTCTTGCTAGGGAAATGTCATCAGCTGTTGCTGAAAACATTTCGCCCTCACCATGTGATGGTGAAGAAATGCTGCATGTTTGAAACCATTGGCAATTGTCTTCCCACACTTCAGATAGCATTAAAGTTGCATCAAGAACATTCAAAACTGTTTCTTTACCTTTGATTTTTTGTGTCATGTTCATCACTTAAAGTTTCCTGTACTGCATTTTTAGAGAGTTTATAACTCCCTGGTCCATAGGTAGTAGAAGTGAAGTGACGTTTGGAGGTAAAAACACAAGCTTTACGCACTGCAGATTGTTGACTACTGCATGAGCAGGGCAGTTATCAACCAGGAGAAGAACATTTTGTTTCTTTGATTTCAGCTGAGAGTTCCAGTTATACAATCACTTTTCAAAAATGTCAGATCTCATCCAAGATTTTGCATTGGTTTCTTAAACTACAGATAGTGAGTGAGAGTTTTTTAAAGCATCTAGGTTTTCTCAATTTTCCAATCACCAAAAGCTTTTCTTTACATGATCCTGTCATATTTGCAGCAACCATAACTGTGATTCTTGTCTTAGACATTTTCCCACCCGAACACTTTTACTTTTAAATTTCAGTCTTATCTGGGGTTACATTGTAAAACAAGCCATTTTTTTCTGCATTGAATATATCATCTGGTTTGTAACCTTCACACCACTGGTCACTTCTTAGTTAGCCACTCCTCTGTTACGCCATCAGGTACACCGGCAGCTTTGCCACAAATTTTCCCAGCGACAATATCATGGCGAGCTCGGAAGCATATCCAAAATGAAGAACAATTGAAGTTCGGATTTTCCAACAGATGCGCAAATACAGCAGCTTTTGCTTGAAGATTAGGTTCACTAATCGGCACATTATTTGATCTATACCACTACCATATAAGTAAAGCTTCTTCAATATCATTTTACTCAGATCTTGCCCGCTTGTTTTATCTTCGAAAAGAGGCTGTATTTTCTCTCTGTCCTTCCAAATTGTAGAAATCATAGAGTAAGAGACACCCAATTCCTTCTTCATGTTGACATTTGTTTCCCCATTTTAATCACCATATGTGTGATTTTTCTTCAATATTAAATACTTACCTGTTTTGTTTTTTTTTTTTTTTTTTTTTTTTTTGGCGACTTCTTTAAATCGATGCTTGCACTGACTGTTTAACGCACATACTGATTTGAAATCTACCATCTACACAAAACAAGGGTTTGAAAATAAGCATTTCATTGTTGTTAGCAATCCCCAATTATGTAACAAACAAAAATATAAGTTGGACGTAATGCTGATATATTTCTCCAGAAATGTAATAAAAATACATAGTTTTATACAATAAGTCGTACTAAGTGATTTTTTTTAAATGTAGCATTTAGATAGGACCATTAGATTTTGCTGTTATAGCCAATACATTGTTAAAAGTGATGTCACTATAAATGGTATCGACTGTTCTTTATTTCCCCTGGTATTAGGCTCTTGTGTGCTGAGAATTATTACTATTTGTATTTAAGCCTGCATTTCTAACAATTAACATATAGATATGGATTTATATACATTTTGTTGGTAAATTATTAATTCAGCAATAGTTCATTTTTGACCTTGTTATGTCAACAATTTTTTTATATGCGGGACATTCTATTGATGTTGCAAGATGCGCACAATCACATTGTATAGCATAGACTCTGTTCATCATTCTGTTGATATATTGTAAACAATTAACACATTTGACCTTTAAAATCATGCTCACAAGAGCATTGAAGACAGCACTTTGGAGATTACAGTCTGTACTAAAATGTCCAAAACCTTAGCAATTAAAATGTATAATGAGACACATTCTTTGACTGGGCATCATCAATGCAGATGTTGTTCTGATCACAGCATACTCTGATATCTGCTCTCCAGCTTTCCTCAAAAACTGTACGTGAAGCTTTGTGTAGGATCCAGTAGGAGGCAATGCTGTACTGATGAGTTTTGCTTTATAATGCACGAGTACAGCTCCTCTTGTATCATACCATGGAAAATAACTTGTGGGTCACAAATCGTTAGATTAAGTTTCGATATTATTTAACAGTTGTTAAATTCATCCTCAGTTTGTAATTCCATTATTTCTCACTCTCTTCACTTTGTTAACCTACAACACATGTGTTTTTACAATTGAGATTGCATAACAATTGAAATGTTTGTTCTGAGTCCCTTATTTTCTCTGGCTACTTTGGAGATATTAAAACTACATGTGTAGAACACTTGAATAATATGAATAATATTGATTTCTCAATACTCACAATTACATTACATGCTTTTAGAATATAATAATATTTGCAAATATTAGGCTATTTATGCTTATAAATTCACTTCTTGGCTGCTTGCCTATGCTACTGTATGGTCTCAATACACACAACTCCTGGTTTTCTGTGTATTGATGCCTACTTGCTTACATTATTGGTCTATTTCATTACCTTTAGCCCCCATCTTCATAGTAGTCATTCTTAATCATTTCTCTTTGATTTACCCAAATAGTTTCCCATAACTTTTATATTTTTATCCCGTTTTACAGTCAGAATCTTCCTTATTAATACTTCCCATCCAGATTTTTCCATTTCTGTTGCCAAAATTGTTCTCTCCATGTTTTTGTTTGGTTACAGTATAACATACAGTTCTGTTCACTTCCCCACAAATTGAGCATTTTGCTATATCTCGTCTTGTTTTTGTGTGGTTACAGTATAATATACAGTGGACATTTTACTATATTCTTGTCATGTTTTTGTTTGATTACAATATCGCATACAGTGGAAATCCATTCATTTTTCCACACATTGGACATTTTACTATATCCTTGTCATGTTTTTGTTTGGTTACAGTATAATATACCTGGAAATCTGTTCACTTCCCCACACATTGAACATTTTACTTTATCCTCGTCATGTTTTTGTTTGGTTACAGTATAGTATACCTGGAAATCTGTTCACTTCTCCACACATTGAACATTTTACTTTATCCTCGTCATGTTTTTGTTTGGTTATAGTATAGTATACCTGGAAATCTGTTCACTTCTCCACACTTTGAATATTTTACTTTATCCTCGTCATGTTTTTGTTTGGTTACAGTATAGTATACCTGGAAATCTGTTCACTTCTCCACACATTGAACATTTTACTTTATCCTCGTCATGTTTTTGTTTGGTTACAGTATAGTATACCTGGAAATCTGTTCACTTCTCCACACTTTGAACATTTTACTTTATCCTCGTCATGTTTTTGTTTGGTTACAGTATAGTATACCTGGAAATCTGTTCACTTCCCCATACATTGAACATTTTACTATATCCTCATCATGTTTTTGTTTGGTTACAGTATAGTATACCTGGAAATCTGTTCACTTCTCCACACATTGAACATTTTACTATATCCTCATCATGTTTTTGTTTGGTTACAGTATAGTATACCTGAAAATCTGTTCACTTCTCCACACATTGAACATTTTACTATATCCTCATCATGTTTTTGTTTGGTTACAGTATAGTATACCTGGAAATCTGTTCACTTCTCCATACATTGAACATTTTACTTTATCCTCATCATGTTTTTTTTTGGTTACAGTATAGTATATCTGGAAATCTGTTCACTTCCCCATACATTGAACATTTTACTATATCCTCATCATGTTTTTGTTTGGTTACAGCATAGTATACCTGGAAATCTGTTCACTTCTCCACACATTGAACATTTTACTATATCCTCTTCATGTTTTTGTTTGGTTACAGTATAGTATACCTGGAAATCTGTTCACTTCTCCACACATTGAACATTTTACTATATCCTCATCATGTTTTTGTTTGGTTACAGTATAGTATACCTGGAAATCTGTTCACTTCCCCACACATTGAACATTTTACTATATCCTCTTCATGTTTTTGTTTGGTTACAGTATAGTATACCTGGAAATCTGTTCACTTCTCCACACATTGAACATTTTACTTTATCCTCATCATGTTTTTGTTTGGTTACAGTATAGTATACCTGGAAATCTGTTCACTTCTCCACACATTGAACATTTAACTATATCCTCTTCATGTTTTTGTTTGGTTACAGTATAGTATACCTGGGGAAATCTGTTCACTTCTCCACACATTGAACATTTTACTATATCCTCATCATGTTTTTTTTGGCTACAGTATAGTATACCTGGAAATCTGTTCACTTCTCCACACATTGAACATTTTACTATATCCTCTTCATGTTTTTGTTTGGTTACAGTATAGTATACCTGGAAATCTGTTCACTTCTCCACACATTGAACATTTTACTTTATCCTCATCATGTTTTTGTTTGGTTACAGTATAGTATACCTGGAAATCTGTTCACTTCTCCACACATTGAACATTTAACTATATCCTCTTCATGTTTTTGTTTGGTTACAGTATAGTATACCTGGGGAAATCTGTTCACTTCTCCACACATTGAACATTTTACTATATCCTCATCATGTTTTTTTTGGCTACAGTATAGTATACCTGGAAATCTGTTCACTTCCCCATACATTGGACATTTTACTTTATCCTCATCATGTTTTTTTTTTTGGTTACAGTATAGTATACCTGGAAATCTGTTCACTTCTCCACACATTGAACATTTTACTTTATCCCCATGTTTTTTTTGGTTACAGTATAGTATACCTGGAAATCTGTTCACTTCCCCATACATTGGACATTTTACTATATCCATGACATGCCGTATGCCTTTCAAGTTTCTAGCTCCTGTTCTTGCCCATGCAAATCCTTCTTGTCCCAATTTATTACATATCTCTATGTACTTTTCCCTTTCCTATACTGTTTTTGTTTCCCCATATATTCTCAAGGAGCTTTTCCAACTTGTACTGCCTAAAACATTTTGTCTGTCAATATCTTTCAGCCTATTACTACTTCTTTCCAAAAGCCTATAATGTGATATTCTGCATTTGTCCATGCATTTCCCGTACCTGTTATTCCATAACATTTTTAATAACCATGACCCTTTCCACTTTTCTCTTTTATGTGAAAACATTCTTTGATAATATCACCTTCTTCCAGATTGGAAATTCAATATAAATATTTCATAGCTCTTGTGAAAATTTTGATCTTGGTGGAATACCTACCAATTTCTAACTGTGCTGCCCCATTTGGTGATGCTATCGATAGACCTAAAATGTATTTGCTAAAAGATCTATTGACTTTATCGACCTCTCCCCAAGCACCATCTTCACCCCATACCTCTGTCCCATGCAACATCTTGCTTTCTACTGTGGCAGTGTAAATTCTTTCAAGCCATTTGACATTTGTGTCTGGCAACTTTTTTAAACATGATCTTATAACATTCATGGCCATTTTACCTTTCTGTAGACATCTGTTTTGTTCACTTCTGTTCAAACTTAGTCTTACCCCCAGGTAATCAAATCTCCTTAGCACTTCTATTTCTGTTACTTCTCATCCTTACATAGTTGATAATCTTTGTTTTCTTTTCATTTACTTTCAGTCCCTATTTTCTACAGAAATTCCTTACCACCTCGATTTCCCTCCTCCGTAAGATATGGACCCAACTACTAAGTCATCTGCAAATAATAGCCTGGAATTTCTTTGTTATTAATAGCTGGGAGTTATTGTCTCCAGCATTTTATTGAACAGTTTTATCACTATTTTTCTTCCTAGTTTCATCTATCGACCAAGCCTTCCAAAATTCCCCTGGGATACCATCAGTACCACTTGCTTTGTTGGTTTTTAACCTCTTAATTTGTTCGCACAGTTCAACGTCCATGACCTATCTAATTCATTAATTACCTGCTGGCCTCCATGCAAAAGTTGCTCTACTCTCACTATGTTGTCCTGACCTAACAATGTTTTAAAATGCGAGTTCCATTCACCTGGGTTTATATCATGTTCTCTTGTGCCCTTTCCTTATAGGTTTTTTACTATTGATCATTTTTTCTTTGTGTCATGGGTTTTTACCACTTCATTTAATGTTTGGCTTATTCTTAACTCCCATTTCTGCTTTTTTTTTCCCTAAATAAGGCACCTATATGTCCATCTAAGGACCAAAAAATTTTGCCTCCCCCCCCCCCCCCTGGACTGCTTTCTCAACTCTTGTGTTACTCTTCTTTTTGCCATTTGGCAATCCTTATCAAACCATTTTGTTTTGCTATCCTTATAGGTCACAGCTTTCATCCCACCTCCCGCCATTTTCACACTGTATTTGTGTTTCTAGAGCTTGATTTATTTTATTAGTATTTAATAAGCTTTCTACTCTTACTTGCCATATTTTCCCATTTGCTGAATTTAATTCTTTATAAAATATTTCATGCTTTTCTTCCCTCCATTTGTATACTTCCACAACTCTGTACCTTTCTTTCATATCACTATTTCCTTCTCCTAATTTTAATCTTAATGGAAAATGACAGCTTGATGTTATCCTGTTTATAATCTTAAAGTCCATAATCCTATTGTCCACATCTAGTGAGCACATTATATAATCCACCACACTTTGAGCATTATTTGCAAATGTGAATTCCCCTTCAGTCCAAATCCTTCAACCCATTACAGATCGCAAGATTATACTATATTCTTTGCAAAAATTTATACTTTTTTTTCCCTTCATTATTGATAACCTTATTTTTGCTGTGCCTATTCTATGTTTCAATCTGCTTGTCAAACTCTTCAGTGGGGTCAATCAGTGTAACTGTTGTTCCCATATTCTTGCATTAAAGTCACCAACAATTATTATTTCCCCTTTATCATACTTTTTTCTCAGCACTTCAATGCCCCAACTGACTTTCCTAAACATGTTTGTATCAAAGTACTATAATGTAGTAGGGGGCTATACACAATGTAAGCCATAACATTGATGTGTTCTTATCTTTCCTCACAAAACAACTTAAACCACCTGAAGCTCTACTTCTCTTCTAATTCTTCACGCCATGTTCACTAGAAAAGTCAAACCCAAGTAATTCTATATTTCCACTACCATTATCATATCACGATGTTTTAATACACACTGAATTTCACCGCTATGCACTTTCTCTAGTAGACCCTCTACATTCCAACTCACTAACGATAACTTGAATCTTTCCTCTCTGGATTCACCCGCCTTCTTGTACACATGCAATCTTTCACTTCCAAAATACTGCCCGATGGCATTGATACAACATTTAAACTTTGATTTCACACATCCAAGCCAGCTGTTGCCTCCCTCCATGTCTTTTCAATCAGCTGTGTTTTGTGTTGCACTGACCTTCACGGTGACGCCATTGATGATGTATTTTCCCCATCCCTCCTTGGCTGTGCTGGCGGTGACACTGGCTTCATCAGTAGTGACGTATGCGCCAATTCTCTCTGGTAATCTCCCGGCTGACCATTCCTTCTAGCATCCATCACAAGTGAAATATGATCCTCTCCAAAGCGATGCAATGCTGATAATGTTTCTGTTTCACTCCATTGACCCCTAGATCGCTTTCTTCATTTTTATTGCTACCAGTTTTAATTCCCATTGCTTCTTTCCCAAGTCCTGCTCAATAAATGTTTTTGTGCCTTTCAGCTGCTTCCCATTTGAACTTCATTGTAGCCATTTTCATGATTATTGGTGTTGGCCCTTTTCTTGTAATTCTGACACAGTCAATCTCCCATCCGACCATATTTAGTTTAAGTTTCTCTTGAAAGATCTCCTCTATATCTTGCCAGGCTCGTCTATTCCAAAAATTATCAGATTTAGCTTCCTATTTCCTTCCTTCAAGTTAATTTTTTAAATTCTTTACCTCACTTACAGATTCTTTTAGCGTTGTTTTTATGATTTCAAACTTGTCTCCGATTCTCTTATCAATTCTGTTTTCCATGTTCTTAATTTCCTTTATCTCTTTAGTGTTAGTTTCTTGCCTATCTAATCCATTGTTGGTTCAGGATTCATTTCCACTCCATCAGTTATTAATAAGGTCCACACACATAAATATACCAGAAGCTTTATTCCTTGTTCCTTCCTCTGGTTGTTGCGTTAAAAGCACCAATTCTGATTTGGTACGTTTACACGTCAATACCCATCTTTTTCCACCATGAGCATGTATGCGGACACATCCATCGCCCTTTGCAAACCCCCCCATGTAGAACACTTACGAGGTTGCTGTTGTTTCCATTGACTTGAAGTGATTGTAGCATACGTAGGCGAAGAAGGATCCTTCATGGATGCCGATGGTAACTCAAGTAATGTGTGTGTATTATCTCTTTTGCAGTAGCCACCAATTTCAAAACATTTTCACACCACTTTTATCATTGCTTTTATCTTTCGTAAGCACTTCAATTATATTATTTAATTTTCTGCAGAGCAGTACGTTGCATTGATTTTTTTTTTTTTTTCACCACCTGTAAACCAGCTTTTAATGTGTTTTAAAAATGTATCAAAATGCAACGTAAGTGCGAAATCAAATTTATTTCAAATAAAACCTTTCTTTTTTTCCTTCTGGAAACTTCAACTGTGGAGTTTGTGAATTCTTGGAATGTTTGACACACTTGAACACCATTCTGGAAGGCGGAATGGTAACGTGAAAAGGGCAGCAGTTTCCTTTATTTGGTGAAATTAGCATAATTAATAAATTTTAGTTCCATTAGGAAATTTAAAATAAAGTTTAAAATCTGAAGTTGTCAGCTTAGGGAAACAATCACAGCTGTGATCCTAATGTCAATGTAAGTGTTAGGCTAAGTTTGTGACTCGGGTATCAGTCACAGTACATTGATTACTAGTTGGAAGGCTCTTTCTACCCTTTGCACAACTGTAGGCACAGTGTTAGTGTGTGGAGGATGGTTACCCACGTTATCTTGCAATCCATGGACTCTTTCACATGAAGATGTAGAAAGTAAAATAAAAAAAAATGTGTTCACTGGAGTTTATGCTTAAGTGCAATCACATGCAGAAAATTTCGGCAAGGGGTTGCTAAGCTTTTTATTCCTGATGGCCAAGTATGGTCAATAGATTTGAAAGATGGCATTTTTTGGGTTAAATAGTTTTGGTGAGGGATATGAATATTTTCATTCGCAGCTTTATGAATACAATTTCTCATAAACCACTAGAATCCTGCAACAAAGACCATTGACATTCTAATTTACCCTACCTTTATTCTGTTGATGTAACTAGGCATTGTTCCATTTAAAACATTGAATGTTTGCTCAAAGAATACACTTTGTCAGTATTATTAAAATCTGTTTATAGGCTAAATGTACCAGCCCCTGACTACCAATCAATGCTGTGAAAACTGCACATCAATATCACTTTCCATTTCCGAAATATTTGCGGTGCAAGTTATAGGTGATTCACCCTGTGTGTGTATGTATATATATATATATTTCCCCCCCCCCCCTCTGTATTATGCTTTAGCCTGTATCAATTTGTCCTATTTTCCCTCTATATTGCTTTAACTTATTTTAATTCAAAATTTGATTTATGGATTTTTATCTCACTTAACCTTTTACAATTTGATTTTTAATTCACATTAATGTTACATATTTCAAAAGACGTGTGTTTATCACATTTGACTCAATTTATATGTTTTCCTTCAAAATGCTGTAAAGTGCTAAATTGTAAATTCATAGGTGCTACAAAATGCTAAATGTACAAATCAAAATAGGACATTTCTCATTTCAAAATGCTAAGAATCACCATCCATACCAAATGACCCTTTAAAACTTATTTTTCTGGAGTTTTCATAAAAATTGAAATATATGCAAAAGGTTTGATAATACACAAACTTGTGCCTCTTCCTTGTATTGTTGTAGATAGATAGATAGATAATTTATATGTATGTTTTCCTACATACTTCTTTTTACAATGTTCCACTTATAAACTAACTTAACATATGTACAAATTTCCTTGCCAGCTATGCTGCTCTTTTTGCCTGGCACCCTGGCCTTCTGGCTCCTCTAAACATTCCTTACTACCTTTTATCCCTATTTGTCCATCTTCTCCTTCCTCCATTTGCCTTTCTACCTTTCTTATCTCTCTTACTTTTCTACTCCATTTCTCTTTTACTTTCTTTAAGAACTCCCCCATATTCTTAATTTGCGTTCTTCTTTTCTCGTTAGCATTTTAATTGCTACTATTTTCCTATCCATTTTTTCCCATTTTTCTTCCCATACTTCTTGTCTCCATTCTGCTAATTCTTTGCATTCTGACATATAATGCTCTGTGCTTTCGTTATCGTCGCATAATTCACAAATTCCATTTTTTTTACCTCTTAACCCTCTCAAGTACATTGCTCCTGTTCTCATCCATGCAAACGCTTCTTTTCCTGCTCTATTACAATAATCTACATACCCTTCTCTTCCCCATTTCCTTTTTACTAAACTATAGAACCCTAGTGACTTTTTATTTTCTAAGCTTCCCCAAATCTCTTGTCTTTCTATATCCTCCACTCTGTTTCTTACTGCTATCCAGAAACCATCGCTATTTCTTTCTCCTATTCTCCAGATATCTCCCATTCCTATCTTCTCCATAATTTTTTCTACCCCTGTCCACCAGCTATTTTTATTTTTCATACTCTTTTGTTGTTCCATGCATATCTTTAAAATTTCCTCTTTATCTTTTCTCAGGCACCTAAACCAAAATTTTAATATCCTTTCCAGTATCACTCCCTTTCTTCTTGTTCTTCCTAATTCCACTAATGCTACTTCTCCTGGTGCTGATCTTGTTAACCCCATTAGCTCTTTACAGAACATTCCGTAGCTCTGGTCTATTTTCCTACTTAATTCAGATCCTCCCCAAATTTCTACTGCATATAACATTCTTGTTTCCACCAATGTTTCATACATTCTTTCTAGCCACTTAGTTGGCATTTCCAATTTATATTTGCACATCCTTACTCCTGTCATTGCTGCCTTTCCTTTGGCTACAACCTTCCTGCTATGCGCCCCCCATTCACCATTACTGCTCAACCTCACCCCCAAATAATCCATCTCCTTGACAACTTCTAATTTTAAACCCCCCATCTGCCATTTCTCTTCTCTTTTTAGTTTATTTCCTCTTTTAAATACCATAACTTTTGATTTATTTATATTTACTTTTATTCCCCATTCTTCGCAGTATTCTTGTATTCCGTTGACTGCTTTCTGTAACCCAATTACCGTTAATAGCCCCGACCATAAGATCATCCGCATATAGTAAACCTGGTATCTCTGTATTTGCTATTATGGGGCAGTGCAGATTTTTTCCTTTCACTCTTTCTAATATGTCATCTATGAATATATTAAATAGTATAGGAGTCAATTTGCACCCTTGTCTTAATCCTATTTTTTGCTCCGTCATTTCTGTAACTCCATTATTTTTACATCTTATACAGAATCTTACATCTTTATAAATCTTTCTGATTTCTTTTATAAAGTTTTTGCTTACCCCTTTCTTGCTTAATTTATAAGCTAATGCTTCCCTATTTATTGTATCAAATGCTTTTTCAAAATCTGCAGAAAACATGTATATCCTTCCTCTTTTCCTGCTCAAGTATTTATCTATTATAGTCTTTATTATAAATATGTTGTCTATTGTTTGTTTACCTTTCCTAAATCCAGCTTGATATTCTGACAGTTTTCCTTCCTCATCAACCCAGCTTCTTAATCTATCGGCCAGTATACCTGTGTATATTTTTCCTAATATTGATAATAAACTTATTCCCCTGTAATTCTCTGGTCTATTTGCTCCTCCCTTTCCTTTGTAAATTGGTACCACCATACTTATTTTCCAACATTCTGGTACATCATTCTTTTCTTTAATTTTATTTAATAATTTTGTCATCATTGTTAGCCCACTTTGCATTTCCCCATATATTTTCCAGAATTCCCCTGGTATTCCATCTATTCCTACTGCCTTACCTTTTTTTATATTCCTTATTTGCTGGATAACTTCCAGCTCTGTGATTTTACTGTCTAATTTCTCATTAAATATTCCTCCTTGTCCTACCTCTTTCATGTCTAACTTTATTCTCTTCCCATCTCCAATTAGCCTTCTAAAGTACCCTATCCATTCATTCGGTGTAATTTCGTTTTTTTCCTCTCTCTTCTTATTCATCATCCTCACTATTTCCCATATTGTATTGTTGTAAGTGCACTCCATTAAAAATCCTCTCCACTTTTGCAAAAGTAATTAAGACACATAATCTCAGTTTTAGGAGGGATTGTTTAAAAGGTTTTGTGACCAGCTTGAAAAGGTAAAGAAAGAAACCAGACACAGAAACAAAACCTTTTAAAAATGCAATTTATGGTTTTAGGTAGCCTACTATATATGTTGTTATCAATTGGTGGTTCAAAATATACCAGAAATAAGGTTTTGTTCAGTTTTATTGTACATATAGATTGTATACAAAGTATCCTCAGTTTGTATATAACTAGTAAATGAATGTGATAATGTTGTTAGTGGAAGTGTACTTGTGAATTTTAATAAACATAATAACATTTCCTTGCTTTCGAAACAAGGCCTGGATTTTATTTTAGCTTTTGTAGTATAACAAGACAGAAAAAGTGGAGGGTGTAGTCCCATTTTAGCAGGTACTGAAGAGCTGGTGATGATTTGCAGTTCCAGGAAATGCAGGGGGCTCCAAATGGATCTGGAATTCCCCGCCCCCCAATCACACTGCGCCTCATTGTGCCAGCATCACAGTGTGGATCACTTATTGGCAAGGGAGGTTCCAAGATCAAGGAAATCCGGGAGGTGACTGGCGCATCAATACAGGTAGCATCGGAGATGTTGCCCAACTCGACAGAGAGAGCCGTGACCATCTCGGGAACCAGCGAGGCCATCACACAGTGCATATACCACATTTGTTGTGTCATGCTCGAGGTAAGTTTTAAGTGTGAACAAAACAGAATTTCAGGTTCAGAAAAAGAGTATAGCTTTTGTAGTAAGCAATATGAACAAATCTTTAAAATTTGTATAAAAATGAAAACTGCAAGTAGTATGCTGTGAAGTGAAATCATTGGCTTTTTAAAGAACCATTTGAGACAACTAATTTAAATATGTATATATTAGTCTACATGGTGAAGTCAACTGCCAGATTTGTGATTTTTTTGTTTCTTTTTCCTTCCCCACCATTTGTATAGCCCCCTTTAACTTCTCTTTTTGTATTGGGGATTTGACTTTTAGAAATAAGTGATAGTGTAATGTAGGTTTTAAACATTGATTCTATTATTTTTTGTTGTTTAACACTCCCACATGCATACTTCCAAACTGCAGAGGATAGGGAATGACTACTGAGAAAAGCACTCTGCAGCCCCAAGCTGGGAATCAATCCCAGAACACTGACAACTCGACCATAGAGACAGTCTTTTTAGGAACATTTGTCAGAAATTGTGACAAATATGACTAAGTGGATTATATTTAGTGGAAACTTCAGATTCTGTAGAGCTGTTTGATATCTTTTAAAATGAATCTCCCATGTATCCCAGTTCGTTAGATTTTTGTACAATTTTCAGAAGCTGGACACTGTTTTCTATATTAGAGTTCTGTTCCAGAAATTAACTGCTCAGTGTGTTTGTTTTCTGTTCAATGGGTTGTTATGTTTCTTTCCAATGTAGATACTGTCACATTTTTACATTTTATTTTATGTCTATTTTAAAAACCTTGAAAGAAGTTGACACATGGGTCATAAGAATAAAAAGCAAGTACTTTCTTAAAGTTCATACAAGTATGAAAATTTTCTGTGATGGTATAATCAGCTCAATGGGAACATACTCGTTTTCATATGAATAAAAACCTACTACTTCACACGAGTATATAGTCATCTCTGCAGCCATCTTGTTCACTTAAATAAGTGCACACACATGCTATCTACACTGTGCATAGTGCACCATGTTAGTGTAAATTGTTTGGAAGCAACGTTTAACTAAAGTAAATGGGTTACTACAGGAGTAATTTACTCCAGAAGTAATGGAAACTCAAATAATGCAGTTTACTCTTTTAGTTATGACTGGAAGTAAGAGCTCATAACTCCTGGAGTGTTGTGTTTGCGCGATTTGCTTCAAGCGATCATAGTTAAGGTTAAGAAAAGGGGGGGATGTCAGCAAAACAGATAGATGAGACAAAAAGAAAATTCATTTAAACAATGTAGAGTGCAAAAATCATGATGTGACAGATGAGTTTAATGCTCCAAGCAATGGGAAACGTACTGAAGAGCAGCTTTAGTCTTCATATTTGCATTGCAGATCACTTGTGTGTTGTTCACAATATTCAACAGATGGGCACAAAATGGGAACATACTTGCCATCGATTGTACCCATAATGTGTGGGAAACCTACAAAAGCAAAGAAAAATTGCCTTTCATTTTCTGAACACGCATGTATATTTATTTGTTTATTAACTTCAAAAGCACTCTTAACAACACAATGATAGATGTGACCTGCAGGCTTAAGGTGAACGTTTACAAGATCGTCTTAACTATCTGATATGTTCCAGTGCGAAACCCTGCAGGATGCATAACAATTGCAGTTTGGGTGATTACAGCTGAATTTCTGTCTGAGTTTTGTTGTAAATGCTCTCCAAGCAGATTCAAAAGGAATGTAAAAGATTCTTTCCTATATTTAGGTTAGAATTTAATCCTGTAGTAACATATTACATGGCGGTGCTCTTACATTTACTTCTACTGTGATTTACTCTGAAAGTATCTGAAAAGAGTAAAATACATCAGAAGTAGTTTACTCTTGTATGGAAGTCACCAAGTGTTGACTTGAATAGTAGTTTACCTCAAAAGTAGAGCTTACTCTAGCTTGGTGCATGCTGCCCTTTGACTATATACTCGTACTAGCTTTGTTGATTGTGAGGTGTTGTTTGGCATTCTGAATTAGAGGAGTAGATTTTCTTGCATCAAAACTGCTCAGGTTTTATCCTATGTTGCATAACAAGTTTCAGCAGTAATGTTACGCAGATATGAAGTCCATCAAGAAATGGAAAATTGAAAAAAACACACACAACAGCATAGCTATAAATTAGCAAAACAATAAATGAAATGAGATAGACAAAAATCTGTTATCATTAAACCAAGCAATTGACTCTAAAGTCATAATTCATAAGGTACGGGATACAGATTCAAATCATACTGTAGAATCCTGGGATGTTTACACTGTTGTTCTATGAAACAAGTTTCTTATAAGTAACTTCATAAATAACTAAATTTCGAGGCTAGGATTTTACATAGTAGGCTTAATTAATAAATCTCACTTTAGATGATACTTCAAAGTTATGTTTTCCTGAAGTAATAGAGTACTTTGAAACTCCTTGAATATTCGTGGCAATGTTGTAAACAAAATGCTTATAGGTAAAATGAAAGGAATAGTTGAAGACCTCTCGGGATAAGGGTATAACCATCAATCATAATTTTTTTTAGGAAAGAGAAAAATTGATTAATGGAATATAACTATGATTTCTTTGAAAAGAACAACGTGAATATGCAAGAAAACAAGTATTTTGAATTTCTAAAACTAAAATCTTATTGATATTAATATTTCAGAATTACCATATGACATTAATTGTAACAGTAGAATAAGGATGTATCATCATAATTTAACATTAAGTATGCAGTTTCTTATTCTTACATATCTAGCTTAAAACAAAACAAAATCATCATCTTTAGAATTCTCTTTAATATGTTTTAGTAATAATAATAAATCTCCCAGTTTAGAACATAACTAGAAATCGTATTTTGCATGAAATAAAATGCCCTTCTGGGTAATATAAAATACTTGACCGTGGTCATTAATTTTCATGCTAGAATGTATTTGCTGCATCTTAATCTTTAAATATTTCAACTGAGGATTAATTCTATTTATTATTTGAATTGATGCAAATTGTTTTAAAAATGAATCCTTGTACATAACTCCTGCTTATTTTTCTGGCTATGCCACTGTATCCGACATTTTGTCATAAAGGAAAATATTTAGATTCTTACCTCAGCCTATGCTTTTATAATGCCTTTTCTTCTCACTCTTATTTAGATATTTCCTTTATATATCTTTCTACTCATTTACATTTATTTAACATCTTAAGGACAATCTAACACAAGTACTGCCAGTCATTGTGAATGATGTTACATCCTTTCTCCAGAAAGCATAATTTCTAGGTGGCTCTAGTGTTCCACCTGTTCAGTAATGTGTCATAAGATGATACTACAGTGCAGACACCCTTATTCTAGGAAAGTTGTAACTATGAGGTGCTGGATGAAGGGTTAAATCTGACTTTTTAAAATCTCAGGATAATTAGTTTTCTTATCAATTTATGAGTAGGTATATGGATTTTGAAATCTACGTTTTACATTGTAAGGTTAATTAATAAAGCTGGCTTTCAATGTTACTTATAGACTGTAACACATCAGATTTTTATTCATGTAACACAGTATGTAGTCACACTTCTAACATACAGTTTGAGTGTTCTCTCTAATTTGTTCTTCAGCAGCAGTGATCTAAACAGCATTAGATGCCACTCTTATCTCAATTTGTATAAAAATACAGTAGAATCTTGTTTGCATGTTTTTGTAGGGACCCAAGGATTTGGACGTCATAGACTGGAAAATATGTTAACAAAAATACAAAATCTAGAATTTAAAAACATAATTATGTAATAAAATCTAATAATATATCTTGCCTCCCAAACGGATTTGAAATATGGATACTATTTACACTGGTTTGAAATACATATCTATGGTTGCTTTGTTGGTTTTAATGCCAGAATGTTACTGTCCATCTTGTTTAGTAAAGTCATTACATCATCATCATCAGCTTTGAAACTACACACATATTGCTTCACTACATCCATTTTCTCCCTCGCTTCCAACACTGGGAATTGGCTCGGATCTGGCTCATCAATTTCATCTCCCAGTGACGCTTCTTCTTTCATTTGTTCCTTAAGTATTTCATCTATTGTCACTGTTTCACACACTGGAATTCCATTGTCAGTATTTACTTATGTTTCAAAAGACACCCTGGCGCCATCTGCTATTTGGTGCCATTCTTCACACTCGTAAAATTTGTTTTCCAGCATGATGTCGCCAAGAACCCGGCAAAAGACAGCTTAATAAATCAGTTCCTAATGGTACCTTGCATCACAGAATTCTAGGCAGTCCTAATGAAATGCATGGCATCTTAAGACTGATTTTTCTTGTCTATTTCAGTGCAGCCAACCGTCTCTTTACCAGCCTCTTCCGATACGTTTGCTTCATGCACCAAATTATGCCTTGATCTAAAGATTGTAGCTTACTCGTGCAGTTTGCTGGGAGGAAAATGGTCTTTGTTTCTTAAATTTGAAACAATTGGTGGATGAGTGGCATACTGATCAATGAAAAATACAATTTTCCTCCTTATGCCCAGTTCTTGCGTCTCATGTACATTAGAAATTTTCAAATACCGCAGAAGTTAACCAGGTTTTTGTGTTAGGAGTGTACTTCCATGAAAAATATTCCACATTCTTGAAGTATTACAGACTGCATGCTTTTCCAATAACCAGCAGTACCAATTTCTCCATTCAGTTTTCTTTATAGCACAACAAAGCTGTAATCCTCTCCTTGTTAAGTTTCCCACCATGACAGTGCCCTTAAAATCCAAGGTTTTGTCTGGCAAAAGATGGAAAACAAGTAGCATTTTATCTGCATTATAAACACCATCAGGGCTATAGTCTTTCAAAATTGATGGGAGTGTTATATTTTTCCATATTTCTATATTTTGCACAATGTAGCATCATCTAGGGCAGCAGCCTCACCTCAATCACGTCTGTAAACTAAGCCATGTCTATTCTTGAATCTTTCATTCCAGCAATTGGATGCTTTGAAATCATTCAGTCCCATCTTCTGTGTTAAATATGTTGGCTGAGCTCAAACCACAGCTATTGTCACATTTGAAGCTCTTGCTTGCGTAAACCACTTTAGTAAAACATCTTGTAATTCTGGCCAGGACGATTACGCTTTCTTTTAGTATTTTTCCCTTCTTCAAAAGCAGTTTCAATTGTTTACATTTGCATACTATCATGTTTAAGGTTACAGAGGTATGTTCAACTTGCATGCTATATCCACACATCTCATATTTGAATTGCGATCGCTTCAAGGATTTTCAGTTTTTCACTGTTGGTTATTTGCCACACTTTCTTTTTCTCCATTGCAAACAAAAAGTTAAAATACAATCTATTGTGTGTTTGGTCAACACTCAACGTAGAAACTATCGTCGTCATCTACCACGCCAAGCTAAAGTATTATCTATTCCACCCACACAAATATGTACATGCATGCCACTAGTTGCTGGTCTCCACCCCGATTGGACTGAGCAAGGATTGAACAAAGTAGCTAATGAGGATGTCAAACTTTGAACGTAGTAAGCACCTACGCCTACTGGACTGACCAAAGATTGGCCAAAATAGCAAATGAGAACATCAAATGTCGTAAGTGAGAGCGAGAAAACATACTAAACAAATGTTATTTATAACATTTTGTGTCTGAACTTTTATAATTTGTCATACATGGGAAATTGTATTAATGAGGAATGTGCTAACAAGATTCCACTGTATATGCACTTGAATTAAAAAATATTTTAAAGGTATTATGGAACAAATGAATCAGAAATTTCACTGGGATGTTGTAAAAGCACTTGAGTTGCTGATGAATGTTAACAGTAACATATTTATGAGAGGATGCCACTTTGGGAAATGCTATCCACACTTACATCAAGCTGCACTAGTTGAGGTTTCTAGCCACAGAGCACCAAAACCTGATGTTTATGATGATGAATTTCTGTTTTGTTATCCGTGAATTTTTATGAAAATGATTGCTAAAACTCAAGAAAGTTATTACAAACAAGACAGAAAAAAAAAAATTGTAAGAATATTACAGAAATGTTTCTCACCTGTTCAGAACAAGACCCAAGTACATTTTCCAAAAAGTTATCTTGTACGGAGGGTTGCCCCACTTAAGCTCAGACGTTTTTGCTTATGTTTTTTCATGGCAAGATTCCCTTTCCTCACCACCTATTGTGTTCAGTCTGATTTCCACGGGCTTTAACTATGGTTCTGCAGCGCAATTTCCATTGAAGAATTTTGCGTCTAAGAACAGGAAGGGGATGTTAGCCCACTCCTGTCAGGCTTTCCAGAGTCCAATTGTGGTGGGAGAAACAAGGCGCTGTTTCAGCAGACTAAATCCGCAAAAAATCCTTTGGCAAGACATCTGGTGACTTCACAGGGATCCTTTTAAATGGTATCACATTGACAGCCATTTCCATAGCTTTCTGGTGGAAGTAATGGTGGGAAGACTGAGAAGTGTGACTGGATGCTTTATCCATGTGGATTCAAACATTTGGGGCATCCTCACCATTCAATTGAGGAATATCTTTATCAAAAATTGGGTCCATAACATTCCTTTGATAGTAGGTTGCATTAATTTTTACATTGTTGCCAACTCTGTGAATGCTGAGTTTTTCCCAAGAGCAATAATCTGCAACCACCATGAATCCCTTGGAAAACTTTTCCTTGTTCTCCCGAATAAAGCTGGAGCACCCCTTTTGGCCCACTTGATGGTAATAAATGGCTCGGATTTTTTGTGTTACCTAGATAAACCCATGCTTCATCTAAAGAAACCACCCACTGCCACTTTTCACCTTCCAGGTGGTGTTCATGGAGTTTTCTTGCATTGGTGAAGCATTCTCCGATGTGACGCTCTTTCAAGGCGTGTCCACGTGCTTTATGGCGCCATTCTATACCCAAATTGCTGTGTATTATCTGATAGATAGTCCCTTTGGATATTCCAGTGTGGCTAGAAATGCTTCCTTGGGTTGGTGGGTTTTCTTGAGTCACTGTTGCACTCACCTTAGCTACTACTGCTTTAGATTGTGTTGGTTGTAGCCTTTATGTTGCTACTTTTTTTGCACACTGAGCCTCAAGTGGAAATCCATTTTTATGCCACTGTGTTGTACGCCTCGTACACGACTTACTTATGGTAAGACCTTTTTGTTTTCGCATTTCCACTATCACTGAAAGGCTGTAAATGGCATCAGAAAGCCCAACAATGTACCCCTGCCACAGGTTAGCGATTGTTGAAGGCATTACGAGTAAACTTTGTCTCAGACTGGCCCAGCAGACAGCTGGCACTCACAGTGAGCTGATGCAATAATAAACACAAGCAGTTTGACCAATGACAGGGTGGGAGGGTGATTCAAAGTCGTCCAAGCTTAAGTGGGGCAACCCTCCGTATACCTCTTAGTTAAGTATTTGAAGGCAACAGCTCTTCTGCTTTGTATTTCATGTGGTCTTTTGTTCTTTGGAAAAACATGGCTATTGGTTTGGGTAGGTCATAATATAAATTCAAACTATTAGTAGGCAATCGACTTACATGATGTCACATGGATGACTGTTTAAACATTGAATGATGATTGTATTAATTTTATTTACCTCTCCCACATATTCTATACATTGATCTAGAAAATTTTATGATGGAATATCCACTTTACCCCTTATAATTTAATGGATGCTTGCAAACATGAGCTAACATGAATTTTTTTTTAAAAAAAAAAATAAGTTATATGCTTCAACCTCCTCTCAGGGGTGTCCATCTCCCAATACAATAATCCTACCCCTAATTTTTCTGAGAGCTCAGTTTCAACTATTTAGTTCCTTTATTATGCCGCTGATAAGCTATGCAAAGGGGCATTTTATAGGCATTATAGTAGCTATTTGATAGCAGTACACAATACCAATATTTGCAGCAAAAAATTACAAATAAAAATATTTGGCTGGTGGTGTATTATTACTTGATATTTCAATGTATCCTGTTGTATTTATCTAAATAGATCAATATAGTAAGTGTAATAACACTATACGTTCCTATAACTACATACCTACCTATAATGTTATAATTCTTTTATATATTTCCGAAACTTTCATTTGATACGCCACATTATACTATACAGTATGAATTGTACTTGAGCGTTACTTTTTGGGGATGTAGGATACAGCACATTTAAATCTAAAGATAAACTGAGTTAACAATTACAGTACTGGATTAAAAATTGTAATCAATGTCTTTAGATTTCATGGTTAATTTACTTTGATATTTTTGAATTCCCCAAAAATGTTCCTGATGGGCGCAACATGCGCTATGATTCCTCTCCAGGGGCAGCCCTGCACCTGCTGCAGAAACTAATACATAGTCTTTGAGTTTTGCTAATCTCAAGGAAATCTTTGTGATGAGATACAAAGCTTGTAATTTTATGAAAGTTTATTGAAAAAAATGCCATTTCTTATTGGCAATTGCAAAGGTTCATTTTTCTCTGTTTTGATAAAATGATGGGTTTTTTGTGAGCATCCTTCCTATTGTAATTTCATAAAGCCCCATGATATTGCTAATAACTCAAAAAAGTATATCATAATGGATTGTCTTTTGTTTTCCTGCTTTCTCAGTTGCTTAATCTTGGGTAATACAAAAATGTGTGCTTTGTGTTATGAGATAAAGAGAATAGCTCCATCTGGAAGGGGTTAACAGGCAACTTACATATAGAAAATGGGATGTTCCATTGTGTCATATGGGGTGTTTCTTTGGAGTACCATCTGCAGGGAAATGTGCAAGCGCAAAATTAGTCAGTTGACCAATGCATGCCTAACTGTTTAGGAATAAAATGCAAAAAGAATTTCATTTGTATCTTTTTTGTTTTGTCCATGGAGGATGTTTCTTCTATAGGCAATTGAATTAAAATGCTCATTATAAAACTCAGCCTTCCTGGCCTTTCACTACTACTTTAAATGGGAGCGGCAAATGGTTAACATTATAACCGGCGACGTGCTGGAAATTCCAGATTGGCACAGTAACTAAGTGATCTGACTATTCCCCAGGGAGGATCCCTACAAAAAATGAGGCAAGCAAAATGATCTGCTCCATCTTCTCATCTATGGCCATATTATGACACTTCCATTTGAGGAACAAAAATACTCACTGCTGGGTGGTACTCCACAAAATGTCTCAGTGCACAGAGAGTGAAGCATCCTAAGACTGGCCTCTGTGGAATCCTGTTGCCCACAGTGCACTGGAAACAACTCAATTTCTGTAGCCCCATCCCCCAAATCTGGCTCATGTGACATGTTAGTATTCCCCATAATAATGTGGCAGTCAAATGTTAACCCCACCCCACAAATCTGGCTCCATGTGACATGTTAGTATTCCCCATAATAATGTGACAGTCAAATGTTAACCCCACCCCACAAATCTGGCTCCATGTGACATGTTAGTATTCCCCATAATAATGTGGCAGTCAAATGTTAACCCCATCCCACAAATCTGGCTCCATGTGACATGTTAGTATTCCCCATAATAATGTGACAGTCAAATGTTAACCCCATCCCACAAATCTGGTTCATGTGACATGTTAGTATTCCCCATAATAATGTGGCAGTCAAATGTTAACCCCATCCCACAAATCTGGCTCATGTGACATGTTAGTATTCCCCATAATAATGTGGCAGTCAAATGTTAACCCCATCCCACAAATCTGGCTCCATGTGACATGTTAGTATTCCCCATAATAATGTGGCAGTCAAATGTTAACCCCATCCCACAAATCTGGCTCATGTGACATGTTAGTATTCCCCATAATAATGTGGCAGTCAAATGTTAACCCCATCCCACAAATCTGGCTCCATGTGACATGTTAGTATTCCCCATAATAATGTGGCAGTCAAATGTTAACCCCACCCCACAAATCTGGCTCCATGTGACATGTTAGTATTCCCCATAATAATGTGACAGTCAAATGTTAACCCCACCCCACAAATCTGGCTCCATGTGACATGTTAGTATTCCCCATAATAATGTGGCAGTCAAATGTTAACCCCATCCCCCAAATCTGGCTCATGTGACATGTTAGTATTCCCCATAATAATGTGGCAGTCAAATGTTAACCCCACCCCACAAATCTGGCTCCATGTGACATGTTAGTATTCCCCATAATAATGTGGCAGTCAAATGTTAACCCCATCCCACAAATCTGGCTCATGTGACATGTTACTATTCCCCAAAGTAATGTGACAGTCAAATGTTAACCCCATCGCACAAATCTGGCTCATGTGACATGTTAGTATTCCCCAAAGTAATGTGACAGTCAAATGTTAACCCCATCCCACAAATCTGGCTCATGTGACATGTTACTATTCCCCAAAGTAATGTGACAGTCAAATGTTAACCCCATCCCACAAATCTGGCTCCATGTGACATGTTAGTATTTCCCATAATAATGTGACAGTCAAATGTTAACCCCATCCCACAAATCTGGCTCATGTGACATGTTAGTATTTCCCATAATAATGTGGCAGTCAAATGTTAACCCCATCCCACAAATCTGGCTCATGTGACATGTTACTATTCCCCAAAGTAATGTGGCAGTCAAATGTTAACCCCATCCCACAAATCTGGCTCCATGTGACATGTTAGTATTTCCCATAATAATGTGACAGTCAAATGTTAACCCCATCGCACAAATCTGGCTCCATGTGACATGTTACTATTTCCCAAAGTAATGTGACAGTCAAATGTTAACCCCATCCCACAAATCTGGCTCCATGTGACATGTTAGTATTTCCCATAATAATGTGACAGTCAAATGTTAACCCCATCGCACAAATCTGGCTCCATGTGACATGTTAGTATTTCCCATAATAATGTGACAGTCAAATGTTAACCCCATCGCACAAATCTGGCTCCATGTGACATGTTAGTATTTCCCAAAGTAATGTGACAGTCAAATGTTAACCCCATCGCACAAATCTGGCTCCATGTGACATGTTACTATTTCCCAAAGTAATGTGACAGTCAAATGTTAACCCCATCGCACAAATCTGGCTCCATGTGACATGTTAGTATTTCCCAAAGTAATGTGACAGTCAAATGTTAACCCCATCGCACAAATCTGGCTCCATGTGACATGTTACTATTTCCCAAAGTAATGTGACAGTCAAATGTTAACCCCATCCCACAAATCTGGCTCCATGTGACATGTTAGTATTTCCCATAATAATGTGGCAGTCAAATGTTAACCCCATCCCACAAATCTGGCTCCATGTGACATGTTAGTATTCCCCATAATAATGTGGCAGTCAAATGTTAACCCCATCCCACAAATCTGGCTCCATGTGACATGTTAGTATTTCCCATAATAATGTGGCAGTCAAATGTTAACCCCATCCCACAAATCTGGCTCCATGTGACATGTTAGTATTTCCCATAATAATGTGGCAGTCAAATGTTAACCCCATCCCACAAATCTGGCTCCATGTGACATGTTAGTATTTCCCATAATAATGTGGCAGTCAAATGTTAACCCCATCCCACAAATCTGGCTCCATGTGACATGTTAGTATTCCCCAAAGTAATGTGACAGTCAAATGTTAACCCCATCCCACAAATCTGGCTCCATGTGACATGTTACTATTCCCCAAAGTAATGTGGCAGTCAAATGTTAACCCCATCCCACAAATCTGGCTCCATGTGACATGTTAGTATTCCCCATAATAATGTGGCAGTCAAATGTTAACCCCATCCCACAAATCTGGCTCCATGTGACATGTTAGTATTCCCCAAAGTAATGTGACAGTCAAATGTTAACCCCATCGCACAAATCTGGCTCCATGTGACATGTTAGTATTCCCCAAAGTAATGTGACAGTCAAATGTTAACCCCATCCCACAAATCTGGCTCATGTGACATGTTAGTATTCCCCAAAGTAATGTGACAGTCAAATGTTAACCCCATCCCACAAATCTGGCTCCATGTGACATGTTAGTATTCCCCATAATAATGTGGCAGTCAAATGTTAACCCCATCCCACAAATCTGGCTCATGTGACATGTTAGTATTCCCCATAATAATGTGGCAGTCAAATGTTAACCCCATCCCACAAATCTGGCTCATGTGACATGTTAGTATTCCCCAAAGTAATGTGACAGTCAAATGTTAACCCCATCCCACAAATCTGGCTCATGTGACATGTTAGTATTCCCCAAAGTAATGTGACAGTCAAATGTTAACCCCATCCCACAAATCTGGCTCATGTGACATGTTACTATTCCCCAAAGTAATGTGACAGTCAAATGTTAACCCCATCCCACAAATCTGGCTCCATGTGACATGTTAGTATTCCCCATAATAAAGAACAAGTTTGTGGCCAATGATTTGAATAACCTGAAGCCACATTGGTCTCTCTTCTGGAGGGAAGCTTGGCATTCAGCATTTACGAAGTTATTTAAACAGATAAGATGTTAATTAGAAGTAATGATGATTTCTCATTTTTTAAAAGTGTTATTGTGAAAACTTTGAAGAGTGAATCTTGTGTGATTGTGTTGATTATTGCAATTGAGTGTTTTATAATTGCTTGTGTTGTTATGTTGCAGTCCCCTCCTAAAGGTGCCACGATCCCTTATCGCCCCAAACCCCAAGTGGCTGGTCCAGTGATCCTTGCCGGTGGACAAGCTTACACTATCCAGGGTAACTATGCCGTGCCTGCCCATGCCGACGTAAGTACAATGCCCTTGTTCCCGGGCTTGGCTCCGGTTGCCGCCGGACACACCCCGTTGGGCCTGCCCCCCTCCCCACTCCTCCATACCGCCGCCGCGGCCGGCCTGGCGGCAGATCCACTGCTGAAGAACGGACACTTGCAAGCTGCGTTACCGCCCGCGCATCTAGCGGCTGCCGACGTAAGTCTCTGGGTGCAGCTAACCTCCGACCCCAAACCCCCGACACACATAACCCCTTAGTCACACAATGCTAACTGCGAAGGCAAACTTAACGCTTGTTAAGTTTTCCTTCATTTGTGTGCCATGTGTTTGCAAGCTACAGCTCCCAGGGACCTCAAAACTAACAGCTATGTTTGCTTTGCATTCTTCACTGCAGCCCTGGCAACTGGAGCTTTCCTTCATCTTCATTTCTCTTAGTGCCACTTTCTAACAGAATCAGTGTTGTGTTTTACAGGAGTAGAAATTGGCACTTTGCTTTTTACGTTACTTAGTTGTTCCCAGTATGTAGACAAGCTGTTCCATTTAACGCAGTGGAGAAACCCCGTCAACAGTTGCTGAGAAATGTTTTTGTTGTAGACTGTTCAGTTTTTCCACTGCGTTTGATGGAAATAACTCACACAACCCTTTTCCCTTAGTTTGGTATGTTAGTGTTTAAACCACAAGGCTTTGAAATGGATGGGATATGGAAAGTCAGGCATATTAAGCAGTATTAACAACTCTTGATGTTTTTTATTTCCTTTCTTTTCTGCATTTGTAATTTTATTTTTATGCTTTTGTGTTAATGGGTGAGGGTACGTCATAGCTTGTGTTTCTGTTTCTGTCATGCTGTAGGCAAAAAACATGTTTAATAATGTTATGAACATGTTTATATGCTTTGTTTGCTATAAAATGTTTTGAGAAATCTTCTGGCACTCAAGTATTTATCCATTCCACACCAGGATACCTTTTCATTCCTTCATCTGGGTATCTTTTGGGGGAAAACCTTGCTAAATTTAATTTTGGACAACTGTTAATAACATTAATTGTGCATGGCTTATTTTCCACGATCTTTTTCGCACACCATCTCTTTGATTACCATTGCTAGATTTTTTTCTTTGATCTCACACTTCTTTTATTTACAAAGTAATGGAACAAATGAAGATGGGCGAAGAAATTTGTACAGTTGTTACTGGACCTCCGAGGGGAGGGGTCCCCCCAACGGGGTTTGCCCGAGCAGCTGCCTGAGCAGGCCAAGATTGACTTCTAGTTTCCTAGTTTTGATTGGGTTTAAGTACTGCCGATGTAAGTGTCCACACTTTTGTTTGTTGTATGACACCCCACCCCCCTGCCCCTCTTACCAGCACCGCTACTGCCACACCCCTGTCTCATACCTTACTGTAGACGATTGGTTTTTGTTTATCCAGCAACCCCCTTTTATTTGTAAGAGTAAGGCATGCTTTCTTTTGTTGGTGTGAACTAGAAGAGAAAAACACTTTTATTTTTACATTGGTGGTTTGTGTCCCTGTAGAAGTTGCCTTCAAATTGTAGTGTTATTCTTTACATTTCCCAGACAGATAAAAGGATCTGTAGCTGACAGTTCAGACGTGTTGTGTCATCATGCTTGTATTTCTTCAGCAGAGGAGAAAACTGTGTATAGGTTGCCAACTTGAGCTTTCTTTTTGTAAAGACCTTCGAGAATCTTTAGCTTTCCAGTTTATTTCTTACTTCAGTATGCAAAATATACACAATACATACTGGACAGAACTTTTCCACCTTTTTTGTCACATTGTAATTTAATGATAATGAAAAACAGCAACATCTACATATTTACTATCTTCACTTTTTTTCTTAAGAGCCGTGTTTTGCCACATTTTAGCTTTTTTGTTTTGTACAAATCATAATTTACACTGATGTTAGGACATTGCAACAGCGGATGAATAACTGACCATGTGCACACCTCGGACTCTCTACATTATCTCTCACAACCTTGCTTATTGGTGATCCTATCTTTGGTATAAACATAGTTACCATCATTGTACATTATGTTTACTGCCTTTTAAGATCATGCATTTACCTAAATTGTTGAATAAAAATATGCATCTTAATTTGTTTGTTCTCACTGAATACTTGAACTTTTTTGTAAGTACTATATTTGGTTTTTGCACTAAGTACATAATAAGTAAACATTACAATATTTATTTTCTATAATGTGTGCGTGTTTGGTTATAGTTGCTTTCCTTAAACATTTTGCTGAAAATACATGGAAGAACTGACTTGGGACTGAAATGCACTAGCAGAGTTCATAGCAATCCCATAATCCAGTTACCAGTTCACAGTGGTATCAAGAGACAATACAGATTCTATTCCATGGCAGGCCTCATCTTAGTTGTTAAGTGTGATTTTCCCTACAAGGGCAAGTGCACTGTTGCCAACTGTGTCTACAGTTCAAAATATGTATAAAATGTACTGATTAAGATCTATCCCTGGTTTAAAGGATGGCATCTAAACCCCCTCTCATATAGTATAATTCTGCATAACTTAACTCTCTTATAATCCAAAATTATTATCAGAAACAAGTAAAGGTGGAAATTTTAGTGTTAAAAGAAGGTTGTTGCTGTGAATGATTATTCGGAGGCAAATTTCAATTGCCGCATTCTGATAATATTTGGAAATAAACACAAAATTCTGTAGGTGTTTTGCTCTTTCAATAAACTTAGGTATTTCTTTGATTTATCCACTATGTGCTGAACTAGCTTGTTTTTTTATTTGAGCAATAAAGTTGCCCCCATTGTTGTAGCCAGGTCACTGGAAGTATTTTGCTCATAGTGAGAGTATCTCCTAGCAACCTCACTCAAGGTTACTGCATTTATCACCTGTGCCTGTTACTTAAACATCAATCTTATTCATCCTCTTTCCACATTAGGATGTTTCCCTTTGCTGAGGTTAGTCCATTAAAAAGATTGCATCATAAGCAGGTTGTACTAGCTCAGGATCTCAATAAAAACAGAGGGAACGCAATTAAATTTTGTTTTTATTGCATATTTCATTCAGGTTGTAGAGAAAATGTAAATTCACATTCTAATGGATGACAGTTAAAACAAAATTTCTGTCTTTTTAACTGTGAGAAAAGCATAAAAATATAATATACAGGCTTTGCAGAAATACGGCAAGTTGGCAACCCTAATGGCAACATCCCTTCCTTCTTAGTATGTTGACTTAAAAGAGGACAGGTACCAGATTGTTCAGCGGTTCAGTACAGAAAATACCTTGGTTGGAAGCTGCTATGCATGTGTTTAATTATATACCTCTGGCAATCATGGAAACTGCCATTTTGCCTTTGCAGAGGTATACTTTTTCCCCTTATACTGTTCCAGAGTTAACAAACACCTTTCCCCTTACATCCAATGCTAGAAGTTATAACAATTGTGTCTCTTTTGTGTCATCTGGATATTGGTCTCCTTTGTGTTCTTTTGTTTTGTTTGAAGGCACTGGAAGTATTACAAGCTTTCTTGAAAGGCAACCACAATAGAGCACAGATGAGGCACATCTGATTGTCGTGATTAACATTATGAATTCATTGTTAAAACTCTGAGACCAAGAAGTAAACGATGATGGTAAATAACCACTTCAGAATTTTTGGTTCATGTTAAATTTGTTGCTTATCCATTATTATTATTATTATTATTATTATTATTATTATTATTATTATTATTATTATTATTGTTATACTGGTTTCTAAATGCTTATGAACTAAAGTGATTACTAAAATTAACAATTGTATCAAAACTATCGTTCTGGATGCAATTACAGTAGAATCTCGTTAGTACGTTTTTGCAGGGACCTAAGTATTTGGACGTCATAGGTGGGAAAACGTGTTAACGAAAATGCAAAATCTGCAATTTAAGAACATAGGTAATAAAAATCTAATAATTACTACGTCTCCATGGGCAATTTAAATTGATTTTGAGTACAATTTCATACTGAATACGATCCGCGTTTCCATGTTAAATTGAATATGTTTAAATGGATTTGGATACACAAAGCCTGAGAATAAATAATTAAAGCTTTTATTTTGGTCAACTTGGATTTTTACTTTCTCTACTACGTATAGTAAGTAGGGGAAGTATTGCATTCCACCCAAAAATTCGATACCGAGATTTCACCAGAAATACATGTTTTGAGACCTCCTGAATCCAAAAAAAGCATTTTTGGAAACATGTCCGTGTGTGTGTGTGTGTGTGCGTGTGTGTGTTTGTGTTTGTGTGTGTCTGTCTGTGAACAGCATAACTCAAAAACGAACAGTCGGATAAACACCAAACTTGGTATTTAGGTTCAGTATCTTCCAGAGATGTGACACGAAGGTTTTCAAGAAAATCCCCCCACGCCAGACTACCCTTTACATGGAACATTTTTCGAAAATTTTAATTTTCTCAAAAATGGCTCTAACGATTTTGATGAAAATATCATATATTTAAGATAATGTCATGAGAAATAAAATGTATATCTCGAATGTTCTGGGAATGTTTCCAAAAGTATTCTTCATTGTCAGCGACTTTTGCATAACTGGTAAACCATAAGAGATAGACAAAATTTTACTACACAAAAAATGTAGATCGCGTTAAAATACACAACTTATGTCATATACATTTCTTTTGTTGAGTGAACCGTTTTCGAGATATTGCTTGTTATTTCCTTAAATTTTCCAATACTTATACTTTTTCTCAAATTCGTTATTCATTTTTTTTATGTCCTGGACATGCAAAGAGAATGGAATGCGTCACACAGTAACCAGCGTTAAAATATTTGACTATCGCTTAAAAGCTACCATATTCCCCTTGCATCTACAAGAAAATTACCAATAAGATTGACATCTCGATATCTCGATTAACATGAAGCATATGGAGAACAGACGTTTGTAAAAATAGATTGTACAAGAGTAGAGAAAGTCATGTGAGTGTATCACATCAGATTTTTTTTATGTCTTGGACATACAAAGAGAATGGAATGCGCCACATAGCAACCAGCGTTTAAAATATTTGTCTATCGCTTAAAAGCTACCATATTTCCCTTGCATCTACAACAAAATTACCAATAAGATTGACATCTCGATATCTCGATTAACATGAAGCATATGGAGAATAGGCGTTTGTAAAAATAGATTGTACAAGAGTAGAGAAAGTCATGTGAGTGTAGCACATCAGATTTTTTAGGTTATGAATGTTTTTGAGAAAATAAATTGCGAATTGTGGAAGCGGCAATAGTGGTTTTGCTGTGTGTTTTATTACACACGTGATAACAATTTCTGCTAAAAAAGAAAAAAATATGAGCGTGCATCGTGTTACGAGTACAATAGACGATACTATCTTTGGTGTATACAAGACGATTTGAATACGGAGGTGTTTCCATGCAACAAATTTCGTTCCGGTCCTCTTCTGATCCTATTTTCCAAGAGAAAAATTTTGTTTTAGTATTTTTCCCTTCTTTAAAAGCAGTTTCAATCAATTTAGGTTTGCTAACAATCGTGTTTAAGGTTGACGGAGGAATTTTTAACTTCCGCACTATATCGACATGTTTTATATTTGGATTGTGATTACATCAAGGATTTTCAGCTTTTCGCTGTTGGTTATTTACCTACTACACTTTCTTTTTTTCATTGTAAATGAAAAGTTAAAAATACAATCTACGGTTGTTTGGTCATCACTCAACATTAGAAACTATCGTTAGCGTTTACCGCGTTTACCACGCCAAGGTAAAGCATTCTCTATCCCGCCCACAGAAATCGTGTCACACAAGTATTTAAATGCATGCATGTGATTGGCTGCCGATATCCACCCTGTGACCAAGGATTGACCAAAGTAGCAAATGAGGACGTCAAACTATGAACGTGTTATAATAAACGCCTACTCCCACTGTACCGATCAAGGATTGGCCAAAACAGCGAATGAGGACGTCAAAATTCAAACGTAGTAGGCGGGACCGGGAAAACGCACTAAGCAAACATTATTTATTATATTTGGTGATTTGGTACCGGGACTTTTATAATTCAACGTAATACACGGGAAAACGTGTTAATGAGGAACGTGCTAACGAGATTCCACTGTATTCAGTAATAGCAATAATGTTAGATCTCATTCCCATATCTACCTCAGAAGAAACATTTGACATAAATATTATTGTTAGTCATTTCAGTGTCCTCTCTTGATGTTGGTAATCCTGTTACATTTGGCTAGCCATCTCTACAGGTTTACACCAATCAGAGTAGAGTTCATTCAGAGAAATTATTTCTGACTCCTCTGTTTTACGCCAAGTATAACACTGCTCATTACCTCATGTTCTTTTTAAGTTAGTTATAGGGAGACGGGATAAGGGTAGGTTGGAACTAATGTTGATTAGATAACTGTGGAAACTTTATGAAAGGAGCAACACTACTGCAATCAAGCGGAGTGGGTTACCTTTTTCTGTTTACAAGTGCACATAAGTAAATCTCTTGGTAGTAAAACATCATAATGCTTCCAGTGCCTTGCTAGGCTAAGCTTGATTGTTTTGGAAATAAATCTTTCATATTTCTGAAGATATTCTTTTGATTTGTGTATTGTTATAACAAGAATATTGAGAAAGGCAAGTCTCTTCTGCTAGTGATTACTTCTGTGCTGCTAATGGTACCACATGTTGGACATTTCCAGTTGGTCACAGCCATCATCCAAGTGTCGTAAAATTCATATTCCTATAGAGTAGTTAGAGTTTTACATTAAAGAACCTTAGTTCTATTTTATTTTATTCTTTTCATACCAAATATTATTGGTAATTTAGAGTCATAGAGAATGCTGTAGATGCTAGCAGGGCATTTAATAAGTCCAGTGATGTACCAAAAAAGCTTAACATAGCGGAGGGTTTTAAAGTAAAAAAATTGCTGTTTTTAGAAGATGAACACCATAAAGAAAATGCCACTGTGTTACTTGTCACCTCAAAGTCTAAAACCAATTTAAACTATTGTGGCTGCCAAGTTACAAGAGACAGCTCCATAACTTCCTCTTCTGTGCTCTCAAAAATGTAAACTTTCAAAAAAGAGGTAGACCACTTTATATATCAAAACTAAGAAATCTTCTAAGTTTAATTGTTGCTGTAGAAATTGCTTTATTTTTAACTTCACTCAGAGCTTCAGGAACCAAAATGTTGCAAGGTAACATTTACAATGCGACAATCAGGAAATGAATAGAAAGCATACAAGTTTGGAATGTCGTGCATTAGTTGATCATTATAATATTAGCATACACAGCAAATCCTCATTAATATGCTCCAGTTAAATGTGTTATCCTATTTGTGTCTTTATGTAATTATGGTCCCGAAAGTAACGTATAGAACTCTTTTTCCAAATTCTACTTAAAGCACTTTTTAGAATATAAAATCAATAAAACTTCCATATAAATTGTGCATAGTGAATTAGCAGGCATGTTTTCAGTAAACTTACCTCCACATCCGATTCTGGAGAATAAATTTGCACGCATAGTAACAGTTGGTGAGGGGAGCAATGGGCTACTACCTGATTATCTTTCCTCTCCATTGAGCTGTCCCACGTGCAGATGACATTTTATTCACTTCTACTATCAAAATGCTGTTTAAACATCAGTGATTTTAGGTGTGTTATTGCATTGTCTTAACACACAAAACAACTCACCTGCCACTTTGTGAGAGTTTGAAGAAAATTTGTCAACACATTTCAATTTTTATTGAAATCTGGCATGCGGGGAGGAGAAAGGAAGGGGGGAAATTATGGGTAGATCCTCCACGTTGAATCATTCTGGGTGGCTTAGTTGGTTGGGCGCTGGCCATCTGATTCGAACGTTGCGGGTTCAAACTTGGTCCATACTGATGGTTTTTTTTAGTGTGCTTAAAAGTGACAGCTCCATATCAGTAGATTTACTAGCATGTAAATGAATTGCCTGCAGGAAAAAATTCCAGCACACCAGCACTTTTGATATGATCCTGCCAGTTGTCAATGTTGTTAACAAATATTATTATTATTATTATTATTATTATTATTATTATTATTATTATTATTATTATTATTCAAATTGAGGTTGCAGCTGAATATTTCTGAACTGAGGCTAGGTTTTGAAACTTGCTAGATAAAAGAAATACTGCAATGAAATATTTATATAATTAATTGTTCTTTCACACAAGCCATGTGTAGAACAAGGTTGGAAATGTAGAATCAGACTGAAAAATTTAATGCCATAGTCAGGATTTGAACCACGGATCTTCCGGTTTTCGTCCAGTTGCTCTAAACAACTGGGCTACCATGGCAACATGACACGACCTATAGCTGATGGCGGAAGTAAAGACTTCGGAAACATGTCTTGTATAATAACAGAGTAAGTGAAGCAGCACGTCCCAAATTCAACTCCTAGTGTTCAAGTATTTAATCTCACCTTCACTATTAAAAAGCCTGTAAATAAATTAATTTGTTAACATGTTTATACACTAGAGTTCCAAACAAATGAGTGGTGTAATAGTTTGTGCTCTTGCTTGTCACATGACAGGCCAGGTTTCAATTCCACACCAAAATTTGAAATTTTAATCTGGCTTATTAAGCTTTAAATGGATTGAACATAATATATCTGCAACCTGACAGAAGGACATAACACTATTTTTTGTTTTAAGTTTATTGCAATTCAAGCTTTCAAAAACATCTTTGAAGGTATTTTCAAAATAAGCAAAAGTAAAGATACTATTAAAAGTAAATAAAAGCTTGGGGAATCTCATAGATTAACAAAACATCCTATCACACAACATAACAGTAAAACCCCACTGATGTATGTAATGAAACATCATATAGGCCATGCTGGGTATAACTTAAATGACAAGAGAACAAGTGAAGGTTGTTAAATACAGAATTTAACATATGCTAAGTGAATATTCATGGATGTAATTTGTTTGAAATTGATAAAAATTTAAGAGTAGTTTAAAGGGGAGTCTGCTAAAAATGTAAGATTTTCAGGATAGTTTCCAAAATATAACTCTATGTATTACAAACTTGTTCGAATTATGCATATGAAAAGGTGTGCAAGTGAAACAAATAAGTTTGTTTAGACAAAGAAATAGTTTGCATTTGCATCAAAGTCATTAAACAAACATAAATCATACTGTTTTTCCGAGTGTAATAAATATTTCCTGTCTATAAACAGTTCCAGAAGCATGTGTTAACTGCGTTATATTGTATGTGCTAAAGTTTTCGTATGAACCTTTACAATAATTTCAAGGTGACACAGTTTTGATCCCATTAAATTTGAATTTTTAAAGATTTTGCAGGAGAATGCTTGTTGAATAGATAAAAAGTTTTCTTCTTCACAGAGATAGTCGTGTGAAATATAATATACTCTCTGCTAATGGTACAACAACATCTAATATTTGTAGATTTGATTGCATCTGTTTGAAAGTCTTCTTGAGTTGTAAATGTTGGTTTGTGTTGTATGTTAGATTAATGTCTAGCAGAAGTAAGTTATGAAAGTAAAGAAAAGGGAAGTGACGGTGGCAGTGTGGGAAAACAGGTGACACGCAGCACGCTAGACAGCTCTCCTTGAACCGGACCGGCGATTTTCTCTGTGTCTCTCTTTTCTAACAGTGGCCCTTTGTATTGTCACGTTCCAGCTACTTTTATTTGTAAACTATAGTGAAAAGTGTGGACATTTACATGGCTCTAGTGTAATATAGTTGTTAAGTGTGGCCAAAAGTCCCAAATTTTCATCCAAAACCTCTCCTTACTGCCAGAAGTCAGTACATGGAAACCAGAAAAATAAAACAGTACTTTGGTTTAAATTAAAAGTTTTTCTGTTAAACTCTTCTAATATTTTGGGTCACCAGAGAAGTGTTACTTAAGGTTCAGTGTAATAATGCACTCTGTACTCATACCTTGTCATGTAGAAATTTATTTTAGCAACTGACATGCAGGATTGGCTGGCTACAGTGAAAATGTCAGTAAGAAATGTCAGTGATCTAAATTAAATTGAATAACTTGGATCATTTAAGAAAAGTTTTAGTCAATTCAATTTGGCTCTGTCTCAAAAACAAAACGATTCAAAAGATAACAGTTAACCTTTGGAATAGTAATTTGAGTGAGAAAGCAATCAATTCTCTAAATGAAGCATTAAAACTTATGTGGATTTTCCAAAATATGTCAAATGATTAGTAGCAGAGATAGCCAGCTAAAGGATTGGTTAAATCATACTGAAGATGAGATCATTAAATCATTGCATGAAAAAAATTCCAGTGGCATTTCTGGGCGCAACCACATTAATAAAAAAGTGGGGAAAGCATTATTTAGGATCAGTTATACAAACGAGCATGAAACAAATTCCATTATGCAACAAAAGCAACACTTTGATATCTGTAGAATATCAACATTGGATATAGGTTTGTGCTTGTCAAAAGTGGACGAGTTAAAATCCTGCAAGGTAACAAAGGAAATGACATTTGTCAATAGTTGCCCAAGGAGAATGTCGAAGATTTCTTGGCATGGTGTTGGAAATTAATAAAATTGTGAAAAAAGAAGTGAAATTGGATTGGCCATACATTGAGAAAGGGAGTTAGGACTATAGAGAGATACACATGGCAACAATCTGTTGAAAATGAAAGAGAAGATGGCAGCCAAAAGCGTCAGTTTGTGATGCCCTATGCCTGACAGGAGCTACAGAAGTACATGTAGAATGTGCTACATTTGGAGTTACTGAATCCCCAAATATTACCAGATGCTTTGGTAAGGCCTCTCTCATAGGGTTTTTTAATTATGAACTAGCAGAACCCAGTTACTTCCATTATTGCGCTGAAACGCTGAGATTCTTATCTCTCTCTCTATGTGACATGCACATCTGTGATATTTTAAAAACCAGAATTAAAAACTTTTTCCCAGGTGTTAATAAAAATTAAAACACCAGTAAAATGTTAAACAGTACACACATTTGTTTCTCTTCCTATGTTGTTATGCGATAGGAACTACACTGTTAATTGATTTATGTACACACGTAATTGTTATATAACTTCTTAAATATTCATGCTATATTCTGTACATAAACCAGTTGTAAATACCATACTTATAAATTGTTATGTGCCATTTTTCAATAAATTAATTTTTTTGTTATTTTACACTGCATTTAGAGAAAGTAATTAGAATACCATATAACCTATTTTCTAAGTGGGGGGACCCAAGATATGCTATCTACCAAGTTTCATAACAATCCATTCTTTTGGGCTTCAAGACAGCCCATTGTATATGTTAGCATCAATTAATTATCCAAAGTGAAAAATTCATAACAATTTGCTTATAATTTTATTAGAAGAGAGAAACGTGTGCTTTGTGGCTTTGATCCCAGGAAGACAACAGTGTTAACTGGTATCTCACTGCAGAATACAGCAAATCAGGTAAAGCAGCCTGTGAAAGAATGTAAAGATTCACTGTTTAATATGAATCCATTGAGCTCCATATTCCGCTCAGTCTGTTAAGTTTTCCAGATTTGAAGATGACAAGAACAAAGAAAACCTTAAAGATGAACATGTTACCGTATTTGAAGTGAAGAAATAAAAACATTTTTGTTGACAATGCAACTTGTAATTCTAGAGCAGAAAAAGAAAGTGTTAAGAGTTGCTTGGCTCTTGAATGTCAGTTGCTGTTGACAGCTTTGTGCAGTTGTTTAGATTGACTGGTATGAGTGCATATCCAAAGTGCATTAATTAGTATAAGAGAATTTTTGTTTTGTATGGAGGTGGGCTGTATTTGAATGTTTCCAGAAGATGGGGATGGGCAATTCTCCACTGGCTGGCTTGGCAGCTCTTGGTCTCAGCGGCCTCAACACTGGCAACACTGGAGGCCTGAATCCTGCAGGTGTGTATCTCTGTTTTTGTATACAGTGCCAATATCATGCTTTTTATTAGTGCACGTGTACTGCTTAATCAGTACATTTTATTATGTTATAGTATTTCAGTCTCTCTGCCCTTTCACCAACACCATCATCAATTCCCAAGGTCGTGGGTGCAAACCCAGCGGAGGGCAATGGATTTTTTTCGGGCATAGAAATCCTTAGTATGGCTTCCTTTGGAAGGAAAGTAAAGCCAGCGGTCCCGTGTCATAGATTTACGGCACGCAAAAGAACTTCAAGCCTGCTAAAAAGGCCTCTGAGCAAAATTTCCGGTCTTTCACGCCCAACATAGAATGGGGAGCTAAGGACCACAGCAGTTAAAGAGCATCCATAAATAAAACTCTATTTAATTTTTTTTATCACCATTAATTAAGAAATTTTAGACTGTACATTTGAGTGTGTTTGTCCTTACACTAACACATGCATCAAAACGCTAATCTAGTAATTTTAATGCTGTGCACATATCTGAGTTTCTTGTTCTTTCATACATTTTCATTGGAGCTCCATACCTCTTGCGTTCGATAGCATCCTTCACCACACACATTTGCAACCATAACCCTTTCTTTTGTTCTTGACACGGTCTCCTCTCAGGCATGTATGTTTACAAAAAAATTTAATTTACCTTAACGACCTACATTTGCAGTTTCATTGGAAGCACAGCACATCCCAAAATATGCATTTTAAGCAGTTGCAGATGGCTTCTGTTTCCATGTTGAGCGGTTTATGTACTATTCAGGAAAAATTCCACCTAAAGTATATTATTTCTAACAGCACCAAAACTTTTTCCCAGAAATCCATTTTAATCAGTGTGTGATTTGTGCAGGCTCCACTATAGTTTATGTTGTTAATTCAAATTAAATGTTATCACTATAACTTCACTATTTAGGAAACATATTTCAGAGACTGCTGCATTTGCACTCATGGTATGTAGATGGCACATTTTTTATGGATGTACTGAGTGGTGAAATCTACTTCACTTTAATTTAAACCTTTGCACTAATAACTACAATACACATTTCATTATAAATACAAAGAGAATAGCAAATGTTTAAGAACTGGACGTTATATGCTGGCCTTAAAATTGTATAGCTTTTCTATGCAATTGTGAGAAGCAAGTGAATGTCAACAGGACTTTAAAAGAATGACCAAGTATTGAACAATTCAAGCCAATAATAACAGATGTATTGGAAATCATTTATTCCACCACCACCCCCCCCCCAAAAAAAAAATTAAACAATTCGTGTGTTTTAAAGAGATCTACATTCGTGTAGCACATTTTTGTCTATTGTTTAACATTTACCAGCTGCAAGATTTTACAAAATTCCTTACAAATGAAGAGGACTTCACAGGATACTCCCAGAAAATTCAAGATATACATTTTATTGCCATATAAATATCTTAAATATATAGTATTTTCATCAAAATCGTTTTTGAGAAAATCAGAAATGTCATGTAGGGGTATTTGAAGGATTTTCTTTCAAATCTTTGTGTGCAACAACTTTTGAAGATACTGCTCTTAAATATCAAGTTTGGTATTTATCCGATGACTTTTTGTTTTTCAGTTATGCTGGCAATACACACAAAACGTTTTCTAAAACATCTATTTGTGGTGAAATCTGAATATCGAATTTTTGGGGTGGTGTGCAATACCTTCTCCACGTACTTATGTATGTGATAGAGAAAGCAAAAACTGCGTGGGGTTAGGTCATGTTACTGCAGAGAGTTGCCATGTTAAAGTTCAGCATTGGGATGAGCTGAAAATGTGGTTGATATGGCTTGTCTAGGCACGCTGTACCAGTAACACATCTTTCCACAAAGAGAAACAGTCTCTACATGTTAGAAGAAAATGGCCTGTCACACATTTGAGAATTTTGTGCAAATTGTAGCAGTTCACACTCCCAGAAACAGTTTCTCTAGCTGCCCTTGAAAAATGCACAGATGATAGAGATGTTGGAATTTCAGCAGCTCCAACAACTGCAAACATTAATATTTGCACAGAGTACACTAGTTTACTGGAACTTGTTGAACCATACAGTGTGATATTTATATGAAATTGCCTACGTATCGTTGCAACTGATTGACATTTAATGAGTTTGTTATCACCACTGACTTGTCATCTAGCACACCATGGAGCTTGGGCAGATTCTCTATTCTGTGATGCAAGTATTACACTATCAATTCTTCAAACTGCAGAGCGACTAATGACTAACTTGCATTTTTCACACTATCAGTTTTTCCCAAACAAGAAAGCTAAATATGATTCCCAATAACTTTGGTTTTCCTTTTAAACTCATGATGTTTGGTCTGAGCCTGTTTATATTGCGCATTTCTCATGTGTTCTCTATGTTCTTGTTTGTCTTATGTACATATTTAAAGGTCTAAGCTCAGAATATGCTTTTTCCGAAACATTGTATCATATTTTCAGCATTGTTTCCACCACTGAACTAATTAGTTTACTATTATGTAACTTATTGCATAGTTTTATGGTAAAGAAACCATAATAAAGCTAATATTGCTGGTCCACAGGATAAAACAGGTACCAGTGATTAATTGTGGGGAGTATTAAAATATAAAATGTAATGAATGTTGATCTCAAAGGCTGCTACGGAGAGCAAAGTTTCATGCACTGAAAACATCTGAAGTCAAATTGGCATCTTTGACTCTGGTAACAGTATTATTGGCAATGATGTTTACTTGTTTTCGTTTAGGTAAAAGAACCCAGGAGTAAAAATTTATAAGCCAGAGTGCTGGCCACAGAGGCAGTCACATAAGTGTGTAATTATGAATGTGTACAAAATGCAGCGTGCTGATGGCAATAAACTTTGTTTGTGCAGCTCTGGCAGCCCTTGCCGGCAGTCAGCTTCGTACCAACAATCAGAATCGCAATCAGCCTGGGGCCAATCAGCAGACACATGAAATGACAGTACCCAATGAACTCATTGGTTGTATCATCGGCAAGGGTGGCACCAAAATTGCAGAGATCAGGTGAGTGTATCCATAGCGCATTCATTCATGTATTGCACGAGGCACAAAATGTGATACACAGAGACAACCATCAGCTGTTTGTTTGTCATGAGTTCAGGTGGGGGTGAAAAAGTAACAATAACAAGCACTTCATTTTTTGTGCATAACTTCACTTTCAGGGTTTTATTCAAAACCTATTTCAAAGGGTCTTCTTTTAGCATCACCTGGCTGGACTTTTGTGACTGTTTTTCAAGTGGAAGAGGTATGTATTTTGTGATCAAGCTTTCTTCAGTCAATGTATCAAAGTTTGTAAAATCACTGATCAAAGCATCATAACCACTTAACAAAAGTCAGATAGCTACAAAATCAATTGCATGGATTATAAGAAGTTCTATATTGGACAGAGAAAAGGTACCCTTGAACCAAGAACATTTCAGGAGTATAAAATTCAAACATATAGTAGCACATTTGTGCGAAGAAAACATGAAATAAGAAAAGAAGCCAAATTAATAAAACACATTTGACAGATCAGCAGTTCTGTCAACTTGGAAAACTTTTCATATATGAACACACAGAGAATTGAATGAACTTTGATATATTGACAGAAGCAAACTTGATGATAAAGACAACATCTGAGCCACTTGTTAATGAAAGGGAACAGTTTTGGATTTAAAAAAAAAAAAATCTGACTCATCTAGCTTATCAAAAGTTCTAATTTTGTTAATGTATTTTAAATTTGTTTGAAAGGGTTGCAGAACTAAGCAAAGGCAAACTGCTGCATGCATGGAGTTGAAGTTTTACATACTATAAAATTTATTTTCTAAAATACCCATAGTAATAAATTTAAGCAATGCAGCCATATGCTTTCTGTCACAGAAGTTTTGTTTACATAAATTATGTGGCATTGCAGGCAAATCAGTGGGGCCATGATTCGCATCTCAAACTGCGAAGAGCGCGAGGGTGGAGCCACCGACAGAACCATTACCATCACTGGCAACCCTGATGCAGTGGCCCTAGCACAGTATCTCATCAACATGAGGTAGGAAACTTGTTTATTCATCTGTTGGTTAAACTGTGTGTGTCAGGAGTGAAGCAAAAAGGAACACAAATATCATATACCGGCTGTTTTTGTGTTTGATACAAACATAAATATATATATTCATTATATGTTACACCAATTATATAAAAGGTGATTCTTCTATTCATGTTACGATACTCTCAACATTTTTACCTAGCAATTGTTTCAATTTAAGGAAGAAGGTTTCAACATGCGGAAACAATATTCAAGCGTTTACTCATAATAGAAAGCTCTTGTGTTCCAAAGAAAAGGAGGAGGAAGAATCACAAACTTTCACATCTGACCACTAGGTGCCGCTTAGGAAAGGTGTAAACTTAGACCATGGAATATTTCGAAAAATATTAGCATTACAAAAAAAAAAAAAACTGTGTACTTTAATGACTTCTAATTTTTCCTGTAGTAAATTTTCATCTATTTTTCTAAAATTTGCTTGTTATACAAAATTGATTGAAATGAAAAGTAGTTGATCCAGGAAGCAACTGGAAGTGGTGCCCAGTGAAGTGCAGATGATACTACTAAGTCACAATGAATACTTAAGTAATAAATAAACGAAAGTTCACAGGTTATTCAACATGTGACAAATCAATCAAGATGTTTAGAACCATTTTTGAGAAATTTAAAAATAATGAACATTGGTAGTTTCAGATGGTATGATTTTCTTTAAAAATGCTGAAAGTAAATACCAAGTTTGGTATAAATCCAATTTTTCATTTTGGAGCAGTGCTGTTCAGAAACACATACAGATCGTTTTCTAAAAAGATTTTTTCATACTTGTGAAGTTTTACGGTTTTCTCGTAAAACTTAAAGGGGGGGATGGGGGCTTATTATAACTTTACAGCAATGAATTGATGGTTTTATTTGCGGGGGGGGGGGGGGCTGATTTAAAGTGTTGTAGATTTTCCCCTTGGGTATGACAAAACATTGCATTAAATTGTAATTTGTTTTTATAATAGTAATCTAAGACATCACAAACTTAAGATTGTACTGCACTGGTAAAATACAGTGTTATGTCTAATGGTCCCCCTTAACTGGGCGGCCTGAACATTCAGTAAAGGACAACGTGAATTGTAAAATCAACTTGCATTCCATGGCTGCGGGATATAAGTTTTCTATTTTTTGTGAGTTTTTATTTATAGTTAATTTTATGAAGTGTAAAATATGGACTATCCGTGTATAACCTAGGAAGTGGTTGCTTTAATGTGCATTTATTGTGGTATCAGTAAGAATGTGTCTTCAAGGATTCTTAAGTTTAACATACTTTAACCAGTTGGTCATATCAGACAATGAATTATGTGGATGAAATGATGCTCAGATGAACCTGGAAACCATAAAGCTTAGCTTTACCTGACATTTATCTTTTCAGAATAAGGGAAAACTATTCTTATAAATTGGAATTCATGTTTATTGTATATGGAATTTTTGTACATTTACTGTACTGAACATTTTATACATTTCTAAATTTCTTGTCTCATTGCAAAATTATTACGCTTTGCTGGACGAGGAAAAGTTTTATGGGTTTGGGTTTCAATTTCTGGTAGTTGGCAAGTATGTTTTTTGTCTTTGGGCTATCTCAAAACATGTTTTTGCAGTGAAATCTTAATATCAATGGAATGCAATACTTTCTCTTACCTTGTACGATATGTAGATGCTAGAGAAAGTAAAACTATCAAAATTTATATGCATTTTGTAATGTATTATCTTATTTAAGTTTGCTGAATGTCGATGTGATTTCTGTTGACTTTCTGTGAATGCAGGGACTAAAAGAATTGTAGTATTCGTTTGCTTAACTATACTGACCTGATCTAGCAGATGTATGGGTTAAATCCTAAGTAAAGAGAATCACTGCACTAATTTATACTCTGTTAGGACTTATTTCACATCCTCGCCTCCATTGCAACTTAAGCGAGATCTGGAAATTTGGTGGCTGGGCTTCCAGCTTGAGCTACAGATGAACTTGAATGTCAGGTTTTCTAGCAGGATATCACAAGTCTTTAATTGATTTTATGTTTAGTGATGTATTTCACAAGTAACCAGTTTGGTAGTTTTATGTATTGATTTTAGAAGCTCTGGTTTTTCTTCTAATTTATAATTTTCAGAAGAAAAAAAAAACATGCATTACATTCATACGCCTTTCACTACCCATTATTAAACATAATAATATTATTATTATTGCATAAACTTATTCTTCTGTCACTTCCCTCCCCCCCCCCTCTCTCTCTCTCTCTCTCTCTCTCTCTCTCTCTAAGTTTTAACATCCTTTAATCTGGTAGTTCATATCAGACAATGAATTAAATGAAATGATGCTAAAATGAGCTAGAGAGCATAGAGCTTAAAGTTACCTAATATTCGTCTTCTCAGGATAAGGGAGAACCTCAAAAAACCTTATCTGTGTATAACTCATCCTAGCTGAGATTCAAACTTGGGACCTCTTGTATGTGAGGCAGACAGGCTACTGTCACAGCACAGAGTGGCTATGTCTTAATCGATATAAGCATTTGCAGAAATGGTTTTATTGCCTATTTCCTTTTGGATAAAGGGGAATTAGGGGAATACAATAGGCTTAAGCGATAATCAGATCTTTAAGATCAGGTCGCTATGTGATGGCTTTGAAATTCCATTGTCTGTGCATGATCACAAGAAGAAGAAAAAAAAAATGACTTTCCGATGCAGAATGATATAAGTATTTGAAAATTCAAACCAATAACAAGGAATATCTTGGAAATGGTTATTTGACATAAATTGTGTGCTTTAACGAGATGTACTTCCGTGTAATAAGATTCTGTCTATCTCTTGCCAGCAAAACTGAATTCAGAATGAAGAGGACCTCACAGATAATCCCTGAAAATTCAAGTTATATATTTCATTTGTCATGAAAATGTCACACACATGGTATTTTAATCAAAATCATTATAGCAATTTTTCAAAAAATATTTGAAAAGTTTTCATGTGAAGGTTAGTTTGGGGTGAGGGGATCTTCTTGAAAACCTTTGTGTCACATCTTTGGAAAATGCTGAATTTAAATGCCAAGTTTAGCATTTATCATATTCTTCATTTGTGAGTTACTGTGTTCACAGATACACAGACTTTTTTGGGGGGTGGGGGTTTAAGGAGATCTCAAAACATGTATTCCCATTGAAATCTTGGCAATGAAATTTTGGGTGAAATATAATACTTAAGTACATAGTAGAGAAAGTAAAATTGTGCTACCACTGCTGGTTGATCAATGTTTTTGTGACGAAAATGCCTGAAATGCTGTTTTAGTCTGGTAGTAATCTTCCTTTCAGTGTTCTTTATGTAATTTTATCACAATTTTTGCATTATATGCAATATATAGCTGATTTGTCCACTGTGCATATCTTGTTTGTTGTGTTGTCCTAACAGGGTATAAATTAGTGAAGTAGATTGAGTGATAGTACAACTTGTTTTAAAACTTAATTTCGCTTTTCTGTGAATATTCCAGAATTGTAATTGATAAAACTGGAAACAATATGTTTGCATTCTGAACTAAAGTACTACTCAATCAAATTTAGACACTTCAGTCCTATTTAACTACAGTAGACTCTTGATTACCCAAACTAATATAGGAGGAACACTACTGTGGACAAAGCAAATAGCACTGAATACAAAAATAATTGTTATAATCCTCTATGGCATGTACTAATGGAGGTATGTTTATAGACATTAACATGGTTACAATGCAGAAATGACTATTTAACTCACCATTTTGCACAAGTGTTTTTAACAATATTGTAGCACTTTCTTAGCAAAAATAAGCTGTGAAAACTATACGGTGTATTCTCGTCTATTTATGCACAAACGCACTAGTAAGATCTTTCAAATTCTACTGAAGAAGTCTTTAATCGGCTTCTGTTTTTAAAAAGCACTCCTCCTCCCTTATCACACTTCTTAATTTATGAAGCATTAATTTATCAGAGAACAAGGTTGTTCGAGGTAATCTAGCAAATTGTTTATCCATTCAAGAGCTGCTGAATGAGATACACTTTTCTAAGATGAATGGAGGATCATCATCCTCATTAGATTTATCTAAATCACTCTTCTTGCCCCATGCACACATCAAAATTTCATCAGTCTATGCTGTGTGACCATACAGTGTCCAGATAACCGCAAACCATTCTTCAATGTTGTTACTGTTCACATTTTTGCAGCCAGATTACATTATATCTGTTCCCTTACATACTCTGACCAAGGGATTCCCGTTTGAAGGGAGAATGGACAGAGAACAATAAAGTACATAAAAGTGAAAGCTTGCTCTACAGTCTACAGTCCTATGTAAATCAGGGTATGCCAAAACACTTCCAGATAAATAGAAAGTGCTGTAGAATTCAAACTATACAAATTGATAATGGAAGTTTAAAAAACAAATATCCTTAAATAGCTGCAAATAATTCATAAAGCGGTTAATTTACCCATGGATAATCAAGCTTCTACTTCAGTTCTAAGGGTATGTTTTAAGGACCTTCATCGTCATTGGTTTCAACTATTGCTTAGCCGACAGGTTAATTAGTAAGCACAAAAATAAGAAAAAGATAAAGGATATCACAACTGTAAATAATGGATACAGCCCCACATTAGATTTACAATAAATACATTAAACTCTTCCAGCTTAACATAAAATTGTCATTCTTAAAACAGATACAATCTAAGAAACTTTTTTTGTCTATTTTATTTTATGTCGCTTTAACTCCTTGGTCATATCGCAACTGATCTGTTGGTGGATATCTCTTTGAACGATATGTGATGGACAGTTAGCCTTCTAGGTCTCATTCCTCTAGCCCCTGCTTCATGCTGTGCAGATGGCATTAGGGTGCTGTCCAGTCTAACCGCTGCCCTCACACAGAAAGGCGGACAGCTAGCCTTCAAGGTCTCATCCCTGTAAGCCGTGCTTCATGCCATGCAGATGGCATTAGGGTTCCGTCCAGTCTAATTGCTTACATTGTCTGTAGATGATGGCATAGCATTCACTATTACCACTTATTTTTCATTTTACTATTGTTTTAGACTTAAGATGGAACTTTAGGTCATGGTATTAAATATCCAATCCAGTATTTACCTTGGCGACTTAGGAAAACCACGAAAAAATCTCCACTTGTACACAAAATTAGGAGTTCATCAGATCAATTGGCAACACTGTTCACAGTAATACATAAACAAGGCAGAAGTAGACATCCAGCTTTTGGTCAACACAACAAAAGCTTTAGGAAAAGGGAATAAAATGATAGCCAGAACACTGAAAAGATCTATAGTCCCAATGGGGACTACTTTGAAGGATAAGATGTAAAATAGGTCAGTTTGTAGTAAAGTAATGAGTCTTGTCGAACCATCTTGTAAACTGAGACAGAAGAAACATGTTTTAAATAAGAAAACCCAGGTAGTGAAGCTGTGTGGATAAAATCATGTTCCATTCACATGAATTCCTCTGCTTACTTTTCTTCTATTATTACAAAAGCTCATTCTTCTATATATTTTTTGTTAAACAAGATGAACTTTCATTGTAGTATAAGAAGGATGCAGTGAACTAAAGTAATAGTCAGAGTTTTTAGAAAGCAGATCGCTATGTGATGGTTTTGAAATTTCATGCTCCTTGCATGACCTCGAGAAAAAACAAATAGGGACTCGCCAGTTGAAAAAAAGTATGGAGTTTTTGAAAATTCAGAAAAAAGAATATCTCAGAATGGTTACTGCCACAGAAAATTTTATTTGACATGCTTTAAGGAGATCAGCATTTTTTGTGTAGTAAGATTTTGTCAATGTCTAATGGTTTACCAATTATACAAGTTTGGCATTTAAGTGATTTTTTTATTTTTGAGTAATGCTGTTCTCACAGGCACGCTCACACATTTTGTGTGTGTGTGTGTGCAATAAAGTTCATATTAGTCTGATCTTGGAAGATTCTTTGCCTCCCCTCCAGAGCCCCACATAAATTCTGCTCCTTCCCAACAAGTCATGACAGCAGCCACTTTGTCACAAAGTTCAAGGTGCCCCAACCCCCATAATGGGGACACTTTGTCGCAGTAATGGGAAAATAAATACGTTTGAATAGGAGGGAAAAGTATAAAATGGTAAATCATTTGTTCTGATATTTTATTCTACAGTCCCCACTTAGGCTCAGTTTCTGCTAATATTTTGTTAATCTCAATCACATAAATTACATGACTTGCAAGTATGCTCTGAATGCACAAATACTATAGAAAATGATTTTATTGCACACAATCTTAAGTATACTTGTAAGGTTATTAAATCAAATGTAAACTCATATGTAGAAACATGAAAAAGGGCCCAGAGTTAATGTCATATAGCAAACCTATTCACTTAAGATAAAACAAATTAAACGGTGTGCATGAAGAAACAATAGTTTATTTTAAGCTGTAATCATTGTGTGGCTAAACAGTATTTAAGATAGATAAGGATTTGTGTTGCTTAAACAGCGTTTAGCCCATTTGGCTAGACATCAAAACATTAGATGGAAAACAGAGTATGGAGTATCCTTCATCAGAACGTTTGTCCATTTCTGACAATTGTAATTCAGCATCACGTTTTTGTTTTATAAAAAAATCATCATGGCCAAGTGAGTCAACTTTTTCTTTCAATGAAAAGACCATGATTTCTGTCATTGTAAAGTGACAGTGGACAGTAAAGCTTACATTAGCAGTTCTGAGGAAAGTTGCTGTTGTAAGTATCCTTTCTGGTTTATGTAAACAACAGCCTTATCAGATAGAGGATAGGCTATTCTTTTGTGGGTACAGTGAGTGGCAGTCATTTCTCCAGGAAGATTAGTCCTGAAACAAAAGAATAACATAAACAGAATATTATTCTCTCTTCCATTTTAAATCGTACAATGAATAGGCAGCATAGTTTATAATAACAAGATTATATAACACATTCAAGAATTAACGCAGCGAGATCATGCTTAATGAAAGGCAGGAAGCACTGACATTATTGTCACATTTACGTAATAAATGCACCAGTTACCAAGAACCATAGTGCCAGAAGAAGTTACAATGTTGTGGGCAATGAAACCCCTTATATCTGTTGTAGTAAATGCCTGATCTTGCAGAATATTTCCCTTATAGTCTCCTTTGAGAAGCGTAAGCGTGCTATGAATTTCACTTCTATGTAATTGGAAAGAATTGCTGTGATTAGGCAGAAGGCTATGACAAAGAGGGTTTGATGTCTCCACATAGCGATATGGTTAATGTGATTCCATTGCATTTGAAATTTTGAGATTAAACAGTGTCCTTGACTGTATTTAAATATTAGCTCTTAAACATAACTTCAGACAGTGTTTGACAACATAGCAGTCATACTTTAACCATTGTCTAAATATTGTTTATGCAAACCACCCTCAGTGTTTAATCCTATGCAGTGCTTAGAGATTATTTCAGAATTGGCATGCCAGTGGTCAAAGTGATATTCTTCTGTTTATTCACTTTTCAAATTATAAACCTACTACTATCACTATATACTTATGTTCTGTATAAGGAAACACTGAACTTATATACAGATGTGATGAGTAACCCTTTATAACTGTAATTTTGTAAAGTCCCTGTGATATCCCTAATAACAGATGAAAATATTCCAATATTCATGGAAATATGTTCTGTTTATGCAATCCCTGTACAGTAAAAGAGGGGAAGCTAGGAGTGGCAGAAGAAAACAGCACTGTGCATCTAGGAGGGAGGATAATACAAAGAATTTCTTAGCTTGAGACTGTTTCAGGCAACAGAGATAACATACCCAACCTCAGGAGTATTTTAGTAACACTTCCTTCAAAATTGATCGTATGCATTTAACTCATTGTTGGTCTTTGTGAATGGTATACAACTCGTGAACAGTTCTACGTACCACTGCTTAGTTGAAGCTATCCAAACCATTTAGAAAACCCCTTTTAGCACCTTTTACTTTCTCTGCTATGTATAGTAAGTAAGGGAAGTATTGTATTCCACCCAAAAATTCAATACTGAGATTTCACCAGAAATACATGTTTTGAGGTGCCCTGAATCCAAATAAAGCATTTTTGAAAAGGTGTCGAATGTGTGTGTGTGTCTGCCTATGAACAGCATAATTCAAAAATGAAAAGTCTGATAAATACCAAACTTGGTATTTGAGTTTAGTATCTTCCAAGGATGTGACACAAAGATTTTCACAAAAATCTCCCACCCCAGACCACCCTTTATATGGATCATTTTTCAAAAATTTTGATTTTCTCAAAAATGCCTCTTAACAATTTTGATTAAAATATCATATGTTTAAGATATTTTCATGGCAAATAAAATGTATATCTTGAATTTTCTGGGAATGTCCCCAAATGTCGTCTCATTCTGAATGATTTCTGCATAACTGATAAACTGTAAGAGATAGACAACATTTTACTACACAAAAAATGTAGATCTCATTAAAACACACAGTTTGCCATATAAAGTTTTTTTGTGGAATGAACCATTTCCAAGATATTCCTTGTTATTTGTTTGAATTTTCCAATATTTATACTTTTTCTCAAATGAGAATTCGTAATTCGGTTTATGTCCTGGAATGCTCCACTTAGCAACAAGCTCATGAAAGATTTGACTATCACTTAAAGCCTACTGTTTTTCCATATTCCTCTTGCACCAACAAAAAAATTAGCAATAAGAATATTTCTGCAATTGTTTATCTCAATTAACATGAAGTAGATGAAGAATAAGCATTCATAAAAATAATTTGTACAAGAGTAGAGAAAGTCATGTGAGTGCAATACATCAGATTTTTATATGAGGCTTGAAAATGAAGTGAAAGTGCCCCTATCAAATTTCTTTTGTTTCCTTACTTATTCTTCTCACACTTCTTTCAGATACGCCTGTTACCCCAGAAGCACTTTTTCATGTGTTTCTTACACTAATGCTCTTCATACTGGCTCTGTATGTCTTTTCATGCATTTGTATACATTACTAACAATTTCCCTGGTTTGGGAGTGCATAACTTTACCTTTAATTTTACTGTCCATGGTTTAAGAACAATTTAAGCGGTAAGGCAGCAAATCCCAAATACAGAACATAACAGAGTCCAGAGTAAGCAGATGAATATAGTACATTGGAATGGTTAGCTGTATAGTTCCTGTTTAGCTATTATGCACATGGACACCAGCCTAATGCATGTGCACTGCTGCTGACTTCACTTGATAACTGTTGTCCTCTGTGGTCTAGGGAAGCCATGCTAGCTTCTAGTTTCCAAGGTCATGGGTTCAAACCCAATGAGGTGATGGATTTTTTTGGACGCAAAAATCCTTAGGATGACTAAGGGAAGTAAAGCAAAGCTGGTGGTCCTGTGTCGTAGATTTACGGCACATAAAAGAACCTCAAGCCTGATAGAGGCCTCGGAGCACAATTACCGGTCTTTCGCGCCCAATATATACCCCCGCCGCTGTAACGTTGCACTTGACAGCTCGCGTTTAAGTTGGTACACTCGCAAAAAAACAGATGAAAAGCTTTCACCGTTTGACTTTCTAAGCCAATCACAAGGCAGCATTCCGGATGGTCGATGACAAAGCGGAAGCGTAACGGGAGCTGGGAGCGGCTCTGTTGCCGGATGTAGCTATCCCCAACCACGTGCTTCAGTTTGTGAATCTCTAGCACAAGCGTCGAGTTGTTCTTTGCAAGCTACATATTGTTCCTGTTATTTGTATTGTTTTATAGTTTAGTTATTGTTCGTTTATACATATATATATATACATATATTTGTCTGTTTTATATACATTTAAGTCATATTATTTATTTATACAGGATTTAAGTGTGACAATGTCTGAAAAATGACGTCGATCGCCGAGTGATGATTCACGAAGTGTAAATCCTTTGCGCCATTTAATAGTCAGGCATTGGAACTATTAAGCAGCACCCGAGAATTCTTTGAACAGGAAAAGGAGTACGTGAAGGCCACCCCTCTATTCCTGCTGATAAAGCCATACACTGTCACTTCAACCCTATCAAATTAGTGTGGAGTGACATTAAGGTTTATGTAATGGAGAACAATAAGTCATTTACAATTACCGAGGTGGAAAGGCTTTTGTGAGAAGGTGTGGCGACGGTGGACGCAGCTTCGTGGAAGAAGAAAGTAGATCATGTGAATAAGCTAATACGAAAAACACAAGAAATAGACGGAATTATTAGTGAGTGTGAACCATTAATGATATGCCTTGGTGAAGATAATGATGATGGGGATTTGGGTGGAATTGAGCCATTGCAGTTTTAAATCGTGAATGAAAATAACTTTTGTTATCGCGTGGTAATAATTTGTTTTATTTCTCCTCAATGTGGCAGGCAAGTTTGCATTGTTCTGTTTCTATATTGTCAAAAGTGCGTAATTTATTCTACATACGCTGCAATGTTTATGCAAAGTTATTTTCAATTAACAATAATAATAATACAAAATAGTTATACATTGACGTTCGCTACTACGTACACTTTTGTATGCGGCTTAGACACAGAAAGAACTATCAGCTGTTGTTGTTTACTAGCCACTCTGGCAACGTCGTAACCACAATGTAGCCAACTTTACGCGAAGCCACATGAACTGTCAAGTGCAAAGATTCAGCGGCGGGGGTATAGAATGTGACGCTAAGAACCATAGCAGTTAGAGAGTGTCCATAAATAAAACTCAATTTCACTTTATAACTGACTATCACAACAAACTACGGACAGCTTCATTTACTGTGCACCTTCTTTCAGTTACCAGGTCTTGCTGAACTGTGTGTTGCATTTCTGATATACTTAAACATCTCCTGAGAACATTCCAAGTTCTGGAAATGTGTGTAGTCTGTAAGTATTTTTGGTGGTGAAACAATTATCAGAATCGAGTAATTTTTAGATAATCATGAGAGATGAAATTTTAAACTTTTGTATGTTTTCTTTGGTAAAGTAGTTATTTGATAACATGGGAGTATATAGTGAAATAGGAATGGAACGGTCAATATTAAGAATTTTAAGATTCTCGTCCTAGGCCACCACTAAGTTAAACATTCTGGAAATGACACACACAGTCTGTAAACATCCAGAGAAATAATCTTCTCAGTTGTTAATATAAATATCAGTTGAGCAATTTCTGATGTTAAGCTGGATGCAGTTTTAGCTCTTTAATGATTTAGCATACACTGGTAATGGTTTGGTTTGCAATATGCTGAGAAAATACAACAAAATTTCTTACATAATTATTAAAAGGTTTTGGGCACAAGTGCCACACATCATACTATAATAAGCAGGTACGATTGTGTTTTGTTTTGCTGTATTTTATATTTTCTCGGTTACTAAATCCTGGCCATTTATATATACAGGGTGCGGCAGTGGGATATGATGGTTTTTAGAACATGCTCATTTCTAGCAGTTTTAAGTGAAGTAACTGGTAGTGTTGCTAATGAGATCCCTAAACCATGCAATTGTTTTTCTCAGTGTTGTGAAAGGTAATGTAGATAACTGGTCTGTGGTAGAACATATGTTCTTAGTAAGAACATTTTTTCAAGTTGAAATCGATCACTCATGTGCAGAGAAGATTTAGAAATTAATCTTATATTGCATGGCATAAGAAATCTGTCCCAGAACCTATCCTAAAGTGGACGAGTAAATTTAGCAATTCTGGCAATGTTTGTGATAAATTTGTTGGTAGTGCAAAAAGAGGTCTGCACGCCTGAGAACATAGTGAGAGTTAGAGAAACTGTGCAGTGAAGTCAACTTGCTCTGCAAGGCATCAGTCAATGGCTTTAATTTATTGGACAAAAATTTTTGCCGCGTCCTGATTTGAAATTTAAATTTGTGCTTAAAGTTAAACCAATTGTTAAAACTTCCTCGAATGCAGTTTTATAGACAGTTTACTTACATTTTGAATAACTAATCCAGATATTCTGAACAGACAGATTGTGTTCAGATGAGGCACATTTCCACTTTTCTGGTTATGTAAATAAACAGAATTTTCACTATTGAAGTGGTGAACAACCGTTACAAGTATGGGAAAAATCACTCTGCACAGTCCAAAAGTAACAGTATGGTGTGGCGTCTCTGCCTTTGGAATTATTGGCCTGTACTTTTTCGAAGAAAGTGGTCGTACTGTGTCTGTCAACTCAGAATGGTACCAACAAATGCTCACAATGTTGGAAATTCCTAACAGAATTAATTTTGAAGATGAATTATGGTTTCAGCAAAATGTGCCACAGCGCATACTGCTCCTTGTTCAGAACATGTTACCAGGCCACATAATTTTACATTTAGGAGACGTCTGGCCTCCAAGATCTCCTGATCTGACTGCAGCTGGTTACTTCCTATGGGGTTATTTGTAAAAGGAAGGTGTATCGCAACAAGCCTTCCACCTTCATTCAGCTGAAAGAAAACATAAAGAATGAAATTAGTGCCATTGATCCTGTTTGGCTCGGGCAAATCATGCAGAACTTCCACAGCAAATTTACGAATGTATTATTTATTTTATTACTATGCTACTTGCAAAAAGTAATGAGTCATTAATAAACTGCGTTATATTAGCTTACTTCCAGCATGTGTTTTTTTTTTTTTTAAATTTGTTCTGAGTGTCCTACAACAGGTCTGTAAAAACCGTCATATATCCCATTGCCGCACCCTATATATATATATATTGCTTGGAATGAAATATCAGCATTTTTTTTTTCTTTTCTTGATAAGTTTAGCATCCTTTAACCGGTTGTCACATTGGATGATGAATGAATAAAATAAGTGAAATGATGCTCAAATGCGCCCGAGATCCATAGAGCTTAATTACCCAACATTCATCTTTTCAGGGGAAAGGAAACCCTAGAAAAAAAACCAACTCGCCCTGACCGAGATTTGAACTCGGGACTTCTATCCCCACGCCACAGAGGCAGGCAGCTTATTTTAACACACATTTGCTCTAAGGCAGGTATTTCCATTTTGGAATCATAAAGAGTCCTTAAAATGAATACCTATGGCAGAGGCCTAAGGCCAGGATGGAGAAATGTAAGTTAACGTTTCCCATGCAAAATTAGTTTGGGCCAAATTAAACAAAATTTCAAAATTGCTTTAACATTCAAAATATTCTATTTATATTAATGCATTCACATTATAACTTTTTACTTTCTCTTCTGCTTACCTATAGAACTAGTATTCCATTGCATCCAAAAATTGGATACTGAGATTTCACTGAAAGTAAGTTTTGAAGCGCCCAAACCAAAAAACAAAAGCATTTTTGTTTTCTTCACTAGTTACCTATAGTAAGAAAAGAACGTATTACATTTCACCCAAAAATTGGATAGTGAGATTTCACCGGAAATACATGTTTTTGAGACTCCCTGAATCCAAAAAAAGCATTTTTAGAAAAACGTCTGTGTCTGTGAAGAGCATAACTCAAACATAAAATTTTGGATAAATACCAAACTTGGTATTTAAGTTCAGTAACCCCAAACATGCGACACAAAGGTTTTCAAAAAAATTCCCACCCCAAACTACCCTTTACATGGAACTTTTTCGAAATTTTTGATTTTTTGAAGAATAGTTCTGAATGATTTTGATTAAAATGCCATATATTAAAGATATTTACATAACAAATAAAATGCATATTTTTTTCTGGGAATAGCCTGTGAGGTCCTCTTCATTCAGAAGGAAATTTATATAATCTGTATAACTGGTAAACGTTAAGCGATAAATAAAAACGTACCGCAGGAAAAATGTTGATCTCTTTACAACACACAATTTATTTCAAATAACTCTTTTGTGGCATCAAGAATTTCCGAGATACCCTTATTAACAGTTTGAATTGTTCAGTACTTTGTCATTCTTTTAAAGTCCTCACAATTTTTAATTGTTTCTCGTAATTGCAGGGAAGCCATATGGAATTTTAAGGCCAGCATATAGCATCCAGTTCTTAAACATTTGACTATCGCTACCTTTGTATCTATAATGAAATGTGTAATGCAGCTATTTCCAGAAAGATTTATCTCGGTTAAAATGAAATAGATAGGAAAATAAACTTTTGCAAGAATAATTTGTATACCCACTAATAAGCAATAGAAAATAGACAAAGTCATGTGAATGTAACATCAGACATTTTAATTTTAACATCCTATAACTAGGTAGGTCATATCGGACAATGAATGAACAAAATGGTTGAAATGATGCTCAAGTAAGCCCCGGTTCCCTATAGCTTGAGCTACACAACATTTATCTTCTCAGGATAAGGGAAAACTCCAGAAAAAAATGTTATCCAGGTAATTTGCCCTAATCAAGATTCGAACCTGGGACCTCTTGAATGTGAAGCAGTCATGCTACCCCCACACCACAGAGGTTGGCATAACTAATATTACATAAATGAAATGATCATATGTGGCTATACCAACATGGGCAGCTGAGGTTGGTAAAGCACAGACTTGTGAATTGGAGGTCTGCAGTTTAAATCCTCCCTGACTAGGTTTTTGCCAGATTTTCCTCAGTCCTCATAGCTGATAAATGCTGATTAGTACCCTAAATTTAGGCCTGGGAAGTTTTCTTTCTCAGTTATCATTTTTCATGTACCAGCAATGTTGCTGCCATATGAAGTAAGAAGAGGCATTAAATACCTGTCCTTAAAAAGTTCACCAAAACTGACTGTGTGTGTGCACGAAGAGGCCTCTGAGCAAAAGAAGGTATACTAATGCAGAGAACAATGCTGCCTGAAACAAATACATTTGAAAGACAGCAGGCTGTGCAAGCGGGAAACCTTTGTGTGAAGTGCCCCTTGGAGCGGTCGAGAAACTTAATTGTAAAGCCCTGTATATATAATAGCATTTATACATTAATTGTAATCTGTGGGGGTAAAGGTTTGTAGTAGGGTGAAACTTTTGTATTACAATTAATCACTGGCGAAGCAAAGAATGTGCCAAGTTTAAAACTAAAACAGTACCACCCCTTCTTCTAAAGTATTAGCTTAGTGGTGAAGTACATTGTTAGCATTCATTGGATATCGACATCCTGTGCTCCGCATTCATCTTTTTCCTTTTCAAATGTACCTAAATTCAGTTTATTTAAGGGGGAGGAGTTAACTAGCTGCAATCACTTTCATGTTACTAGCTTTTAAAGTACTCAAGAGATCTTCATGAAATTTGTATGACATAGTATAGAGGTATACACTATTAGAAAGAAAAAGTTTGTTACAAAATTTGTATTTTTTGGCAATGCTTGCTATTTTGATTATGTCATTTATTTGCTTTGTAAAACCCTTTACTTAAGATACATAAGATGATGCATATGGCAATTATGTTGAATACAATGATGAAATAGGGATTTAATTAAATGTCTGTTTATAGCTTTGCTGCAGGAAAAATTACTAAAATGTGTTTTTTCAAGATCTGAACTGTTTTCTGACAACAAATATGTGATATGAGGGGCGTTCGACATTATTTGCAATTGCATTGTTTTAAAAATGCTGCTCAATCTACAGGCATGTCCTCTCGTGGGACGATGACTAGTACACCATGCAGATGCTAGATGGCAGTTATGAACAGTGTTTATTAGTGAAAGGACAGCATTTGTTGTTAAGTGGAGAAAACCATGGACAAGGTGGACTGCATGGTTTTTGTGGAAGGAAGGCGTCAAAACAGCAGATATTCATAAATGTTTAACTACGGATGTGGTCAAGAAGCTCTTGCACCAAAGACTGTTAACAGCTAGATTGCTGGGTTCTCCAGCGGAAGGAAACCTGCATGAGTACTGGTCATCCATCAACATCACGACCTCCAAGAAACATTGAGGTTGTATCTGAATTGATTATGGCAGACAGACCTCGGCTACACAACCCTCCTCACCATTATTCATGGCAATTTGGATATGAAAAAGGTGTGTGCACATGGGTTCCACAGGAACTTGACACACGCCCAGAAGGAGAACAGAGTCGAAGTCTGTAGTCATCCATTGGAAATGAAGATCTACCATACATGTGAGAAGAAAGGCCAGTCCATGCAATGGAAACATGCTGGGAGTCACCGGCCCAAGAAAGTTTGTGCTGCTTCATCTGACTGTCTCTTGGGACACTTGAGGCATACTGCCTTCTACAAGGAACAACTATCAACAGCATAGTGTACTGTAATACCCATACACGACTTAGATGCAGTATTCAGCATCGGCAACAGGGAAAGTGCTCAAAAGGAGTCCTCCAGCATGGCAATGCATGCCCCCATATCAGCAAGGCCACTACTGGAGTTGATTGTTATGCCACACCCACGAGTGAGTACATAGTACCCCCAAACAGTGATTCTGTGATGCCAATAATGAAATTGCAGGAAGGTGGCGACTGTGTATTGACATCGGTGGGAGTATATTGAGAGATCCCGTGTTCATTTATAAATAAGCTACAAAATACTACTATTGCAAATAATTTCTGAATGCCCCTCATACAGGCGCAAGTTTCTACCTTAGGCTGAGTGATGAAATTGAGTTTTATTTATGGATGCTCTTTAACTGCTGTGGTCCTTAGCAGCGTCCCATTCTATATTGTGCGTGAAAGACTGGTAATTTTACGTTGATATTGTAATGAAAAGAAGCTAGAAACTGTGATGTGTATTGAATTTATTTAAAGGTGAGTCGGGATTGTTACACTAAGTGATGTTAGTGTAACAATCCCGACTCACCTTTAAATAAACTGGTAATTTTGCTCAGAGGCCTCTGTATCAGACTTGAGGTTCTTTTACGTTTCATAAACCTACAACACGGTACCACCGGCTTTACTTCCTTTCCGAAGGAAGCCTGCTAAGTATTTTTATGCCCAAAAAAAATCCATCGCCCTCCGCTGGGTTTGAACCCACAACTTCAGGAACTAGAGTCTAGCATGGTAAGAAATGTGAGTTATGGTTCAGACATATGAATGAATTGTTCATTCTGTTGAAGCTCTCATTGTCGACAAGAGCATGAACAATTTTGCTTGCAGACATGCTGCTTGTTTATGGAGGACATGCATCTGTTGCAGAACAATTATATCATGAAAGATACCCTCAGAAGTGGCATCCCTATTGCTCGACATTTCAGTGTGTTCACCAGCGACTGAGAGAAGCATGTTGGTACACAGATGCTATCACACAGTGTGCTTAACAGATTTCAAACCTGCACCATTGCACAAAATATAACATCTCTGTGTGGCAGGTTGCATGACAAACAAATACATTCTTACAGGCCTTAGTACTGTAACTGAGCCATATAGAAGCACAAGTGTTCTTATCAGACAAGACAACCTTCAGCAGAGATGGATTTATTCTTGGCCACAGGAAAGGCCACATCTTGGATTATGGAAATCCACATGCACAGGAAAGGTTTGTCGTCCTCCATGGTGTAGTGGTTACCATGCTAGACTCTAGTTTCCGAGGTTGCGAGTTAAAACCCGGCGGAGGACAATGGATTTTTTTGGGCGTAAAAATCCTTAGTATGGCTTCCTTTGGAAGGGAAGTAAAGCTGGTTCCATGTCGTAGATTTACGGCATGTAAAATAACCTCAAGCCTGATAAAGAGGCGCCTGAGCAAAATTACTGGTCTTCCACGCCCAACATAGACTGGGACTCTAAGGACCATAGTAGTTAAAACTCAATTTCAACCAGGAAAGCTTCAGTGTGAGTATGTGGGCTGGTATAGTTGGTGATCTTTCTTTGTGATTAACCACCAGTTTCTTGTCACATGCTGTGTGAGCTTCTTCAGAATATGCATCTTATTATTAGAAATATGTGGTTCCAGCACGATGGAGCACCGCATCATTTTTATACACCTTCTTGATAAGGCATTTCCTGCATGTTAGATAGGAAGAGGTGGTTCCATAGCTTAGACATTGCACTTTCCTGACATCACTTCCATAGAGTTCTTCCTAGCAAGGGCACAAGGTTCTTTCCTATCTGTGCAACCTCTGCAGGGATGTTCTAAGTCAACAGTACCAAGTTTTTATAAATATCTTCTGCATTGGAAAATGGAAAACCTGAGTTTTATTTTCTTGTATTACTATTCTTTATTTTCCTTAAAGTAGTTTTAATACAAATGTAAAGTTCCAAAACCCAGTTTATTTTGTCTTCATTTCATTTTGTTTAGTTTTCTACATTGCAGATTTTTATCACATTCAAAAGTTAGAGAAGTTTATTTTTAAATGTAATTTTTCCATTTTCTTAAGTAACCATGTGTGTGCAGATGTATGCAACAGGGAAAGTGATGAACTGTTAGCAACCCAAATTATGGCTGTGCATTTTACTATCCAGAAAGCTGACAATTTTTAACTCATTATCAAAATGTTTTGTTGTATGAACTTCTTCGTACATTTTTAGTTTATAATTGGCTGCAGCTGCAAAAAGCAGTAACCCAAACTAATTTTACATGAAGATTTTAGAGAATGGTGTCAAAGAAAATAGTTAGGGGATTGAGGAAATACTGATACAATACAGGAGAAAAACAATATATTGAACTCTTGATCTTGTCATTTGCAAACAAATTGACACTCCTCTTAACCATTGAGCTAAATACTTTGGTGCATCTTCCATTACGTCACATATAGCATGTTACCACAGGGCCATTTAATCAGTTGCATACAGACACTCGACACATTTGACGTTATTAAATGCATTGAGACACACTCGTGATAAAGTGAGAGTACTAGTACTGCTATCAGCACATAACGTCACTCAAGTCATTGTTTTACCGAGGTTACTGTGGAGCAGAGCTATATCAGTATCTGTCAGTGTTTGTTTTGATGTCATTTTCGTATAATGTGCTCACACATGCACAGTGATATAAACTTGTGCTGAGAACATGTTTTAACAGACTACAAATGGTATACTGCTGACATTTGGTGATGTTTGTGCAAAGCATTAGATAAATCCTGCCACAAATGCTCAGTTGATAACTAAGTTTAAGTTGACCTCACCTCTGCATGTGCGACTGCAAGGGTTTAAAGAGAGATCTAAATATTTGTGCTATGTTCATACAATGAAACGTATAAAGCTTTGAAATTTCCTATAATATCTCAATTTATTCTCATTTATCACAATACAAAAAAGTTCATCCAAATGTTATGTAATTGGCAGAACAACAACAAGGCCAATATAATAAGCCGTTAGTCGAATTAAATCACTGTATCCAGTTCAACTGAAATATGCATTCATTCATTATTCTTAAAAATGTTTATTAATCAGGAAGTATATGTTCAAGTACACAGGCATGGTAAACATTTTATAGCCATTAGTCATTCGGAAATTGAAATTAGAAGAACTTTCCAATGGTAAGAAAAGTATCAGAATTGGTTGAGTGGTTTATGAGATTACTCAATATGCACACAAAAATATTCTATTGTTATAATATATATAAAACTTGTTTATTGACTGTATAACATATTAGTTGATCATTGGAATTAAATCTTGTTTGTTGTACTTACTGTAACCACATTATTCTCATCCAAATGTTATTAGCGGACATTCAAAGAGGGTTTTTAAAAGCTTGGCATTAGCATCTATATTTGAATTGCCTAGTACTAAAGCATCATATGTAGGTGGTTTAAAAGATTTTGGGGAGAATGCTGATATTTGTATCCAAATGGTGCTGCACTACAGATAAGTTGGGTTACTATATACAAACTTTGATCCGTTTGAGAAAAACGCAATCTCTAAAAAGAGAATTGGTTCCTTTTTGCTGCACTCCTAATGTAAAACTTGTTATAGTTAAGGTATATTTGCGTAATGTGAATACAAAGACTGGAAAGGAAGAGAACTGCATGGATGAATCTGCTGCCGACACCACCATCTTCGGACAACCTCTCATTTCCTGTTCTTAACACATGTTTACTTCTTTCCTGCTAACTGTGAAGCATTCTCTTAACTTCCTCAATCCCTTCATAGGATTATTAGTTCCATCTTCTTACCACATCATTTTTTTCTGCAGTGCTCCTCCCCCACATTTACCCCACTTTAGTTCCAACTCGTAAACTTTTACATAATACCCTCATTCCATATTTATGACAGTTTTTTTTTCTTTCCTTCTTTTTTTTAGTTTTAAGCCTGAAACATAAATTAAAGGGCACTTTTTGTTATTGGGCTTTGTGATTGTTAAACATTACGGTTTTGCTGCACATAGTTTGCTGTTAACACTAATTTCTGATATTTTCAGTTGAATTGAAAAGTCCAACTGCATGATAGCATGCTTATGGAATTAATCATAATTACATTGTTAGAAACTCTTTGTGGTTCTCCACTTATATGGCAACAAAGGAAGGGATGCTTGAGGCTGCATAAGTTCTTTGTGTTTAATTACATTTGCACAAAATGTTAATGGATATTTCCTTCCTAACATGGATATAAGAATAAATAAATAAAGTGAAACTAAACAATGTCACAGCCAAGTTGAGAGCCCTACATTCATTGTCTGCAACATTCAAGTTATCGTGAACAACTAACCTTGATGACAAACTTCAAGAGAAACTCAGTCCTGCATGTGCTAAAAGAGACTTCTAAAATATCACTCTTCAGCAGTCTTTTTATGTAAAATTGGATCGATTGCAAATAAGATTTGCTTCAATGACATTTACAATATTATTTATTATGGTAACAGATTTTTACATTGCACTCAGAAGATCCCATATATATATTTATATCCCATGTAGTTGTTTCTTTTTCCAATTCCCCTTCTCTCACAAGTAAATTACAATCAATGTTTGGCCTATAGAATACAAGAAGAAATGGAATCAATATAGTTAGTACAGGAAGGTATCTATATAACTAATGCAATCTCACTGACCTAGTGTACTAAAGTCCAAGAACAACAATTTGGCAATAGAAGCCATTAGGTGCATTGATTTCCAGTATTTTTCACATAAAGCAGATTTTGAAGTAATAACTCTGTATCATGGAAGATGATATGATCCAACTCTTCTTGAAGACTGCACAATTCATCTTGTACAAATGATAGTAAGTCAGTAGCAGAGAAGTAGAACTGTAGACACAATATGTTTGTTATGGCAGCTATGTCTCCTACTCTTAACCACTAAAATGTCTGACACAACACACTTGGTTAATGGTTATTGGGCTTTAAGACATAGTTGGAAGGACTGTCACGGTAAAACATACTTAAATGGCATTTCCTCCATTCTGGTGGAACTTGGTCCCCAAAGCCTGCACCATGGGTGGGAAGAGGATGGAATTTGAATTGAAGAGGCTTCAATAACTTTTGCACTGCATTTAGTAAACAGCAATCAAATAGACAAATCTCATGGTATCTACCACCAAGTTACTCAACTGGATGGTACAAAAAGGTGACGATGTAACTAAGGACATCTATCAACAAGTTACTCAAGCAGATGTTGCAAGAAGGTGACAATCTAATTGAGGACATCTATCACCAAGTTACTCAAGCAGATGATACAGGAAGATGAGTATGTAATTAAGGACATCTATCACCAAGTTCCTCAAACAAATGATGCAGGAAGATGGATATGTAATTAAGGACATCTATCACCAAATTACTCAAGCAGATAATGCAGGAAGATGAATATGTAATTAAGGACATCTATACCAAGTTCCTCAAACAAATGATGCAGGAAGATGGATATGTAATTAAGGACATCTATCACCAAATTACTCAAGCAGATAATGCAGGAAGATGGATATGTAATTAAGGACATCTATCACCAAGTTCCTCAAACAAATGATGCAGGAAGATGGATATGTAATTAAGGACATTTATCACCAAGTTACTCAGATGATACAGGAAGGTGACTATTTAACCAAGGTCATATCAGAAGTTACTCAAGCAGATGATACAGGAAGGTGACTATGTAACTAAGGTCATCTATCAAGTTATTCAAGCTGATGGTACAGAAAGTTAATTATGTATTATGCAGTAATGTTTACTGTCCTTGACCATGATGTAACTGCAACACACACATCCATGTTCCCATTCAAAAGCAACAAAGTAGTTTGCAGAAGGTGACGATGCAACTGAGGTATTAGGTGTACACTGAAGCATATATATCAAAGGTACCAATAAATACAAAACTGTAAAGCAATTCATCAAATTAAATAAAACAGTAATACAGTAATTCTGCACACTGCAGAGTAGAAGGTAATGAAATAGCTGATTTTATGGATAAAGTTAGCAAGAGTTATTTCAACATATAACAATCAAGTTAAGAATATGTATTGAAAACAATCAGAAAATGTTTAGGAATAGTTCGGCTGCAATTATTCTCCCAAGAAAATCCTAAGTGGCAAATTGAAAAGTTTGAAGCCTTGGCTACTAAAGTCAGAGTAAATTAAGAGAGGTATTTAGTAATAGAATTAAACTGTGCTCAGTCCTTTTAAAGATGGATTTGTAACTGTTGCTACATACTACAGGAATATATAGGCTATGTAAGCACAAAATTATAAGAATTATCACTGCTGAGCTTAGGGTGAGATGAGCTACTGTAATCAAATGACATTTCTGCAACAGAATGAAGGGAAGTAAGTTATACAAGGATTACATGAGTGAAGGTTTACCTAGTGCTAGATGCTACGATGGATCTCGAGCAAGAGCATTTGAGGACCCTAAGGTTTGTAGATTTTAGATGAGAAAGGGAATATTGCACAGGATGGTGCATATAGCACAGTATACGTTACAGGAAGATCATCGCTGTAAGAAGACCTGAATATTGGATAGCACTTTTGGGCAATGAACATGCGGATCAATTAGCAAAGCAAGGTGCAATACAACAAATAAAACCTGTAAGACAAATAGAAATAAATAAACAATCAAATAAATTAAACAACATTTCAAAAGACAGCAGAGGCTTGATGAAGAAGATAAATTAAAAGATAAAGATTATAAGAATATTAAAGATAGAGTTGATATACAAAAAATGCCAAGGAAGACTGCAGTGGCCTTATTTAGGATGGCAACTGGCCACGATTGCCTCGCAGAACATCTCTACAAGATAGGATGCCTACCTACACCCAAGTGCACTCTCTGTGAAGAAGATGTCATCCTGAACAAACAGCATCTTGCCAAATGCAAAGGCCTTAAAAGTGATAACTTACAGACTTTATATTGGGAAGCCAGAGGGAAAATGATGCAGATCAATTAATCCCCAGTGCCATTGGTGAACGACATATTGGATAGCAGCATGAAAATAATCCTCGCATCAAGATGATCTGCAGTTTTTGGATCAAATAAATATTTAACATCATAACTAGTAATGAGAGCTGGATAATATGATATAGAAACTAAGTGATGTGAGTCTAACCTTGGGGACGATCCCCAAACAAAAGCTAGGCAAACGAGGTTCCACTTGAGGGACAAAAGACTATTGCTGCTGGATGCTACACCACAAAATCTCTGAGGAATCCTGTTGCGCATGCTGAACTGGAAACAACTTCTGCTGGCAACTAAATCCTACCCCATTTTTCCTACAGAGATCTGAACATTTGCAACATTTTTATTATTCCCCAAAATAAAAAAGAAAGAGTTATTGAAGGTTTTAGTCGTCTGAAGCTGCAGTGGCTACATTTGCTTCGCATTCAGTATTTATAAAAAGTTAAAACTTTGTTTAAACCATTGCTGCATGGAGGTTTAAAATGTCTTTATATTTGAAGACGGGTAATGTCAAGTTATGACTTAATTCAGTGTAAATCAGGTAAAATTTATTGCAGGGAAAAAGTGTGTAATTTTGGAATGAAACCTGTCAAATGCATATGCTCCAGACCTGAATGTCATGTGAATATGCATGAACAATAATGAATTGCAAAATTGTGCATTAACATACAATGCTGGAGACCATGTGCTTGACCTTAGAAGAGCTAGGAATATTATTAGACATCCCTGCTGCAATAAAGGTTGGCAGAACTGCAAAGAAATTATTCATTAGGGAATTTTTTAAAGTAGCTCACAGTACTATGTTCCCTTATGAAAAATTAGAACAAGGCTTCAGAGTACATTAATTTAATATTTAATAGCAGAAGTGGAAGAATGACACAAAAGATTATTTGAGTTTGTGAGAAAAAGAAGAAAGAATGCTGTCAACAGATTACATAATTTAACCTTCCTGGTCCAAAGACATTCCTTAATTCTAACAGTATTATCAATTATAAAAAACAGTAAAATGGGCCAAATCACAGGTGCTAGGAGCAAAAATATTAAATTAATGTGAAGGATGGAGTTGAAGTATCTGTGTTTGCAGTAAATTAATACATTTTTGGAGCTGATCCCTGACTAAAGAGGCCAGTTGCTGCTGGTCTACTTTGTCATTTCACTCCTAAACAAAAGGTGCACCATGGAACTATCGGAATTTAGAAAAGAAAGCACCCTTAGATATCTTTTCTAGCACTTGTGCTAAAAGTTGCTTTGCCAAGAAGTTTTAAATTCCTTAACAATATTGATTGAATAAGTCACGCTGAAGGCCATTTAAATGTGGAGCTGGAAATACAAACAGATTATGAATCAACATAACATTTTATCAAGATTTCACTGAAGCTTTCCCTTAACATAAGTTACTGTTGCATCCTTTATTTATTAATACATGTTGAAAATGAAGGAATTGAGAGGGTCAGAAATGAAGTTATAAAAACAATTTACCCACCTCTGTAGTGACACATTCAAGAGGTCCCAGTTCAAATCTTGATTTTGGCGAGTTATCTGCAAATGTTTTCTCTGGGCTTTTATCTTATTCTGAGAAGATGAAAGTCCGGTAATGAAGCCATTTGGATCCCGGGCTCATTTCACCAATTCCATTCGACGTCAGAGAATGAGCATGAGGACAGAAAAGTTGTGTTGTGTGCTTGTGCATCAGGCAGAAAATAATGATATAACATTGAGCTGCTACCGAGGAACACAGTACAGAGTTTGGGGCAGGGAATTGTCTTGAAGTTGATACAAAACTCCACGCTCAAATTTTCAATTGTAGGCTAACCACTGCACAAACTGATTTGAAGAGTTTGAACAAAATATGTTAACACATTACAAATTTGGTTGAAACCGTACAAAATTAAGCCATTTATGAATTACATAGCCAAACACTTCGAAATAGACATTGCAACTAAAGGGGCAAGAAATAATGTTTATTATTATTATTATTATTATTATTATTATTATTATTATTATTATTATTATTATTATTATTATTATTATTATTATTAGAAGGCAAAGTGCAGTTAATAGTCCATATCTCCATGGTGCAATGAAAGACTGAGGTTGGGTTCAATTCCTTACTGGCATTACTTATATATTTTGTTAAGCCTTTAATAATCTGCAAGTTGGTTAAAGGAAAATGCTATGTTTTTTTAATTTTAAATTTATTGCCATGAACTTTAACTTTTTAAACCATATCAGGTTCCATCAACATGCATCCAGAAATGCCAGATTTGTCTGGACACCTCATAAGATATTTTCACATATTAAAACAATACAAAAGTAATTAAACTGAGGAATCTTATAGATTTACTAAACATCCTATCTACAATGTAACAGTAAAACCCCATTTATGTAGGAAACACATCGGTTCTGTTGCTATTATTTAAATGGCGAGAGAACAAGTGAAGGCATCAATGCTAAGTGAATATTCATGGATGCAATTTGTTTAGAAAATTTAATTGCTGGTGGAGTCAGCTAAAAATATAAATTTTTAGGATTGTTTTCTAAAATATCTATTAAATATCAGAAATCATGATACAGAATGTTGCAAATCCACCTAAAAATGTAACACTATGTGGCTGCTTCACCATAATGACATAGAAATTTGTGTTATTGTGTCTCTCTGCTCGTGGTGCTGCTACTCTGCAGAAGACAGATGTGTGGGAAGCTTGGCACCAAGCTAATCTTATGACAACCAAATCATTAGGCATATACAAGGAATTAATGATGACAGAGTAAATTATAACATTTCAACAAACAGGAAGAAGGAACATAAAGTACACCTAAAAAGAAATGAAGATACAAAAACTTTTAAAAGCCACAAAGGATTGAAACAACTAAAGCATGAAGAATAAATTGATCTACAGTGTTCGTTCTTATGATGTAACACAGAAATCTAAGTCAAATTGACAACAGAAGAAAGCTGTATTTGAAGATTTTTCTGTATTATGAAGAGTTCTGCAGTATGATCAACTTAAATGGTATTCTATGTGACAGTTCATGTTCAGTTTTGCATGCTATGCTTGAACTTTGTTTCTTGCACATTAGTTCACCTTTTCTCAGACAGATGTAGAATGCCTTGCATGAACTGCAGCACAGTAAAGAGAACTGCATGAATACAGGAGCCATTGTTTTATCTTCATCTTTCTAGCTTTTTCTTTCTCCATGTCTCTCTTACTTTTTTTTTTTATTATTCTTTCTTTTTTTGTGCCTTAGATTTAAATCTGAAATTCACCAGAATTCACTAAAGAATGCATATCAATCTCTGTTGAAAGCAAGCTCACAATTAATAGAAAAAAATTATTCATCAATTGGTTTAAGTTTTAGTTAATTTGTTCTGCCTTTCATTCATATTTAATCAATATTTGCATAAATCCTGAATATTATTTTCTAGAACATGTTCTAAATTTTATTGTAGAAGAGGAAGTATGTTTTTATGTTGTACTTTTCATAAAAAAGATAGATTTTGATTTTTTTTATGTAGTTGTAATGAAGTAGTTACTATATTTGTTTTTGTATCAAAGATTGAGAAGCATTCTGGGTTGAAAAATCCTTAAGAATGAGAATAGTGTTCAGAAATTCTGCGCATATTATGTGAAAAGTGAATTGTACATTAAATGTTGTATTGGTAGCCATGCACAGAATTGTGAACACTTATGCTGCTGTTTGTTTTTTCGGTGTACATTGGCTGTGATTGTTGCACCTGGGATCTAGGGACAAATTAAAAAGGACCTTCCTAGATAACCTGCCATGTCCGAATAACTTGTTCCTATAACCCAGCCGACACAAAGCCCATGTACATACATATTTTTTTTGATCCTTGCCATTATGTCCGTTGTCTCTCTCTTTTCCCCCAGTGTCGAACTGCAGAAAGCTAACCTTGAGGCCCAAAATCCCGCCACCCCTGGAGGTCCGGGCACTTCAACCCCTGGCTCAAGTTCGAGTGGTCCTTCCTCCGCGGCCGCTTCCCCTCTGGCCAGTGCCATCCCCCTCGCCCAGCTGCTGTCCAAACCTGGCGCCCTCAACGCGCTCTCCAGTCTGACTGCCCTAGGGGGGCTCACGGAGCTTCTGGGAGGCACTGGTGCCTCTGCCCCTGTCCAGACCACTGGTGTTCACCGATCACATAAGACCTATACTCCCAGACTGCGGAGCCCCGGTGGTGGTATGGGTCCACAGGATAACAGCAAGCTGAAATCCGAACGGAGCAAGTTCGCTCCTTACTAAACCCTACTTCTTATCCTGCTCACCCAACCGCCTGCCGATCTGTGCTCCATAGTCCTGGGGTGTGGCTTTACTTTAGGGTTCAACAATGGCAGAAAACCTCCTTAATATTCAACACTTTCCTAGCACTCTTTGTTGTTGTAATGTATTTTTTAGGTACTCTGTTTAGAAAGACATGTCATGGATCATGGAATTTAAGGATGTTTTGTATTAACGAGGTTTAAAGGTGCCAGGGAGAGAAATAGAGTAAGGTTTTGACATACTTATAGAGATGATAAAATTCTTTACAATTCTCACTTTAGGTGCAGTTAGCAGTTGAAACAGTAGTCTATAATGTATCATTATATTATTGCTCTTTAAATCATTTTTATCTTCTTTTTTTTTTTTTTTTTTTAATTTGAGTATATGTGACGTTTAAAATATGAAACGCAGTAAGACATAAGTTCGAAGCACTGAATGTAACGTTTCTACTAATTTATGTTGTAATTGCATTAATCCTTTCTTTTTTTACATAATTTGAAATGACAGAAACATCTTTTTTATGACCATTTGTGGAGTCTAGATGTGTAGTGATTTTGTTATTTACTAAGTGCTGAAGTTCCAGACATTTGTGATAGATTCTACTTTTTTATTTCTGTTTTTTCTGACATGAACCTGCACTGAAGAAGAGTGCTGTCTGTATTGATGGAAATAAAACTAATCATTGCATCAGCTGTGGACTGAACATAATGTAGTATCGTTTTTACATATTGCATCCCTAGTCCTGGTTTGAGTTGATCAGTGCTGTGAAAAGTGTTTCAGTGCAATATTGACATAAAAGTCTTACTGCCTCACATATCAGGTGACCTCTTCCCCTCCCATGTTCTTTTTCTTTGTCACACATGTATTTAATTCATACAGTAAAATAAACATAATAAATAATGTTCCTGTTTTATTTCTAAATATTAAATAGGAAAACCTACAGTCTGCTAATGATGTTTCTCATACGTGCAGTAAATAATATTTTAATAATGTAGTACTGTACACATGTAAAATCTAGACAAAATATTGTGATCTATCTATAGTATTATTCTAGACTCATAATTTTCAATATAAATATAAAGAGAATGAAAGTAAATGCCAGAAATAGAAATGGTATTTCCAACTTTGCTTCTGTTTTAGTTAAATACTTGATAATCTGATCTTAAAATTGTATTTCAGGTAGGTAAAAGTGAATAAATATGTTTTACTAAGACATAAGAAATGAATTATCTTTTTATTAACATTTTACGCCATATAGAAGAGCAAAAATCTCTGAATAACTTTAATCAAGTTCCTCAAGAGCGACTAAAATAGAGTGGAAGCAAGAGCTCTGGATCTGTCACTTGCATATTTGAATTAGGCACATGAATGATGCTTCATGGTGATCAGATCTCCTAGGTGAGTCGAGTGAAGTTTGCATTTTCTTCCTGTGTGATGTTTAAATTCATAAGCTGCCTTTCCCTTGTTAATTCAGTTGCTCTTTGAAAACTTCACCACAGACTTGTAAGTTTAGTCACATTCTTTACAGTTAATATGTTAAATGCCTGAGTTTGTCCCCCTCATTGGGATTCCTAACGGGTTGTTTTAATGTTGAATTTGTTCCTTGGCGCCAGTCTCGTGCAACTCTCAACTTCTTGATTAATTATTTACCGAAACAGTTTCATACTGCTGCAATTTGCATTTCATCCCCAAGCTATACACAGCTTTTTCCGAAATTTTTCAAAGATTGACAAAGCACTGGTCCACAGAACAAATTATAATGCTATTGAGGGGGGGGGAAGTCAAGCATTTACTGCATAAATTATAAAGAGCTTTGTTAAAGATACAATGGCTGTAATGGGGTATAGACTCCAGCTGATGTTTGTGTGTTGACTCATACCAACTCTTGTCTAGTATATCTCCTGTTATCTCGGCTAGTGGATAGGACAGGGATATATGTGGTTTAGAGTGGTGTTAAGGGAATGCTGGTGAATTGTCACTTGTGTGCCATTGAAGATTCCAATTATTTTATTTGCCATGGAATATATTTCACAAAACCATAAATGCTTTTGGCATAATATTACAAATGATAAATAATTATAAATCTTGGCAGATATTGCAATTTTCTTGCTTGAGAGGGAGCTCTATTAGGTTTGTCTTGAAGACGAGACCAGTGGATGGGTGACCTGCCTCCCAAGTTGTAGGTATAGCTTCACTCTTGATTGCTCAAACAAGTCAACCAATGGATACTCTCAGCAAAGCCATCACATTTAACATATTGTAACAGTTGTTTTGAATGTAAGTTAAAGTATGAACAAGCAATGGAACTTCCATTAGGCTGGAATAGAGGTATGTACAAACAAATATCCTGGGGCAATCAGGTATAATATAAAACAGTATCCTTAGGTGCATTAGGTATGGAAGATTTACGCATTGCTATTAAATATCTTATGATGGGAAAAATTGTGCATCAAGTTACATTGGAAAAAGAAAGTGAAACTTGACTATGAGATAGAAAAACTGCTAAAGGTATTCAAAGAGCAATGGAATTAACATGGAAGGAAAAAAAAAAAGTTTGAGGGAAGGGTTATGAATTTTGACATTGCAGGGGAAGAAAATCCTGACTTGACTAGATAGACATCCCAAAGATCTTCTGATCAAATGCCAGCTGAAGATATGAGTGGAGCTTAGATGGTTCATTTGACTCAAAATTACTTTTTCAATTTATGCTTCGCTGTATAAAAGGCTGGTTAATGTTCCTTTACTAATTAATACACTCTCTAAAACAGCTGCTTTTCAGTCGTATAACAGATGCAGACATTGAAACCTGTAAACTAAGTGAAGAAAGTAACAGGCAGACCCTTAAAGCTGCTTACAGACATTCATTTCCTACTCTCTCCATGTGCAACAAATGCTGCAACTTAAAACAGTTGACAAATAGAATACTTCCTCTATTTGGAAATTTGTTATACCTTTAAGTTTAGTGTTTTCATATTATGTAGGGTGTAATTAATAAGCTAACATTTTCTACTTTCAGGGATATCTGTGGTGCTTAAAATAAATAAATATTTTATTATAACAAACGGCCAAATTCCTTTCCTTTTGCTGTCATTACTAGTTAAAAGGAGTAGTGTGGGAATCTGTAACTTATTTTGGATGAATAATTGATACAATTTGAATGATGGTTACCTTGAAGCTAAAAATTTCAAATGAGTTAGTTTCCAATGTGGCACAAAATTTTAAAAAAAAAATATCTTGCATATTATGAAGATTTTTGAAAAGTTTTACTGTCTTAATGTTTTATTATGCACAATATTTTGATAGTTTGAATATTTAAGAAGTTTGTTTACATAAACCAGTTACCATGAGAAACAGTATAGTTCCTGTAGTTCCTGTCACATAACATACATAAGGAAGAGACACAAGCTTGTGTATATAAACCAGTTACCATAAGAAACAGTATAGTTTCTATCACATAACAAACCTAAGGAAGAGAGACAAGTTTGTGTACATAAACCAGTTACCATCACAAACAGTTCCTATCACATAACAAACATAAGTAAGATTTACAAGTTTGTGTGTTGTTGAAGGTTTTACTGCTGTTTTAATTTTAATTAACAACCCAGGTAGAGCAGTTTTATCATCAGTTTTCAAAACATCACATGGTATGTACATTGCACATAGAGAGAGGGAAATGATACAGAATAGAACCTCCACAGTTAATTTAACAACATGAGCAGAACTGCATGTTCTGCTTGTAAATAGCTATTTTAAATCTATTCTTGACATGTGTTTCTTTCTTAACATTCCTACGAGATAATATGAATTAAGTGGCTTATTTATGGGAATATCTTTTATTGATCAGTTTCCCATTTACATTCTTGAATTGTGCTGCTATTAGTGTTTTAAAATTACTTGGAGATTTAAGTATTAAAACACACGAAGAATAAAATATTACATTGATTTGCTTTATCTTATTTGTTTAGTTTTGGTTCTAATAACAGTGTTTGCTTAAATATTTTAAAATAATGAAGAGATTGTTTTAAGATTTGCAGAACACTGGTGACGATGCAGACTAATATATTTTATTAAAGGATAAAGCAGTTGTTCCTTGAACTTCCACATTTTTCCTTTGTCTCGCAACCCATCACTAAGTTCTGAATTTGCATGTGAAAAAGTCGTCATGCTACTGAACTTTCTAAAGGTATGAAACTTTTTTTCTGAAACTTAGCTTTTATGCATTTGACAGATCTCACGCTTAAATGGTGTACTATAGAAGATTGAAGTGATTATTTTGGCTTATGCTGCTGGGCTTGTATTAAATAAGCTAGAAGCAAAGGATATTGCATGTAAGTGCATCAAAATTTAAAAAAGAAAAGTAAGAATTGACAAGACAGATGCCACGTGATTGATTTGAAGATACATCATACATAATCTGCATGTTCTGTATTAATACTTATTTAATTCTTTCTTCCATATGTTTTTGATTCCTGAGTTCCAAGAATTCCATCTCTGTCCCAAGAACCTGCAAAAATATGAAACATCATCTTTTGTAAGTAATTAAACCTGACCTGTACATATCTCTTTTGAAATGCTGTGAATTCAATGGTTTGTTTTCAGAAGTAACAAACACTTGCTAAATGCCTTCCAGTTAGTGTGTTACTTACTGTCATAATAAGATAATCATTCTCTATTGGATTTTGTTGAGACTAAAGTCTGGTGCACATTGCTTGCAAATAAGAACATAAATCTGAACAGAAAAAAGCTAAATATGAGAATGCATTGACTAATTTTGAAGATTTAGAAGTAGTAACAGTGATGTGTCATAATTAAAATAGAGAGTTGAGGGTTGTTACACTACATCACTAAAATAAGAATGCATGATGAACTGGAAGCTTTTCGTTGCCCAGGTATGCCATTGATTCATGTTTCCTGTTCACATAGCTGCATTATAGAAGATACACAGCTACTAGAGCTCTCTCTAGTGTTTAGTTGGCTAATCTGAAATTCAAACAAAAAATGTTACTTGTCAGCTTTAAAGAAATTGTATCCGGATGCTCGATATACTGACACTTTCTCACTTCTCTCCTCCTTTCATTGTGAATTATTAAAAGCACACAACATTTGAGTCTTTTGCTTTTGGATCACACTGCTTCCCATACCAGATATTTGTGCAATAACCTTAGAAACAATAAATTGCAATTAGACCGCTGCTAACTTTTCTTTTCCTTTTGTCATTGCCAGGCAACTGTGCACCAAGCTTAAAAATGCACTGCAATGTAGAGATATAAGTACTCTTTTATAAAAGAAGTTTTAGCCACAGATGATCTGATCGGAAAGATATACAATAGCATTAACATCAGAGTTAAACCTATTTATTTTTCTGTAAATATGTTTTAAAAATATAGGAGTTTTTATCAGATTACAATGCAATGTGAGCTGTTTTAATGTGTCGTGAAGATGACTTCATCTACCTAAATCAGATTCCAGATGTGTGTTACCATAAAATGAGCTGGAATAGAGGCCTCTTATGGCTTTTTGGGCAGATTGCAAGTGTTACAGATTTCCATCATGGACATAAAGCATTATATTCTACTGCAGTATATTGTAACTTAGGATTATGGACTAAATGGTACACAGTGCTAGGATAGACCAGAGCTTATCTGTGTGTCTATCCTTCATCATGATCATGGTCCATCTTCACTGGGCTGTACATAGCGTGCACCACTAGTGACCTCCAGTAAATGGTATACAGTGCTATGATAGACCAGAGCTTATCTGTGTATCTATCCAACATGATCATGGTCCCCCTTCACTGGGCTGTACATAGCGTGCACCACTAGTGACCTCTAGTAAATGGTATACAGTGCTATGACAGACCAGAGCTTATCTGTGTGTCTATCCTTAATCTTTCCCTCTTCATTGGGCTGTGCATAGCATGCAGATTGCACCACTAGTGACCCCTAGTAAATGGTATACAGAGCTTATCTGTGTGTCTATCCTTCATCATGATCATGGTCCCTCTTCACTGGACTGCATATAGCGTGCACTCTAGTGACCTCTAGTAAATGGTATTCAGTGCTATGATAGAGCAGAGCTTATCTGTGTGTCTATCATGATCATGGTCCCTCTTCACTGGGCTGTACATAGCATGCACCACTACTGACCTCTAATAAATGGTATACAGTGCTATGATAGAGCAGAGCTTATCTGTGTGTCTATCCTTCATCATGATATGGTCCCCCTTCACTGGGCTGCACATAGCATGCACCACTACTGACCTCTAATAAATGGTATACAGTGCTATGATAGAGCAGAGCTTATCTGTGTGTCTATCCTTCATCATGATATGGTCCCCCTTCACTGGGCTGTACATAGCGTGCACCACTAGTGACCTCTAATAAATGGTATACAGTGCTATGATAGAGCAGAGCTTATCTGTGTGTCTATCCATCATGATCATGGTCCCTCTTCACTGGACTGCACATAGCGTGCACTCTAGTGACCTCTAGTAAATGGTATTCAGTGCTATGATAGAGCAGAGCTTATCTGTGTGTCTATCATGATCATGGTCCCTCTTCACTGGGCTGTACATAGCATGCACCACTACTGACCTCTAATAAATGGTATACAGTGCTATGATAGAGCAGAGCTTATCTGTGTGTCTATCCTTCATCATGATATGGTCCCCCTTCACTGGGCTGCACATAGCATGCACCACTACTGACCTCTAATAAATGGTATACAGTGCTATGATAGAGCAGAGCTTATCTGTGTGTCTATCCATCATGATATGGTCCCCCTTGACTGGGCTGTACATAGCGTGCACCACTAGTGACCTCTAATAAATGGTATACAGTGCTATGATAGAGCAGAGCTTATCTGTGTGTCTATCCTTCATCATGATCATGGTCCCTCTTCACTGGACTGCACATAGCGTGCACCACTAGTGACCTCTAAAAAATGGTTTACAGTGCTATGATAGAGCAGAGCTTATCTGTGTGTCTATCCTTCATCATGATCATGGTCCCTCTTCACTGGGCTTTACATAGCATGCACCACACCTCTAGTAAATGGTATACAGTGCTATGATAGAGCAGAGCTTATCTGTGTGTCTATCCTTCATCATGATCATGGTCCCTCTTCACTGGGCTGTACATAGTGTGCACCACTAGTGACCTCTAGTAAATGGTATACAGTGCTATGATAGAGCAGAGCTTATCTGTGTGTCTATCCATCATGATCATGGTCCCTCTTCACTGGGCTGTACATAGCATGCACCACTAGTAACCTCTAGTAAATGGTATACAGTGCTATGATAGAGCAGAGCTTATCTGTGTGTCTATCCTTCATCATGATCATGGTCCCTCTTCGCTGGGCTGTACATAGCGTGCACCACTAGTGACCTCTAGTAAATGGTATACAGTGCTATGATAGAGCAGAGCTTATCTGTGTGTCTATCCTTCATCATGATCATGGTCCCTCTTCACTGGGCTACACATAGCGTGCACCACTAGTGACATCTAGTAAATGGTATACAGTGCTATGATAGGCCAGAGCTTATCTGTGTGTCTATCCTTCATCATGATCATGGTCCCTCTTCACTGGGCTATACATAGCGTGCACCACTAGTGACATCTAGTAAATGGTATACAGTGCTATGATAGGCCAGAGCTTATCTGGTGTCGATCCTTAACCGCTTCAAGGATACCCAATGAGGTGAGGTGCATTCCTCTTGGAGTAAGAATAAAAATAAAAAAAAAATTGTTACTTGTGTCACGAACCTCTGACTATGTAACATAACCATATCGTGTCACAATGCCTTAAAATGCTTGGCCATCTGAACACATGATAGTTGCACCATTGTCTGATCTCATTAACTGCGTAATATTGTGAGTGAATTTTTTTAATCATAAAAGGGTAAAATGCATCAAAACCTGTCAGCATGCAACCGTGCTGTCACGCCGCTTGCTTTAGTTGGGTCCTCCCCATCCTTTACCACAGTTTTTAATTGAATGCAGAACATGCATTTTACCGGGTTTTGATCCTATCATCCTTGGTTTTGATAGGTTAGCTAGACCGCATGGCCATAAATCCCGATTTCGAAGTCAAGTAGCTTCCAGTTATTTAGCAGTTAGATAAATTGATTATTTAAAAGTGCTGCACAGAACGTCATATCACGCCCATAGTGCTGAAGGGGTTAATCATGACCATGGTCCCTCTTCACTTGGCTGCGCATTTGTACCACTAGTAAATTGTATATAGTGCTATGATAGACCAGAGTTTATCTATGTATTTATCTTTAATCATGATCCCTCTTCACTAGGCTGCAATAGCATGCAGATTTGCACCATTATTGACTTCCAGTAATGAACGACATTAACGGTAAAGTCAACTCCCTCATGTAAATTGTTTTATCTTATTCGCGTTCTATGTCTATGGGATATAAGTTTCCCATTTTTTGTGACAGTTTTTGTTTATAGGTGATGTTATGAAGCGTAAAATATAGACCAGAAACATGTGTGTAGCCTAGGAAGTGGTATTCTTGCTTTAATATGTATTCATTGTGGTACCAGGAAGAATTTCAGTGTGTGTGACAGAAAGACCAGGTCTTAAAAGATTCTTATAAAACGTAATTCACATTTGTTTTACATGGAATTTTTGTACATTTACTGCATTGAACGTTTTATGCATTTTAAATGTCGCGTCATTTCATAACCTTTGTTATGTGCATTTTAAAAAGACTAAATAATAAGCAGGATATTTCAGTTAGTTTTGTTGCATATGTTCACTATAAACAGTTGTAAAGCCAAAAAAAAAAAATAGTTGCATGTTTTGGGTATCCTAACTAGCACAATAAATTTACAACAATGTTCTGGCCTCTCAACCCAGAGGTCCTGCTGATGTACAGAGTCTTGGGAGTGGATGCAAGTCGGTTTACTAGAAAACATTTATAAAACCAACATCATTAAAACTTAAACAGTTCAGCCATAAATGACACCATCTCTTATTTCTCAGCTTAAAACAGTGTACAAATGAAATAAATAAAAATGAGTGTTTTTATATCAATTTAAGATGTTGCCAGAGTTCTTCCAAAATCTCATACCACTGTTTATTGTATATCTTAACTTCTTCAAGCACCCAATATGTAAGATTCTGGCATAAGTCACAATTGAGGCAGAATTTCTGCTGAGTTTTAAGTTGTCTTGATTCTGATATACAGCTGATAGAGCAAAGAAATAACCTTCTTTAATATACATGTTTTATTTCATTGTTGTAGTTTACCTTAAGGAGAAATCCTATTGCTTAGATATTCAAAATATGAATTAAAAAACAGCCTGTTTTTCTCTCAATGATATTTCAGTCTAGAGAAATACAGGAATCATTTAAATGCTGGATGCGCAAACAGTAGATATAATTTAATTGCTAATCTATAATGAATTGATGATTTTACTCCAAATTCTCTAATACTCTGACTTGGTCATGGGTGAAATTTTGGGTGTTTTTCAATTACCCTCCCTCCCTCCACATTTTTTTCGGTGAATAATATTCTGTAGCCTTAGATCTATATGATGGCCAAATTTTAGAAACCTACAATGTATGGAAATACCCTTAATCATGTCATATTTAAATGTTTTTTGGTCATTTACATCGTAATGCAATAGGATGCTAAAAATCTAAAACATTTACTGCTTTAATATGTGTTTAATATGAAAGCCATGGTTAAAAAGCCAACTTTTATTGTTTGTCCATAAAATTTATGGTAATGAGGCTTTTTACAACTTAATGACAGTGGATGTCTGTCTTATGGTGTTTTGGGGCAGATTCGAAGTGTTGCTGATTTTCACCATGGACATAACAAAACGTTAATTTCTGTTGCATTATATGGTAACTTTTTAAATGGCAATTTAATACTTCTCACATACTTATGATAACAGCCTGAATGTACCTCGCTAATATTGCACATTGCTATTAGAGGCCAGAGCTTATCTACGTATTTATGCTTCATGATGCTACCCTTTCAATGGGCGGTAACGAAATGCAATAAGTGCATGTTTTGTTTTGTCAGATTTAAAATTTTATTGCGCCAATAGTGACCCCTAGTGATAACCAGCAGTAACCAGTGACGAGTAAATGGGTACAAATATTCAGTAATGGACGACATTAATTGTAAAATCAACTCCCTCATGCAAATTCTGTATCTTACGCACGTCCTATGGTTATGGGAGAAGTTTCCCTTTTTTGTTTATAGTTGATATGAAATATGGACTAGAAATGTGTGTATAGCCTAGGAGGTGGTGTTCTTTGCTTTAATACATGTTTAGTGTGGTACCAGAAGAATTTCAGTATGTGCGAACAGAAAGACCAGGTCTTCAAGGATTTGTATAAAATGAAATTCCTATTTGTTTATTTACTGCAATGAACATTTTATTCATTCTGAATTTGATGTGATTGCAAAATTATTATGCTTTGCTGGATGAGTGAAAGTTTTGCAGGTTTCACTTTCAGGAAGTTTGCAAGTATGTATAAAGAATAATAGGTTTTTGTGTGCAAAAAAATTGTAAAGGTAAAAAAGTAATAATTTCACTCACAATCCCCTTAAGTCTGTTTTTATCGTTTTTAATTTGAGGAATTTAAATACCTTGAATACACTTTATTTGGATACAGACCAATTTTAGGTATAAATGTTTTTGCCTTAAGAATGTTATGATGTTTGTTTGTATCCCAATCATTTTATTTTGAGCCCTTCATTTGTTTACAAAGTTTAAATTGCAGTAGACAGTAAGGTGAAGTAATGGAAATTAAAATGCCAAAAGCCATTAAAAATTTGTAAGGGTGTTCCTGAACTTTTGAAATATGGCTACAGCTGTGAATGTCTGTGCATGCATAGAACTCCCATCTTGGAATTGAAGATTGGTCCTGATTGTGTCTGTGTTTAGATTCTGGAAGGAAGGAAGTAAGAACTTCCATTCCGACAGAAGACAATTGTCTTTATTTTATCAGTAACAGCCTCAAATACTTCCTCAGTAATTTTGTTACTAAATTATGTAAACAAAGATGTAATGTAAATGTCCCCTCATCTGAGTGTATACACTTATTATTTATTTGTTAAAGGATGAAACATTTGTGTTCATAATTGAAAGGGGGAAAAGTACCAAGCAGTTATTTATACACATTATAATGACTTGCATACTCTTCAAAGGATTGTAATCTAAACGCATAAAGAGCAGTATTGCACAATGCTGAGAGATCAATTTAAATTTATGCAGTCAAACACAGCTTGCACATAAGAATTTTTGGCAGGGACCCGAAATTTATTCATTTTCAGAATAAACAGTAACAGCTAGCTTGATTCCAACAATGGTACATATGCTGAACACCTGTTGAGTTTCAATACTGTCTGGAGTGTTGGTGTACTTCGGCAGGTTCCGTCAGTGCTTGTGCATGCAGGACATAAAGGAAAGAATAACCAAAATTATCAAAAACCTTTTTCCATGCAAGGAATTATTTGGGGTGGGGACTAATTCTCTGAAAATCTTCTGCTTGCATTTTAAGATATTTCATTCCAGCTAAAATTGTCATTGGGTTCAGGGGCCTCAAAATAAGTATTTTCAGTGAAATTGTGATACAAAAATATTAAAGAATGGAACCTTTTTCTCGCATTGATAAATGTTTAACGGGTGATCGGTCTAGCAGTAACTGAAGACCTTCAGGATGATCACCCAATAGACAAGTATCATTCTATACTTTCTCTAATTTGTCTCATGAGTTTGGAGAATAGATGTAGGAAATGGCATTTCTCCTAATTCGTTTGGTTTTGTTTTCGAAGCATGCAATTAGAGAGAATTGTAAGATGTCTACTCGCAGTATGAAGCCAATGTGACCTTAATTGTAATACACATATTTGAACTTGGTTGTTCTGTCAACTATACTTTTCTGCTTATATTTTTTTGGGAAGTTATAGTGAAGTAATTAATAAACTGAGATGGATTTTAGCACACAACTTGACCACCAGAAAGTATGTACCCTTCATCAGCTGCTTCTAACTGTAATGACTTCTGTTCTTTCTCAGGTGGCAGATATATCTAGTTAATAATCAAGGTTTTTTCGGTCAAAGTTCATTAAATCCTGTAATTGATAAAGCTGCCAGTCTCTCAGTGTTTTTTATTAATTTGGCTTCTTTTCTTATTTCATGCCCTTCCCAAAAATGTGATTGAAGTGATCTTTTAATCTGATTTCAAGGCTAAGTTGTCTGTTCAGTGCAACTGATTGGTGACGTCCATTGCAATGTGATAACAAATTGGTAAAACATGCTGACAGATCTACCATAAGCAGGGTTAATGACTTTTGATACATCATATGTACATCTGCCACCTGAGGAAAAACGCATGTCAATATGGAGCCAGCTAAATTACGCCTCCTTATACCGGCATTATCTAGCTCAGTGCAATTGTGTATACAGCTTGTTGAATTCCTGTCCATGTCAAAAGTTAATGACAGTGCTGATGTGTTGTTTATATACAGATGGTTTAATTTGAACTACAGAGTTGCGGTATGTTCGTTTAAGTATTTGTTAACTTGTGCAAATTGATTTTTTTTATTACTGTTAAAAAGTGTATTTCTTCATTACAGTCGAAAAATTGCTTCCTGAATGTTGGAGTTTGTTACATGTGACTTATGATGGCGCATGTTTTGTTGTTTCAGGATATCTATGGAGACTGCCGGTATGCCGATGCCAGGATATCACTATATCACACCAAATCACATCGTAAAGGCACCAATACATTAATATTGATGTATAACACGCGTATTGCTTGAGTGTTTTCTTTTGAGTCTTGAAAAGAAAGAAGAAAATGCTCTTGTGAGTTTCTGCGGCAGTAAAACAAATGGAGGAAGGCTGAATGCAAGAGAAAGGTCACACGGCATCATTAAGAAACAATGGGCAAGTCGTGTTTTCACAACTTGAAAATAATTCTTGCCAAGTATTTCTTAAAGCAGGGCTCTGCTCAGAAGCTGAGCTTGGAAATGATGGTAAAGGGATCAAGCCAAAGATTTGTGATTCTTTTGTTGTTTTTAATTAATTATTACCATGTACTAGAAATGTTAAAACAAAACATTATTTATTATTATATTGTAAGCTATTGCATATGTCCATATTCAGACTATATTGTTTGTTTGTTTCTTTGACCTTCATCTATCTCTCATTAACAGTTTGCATAACATGTAATATATTAGAAGTACGTAGGATTGAAACACTTTCTCCATAGAGTGTAGCGATTGATGTTGATTCTTCTTATACTAGTTTATTTTTTTTGTTTAGACACACTACCTTAGTCTTTTGACACTCTACAGATTTAACATAGTTCACATTTTTTCATAATAATAAATGCATATAATATTTGTAATTGTTGCAACTTCCTGCAATAACAAACACAAGAAGATAATAAGGAAACTGAAAACTAAATCTCTCTCTCTCATGTTTACGCAAGACTTCATTGTTGCCTGTTTCTGTTTGAAACCCTTGTTTGGGTTTTATGTTACTTCCGCATATCAACCTGACTGAAGTTTGCTCATTATGGAAGGATTCGCAAGGTTCGGGAGGAAATGGCAACACCAAGTTTCCTCCCAATCTCAAAGTCTGTAACATGACATATTTTTCAATCATATCAAGTTGAAAATGGAAAGACCCCACATTGGCACGTTCTATACAATATCATTTAAGTACATATCCCAATTGCTTCCAATGCTGCTTAATAGTATTTCTTCCATGTATAGCATTCTTCTAATATTAAGAATTGTGCCAAATAAATCAGGTTTTATCGAAGCATAATCAATTTTTAATAAAAGAAACAAGTTAAAATTAATGCTCATCTTTGATGGAAAAAGATGTAAACTGTTTCCATTTGAGTGGGACATCTAGAACTTAGGAGTATATTTTATTTATGTCTTAAGAAGTGTATGATCGTTGTTTTAGTAATGTATATTACTGACAGCACTATTTAACTAGCCGTGTTGCGTTTTAAAAACAACAACATCTGGCAAATCATGTTGCTGTGATTAGGAATAGCGTAATAAGTAATAATAATAATACTACTACTATTGTAACACATCTTTTAATGGATATGGAATCTCTGTTGGGTTTACTTGGGGCATAGGTTAGAATTGACGGCAATAATGGGTATACTGAAGAGTGTGCCTAGATAAGGAAATTTAGATAACATATCACCAAAACAGATGCTGCACTTCAATACCAGGTTTTTGTGTGCATTTCACAATGATTCCACACATTATAGCAAACGTAAAGACATATCTTATTCAAAAAATAATATTTTGTTTCTTTCCCCTCCCCAAACTCAGTAATTAATTTAAATAATAAAAAAAAAAAAAAAAGAGCAAGCTTTAAATGAATATGAAGCAATGAGAATAAGGTTCAGACGGATATGCTTTCCATGTGCCCAAGGCAGGAATTTGATGTAAATAAATATATGATAAGTAATGTACAGCACGTCTGTACCTTAGAGATAATGGTTTTATTGCTAGATTAGAGAGCATGGTAACGCGGACAATCTGCAATTTGTTTTTGTGTCTATTAATGTGTTGTTGATATATATTGCACTACTTGTTTATGAGTGTTTTCTATTCATATCTTGGTTATTACCTAGGGTTGTAGGTTGTATTTTTGTTTTTACTTGTTTTGTTATATAGATTTTCTGAATAACTGCATTGTTCTGCCATTTTTTAAATCAGATTATTATGACTGTTACGTACCAGTGTTTTGTACTATATACAAAGGAAAAAAAAAATAAGAAATATCTTGACTGAAAAGATATTTTTATGCAAAGAGCAAATGGTTTTATCCTAGCATAATAATAATAATAATAATAATTATATGATGTTTACTGATCAAATTTAATCCAGTGCACCAAATCAGTATGTAGTAATTTTGGTGGTAGTCGCCTGTCTCTTGTTCCCTTAAATGCTTGGCATTGCTGGACGACAAATGTGCCAAATGTGAAGTACACAGCAGTGCCAAATGTATATACGTACAGAGCTTAAATGGTGATCCACTCGGTGACGTTTCTGGGGTGTTGCTTCCGCATATTAGACAATCGAGGGAGAGAGAGTTGTGTAAATAGGTAGCTGTTACATCTTATGTGTATTAGTGCCAGAAACGGTTAACACCGACATGGGTACACATTTAAGACTTCCAAACTGTGACACCCATTTTTTCTTTATATAGCATTATCTATAGAATGTCTCCGTATCTGTAAATACATAAATGGCAGCTGGCAGGAGAAAAAAGCTCAATTTCTCTTTATTATTTTTGAGATACCAACAATTTGAAATTTTTGCAAACTGATATCAAAGTATTTTGCTAATTGAAAGATGTGAGAGACTGGTACAGTACTAATGTATTATCATTCCATGTCTGTCTGTATTATCCTGCTGTCCTTTACTAACAGCTTTTTTCTCCTCCACGTGTATCTTTATGTATTGTTGTGATGATCTCTCTTATTAGTCACGTTGTAACAATCTTACTCAATGTTAACAAGATGCAGGCTGTGGTTTCAAATTGGTAGAGCTGGAAATCACAATATTTTAAAAGATTTTTACTTAAAATATACTCTAGCATATTTTGTAATGCCAAGAGAGAATATGCTCAGTTCTTTTTGGAAACCTTTGCCCCCTACAAGAACATTTGTATTACCGAGAAGAAAGAGAGGACTTCCTAATATCCCTGGCATGTAGGTATACCCATCCCTCTGCCTCCCCATTTATGTCTACATAGATGGCACATCTATATCGGGGAAAGTAACATGTGCATTTCCCTCGTTAGCTTTTGCACTATATTCATCACAGCGGGCTTTTCCCATTTTCCTTCTGTGTCACATGAACATAATCTTATTAACAGTTTGGTTTGTCAATACAGGAAGCTCAGAGCAATAAAAAAACTGCTATATGTACTTTTGATTTTAATAAGAGTTGGGTGGAAAAAAATAAATAACATGATTCGATGTATGTATTGTGAAGTTACGGGGCCTTATTAATTCATTAAATGCTGATCTTTTTTAACCAAAGAAAGAAAAATATATTTATTTTTAGTTTTTACGTTCCTTTCTGAAGTACGTGAGCCTATTTAAAGTGAAATATGTGCCGGCAATCAAGTTAATGTAGGGTCAGTCCCCTTGTACTTAAAGCTATAAACTAGAGGGTATTTTGAACCAAAATGGGCAAGGCTTTCATTGACTGCCACTTAGAAGTAAGGAGAATATTTGCCCCTATTTATTTATGTTGTAATATGTATAATCTGATAATAGTGTTTATTTTGTTGGAATTCACCATAATAATTGTGATGAATACGTTGAATGAGTGGTCTCTATTTATTTAGAATGTAATTCTAGCTTCTAAGTGATGGTAGGAGAGACATTTGCTGCAGCTTCTCTCAATCCGAGATGTGTTACTTTATTTAAGTTGGAAGTTTTAACATGTCATCAGTGAACTTTTCTAAACTGCTACAAAAATCATGTGAATGATGAGCCCCGATGAGACTGTTTACCTGACTAAATATCAGTTTAATTTGGAGACACCCAAACAATATCCCAAGGGAATTTGTCTCATTAATGTGTCTTAAGCACCACACAATCCAGACCTTTAATGAACTGCTAAAGTGAACTTGGTATAGTTTGGCTTTGCCTTAATTTTTAATGTTTGTCATAAGGACAAAACGACATACGTAAGTATATGCAAAGAGCTAAAAGTAGAAGAATTAGCAGCATAATAAAGCTTTTGGATAGAATGTTAAATAATAAGTTACCAAAAGCAGTATTGAGCTATAACCCTCTGAAAAAGGAAGCCACGAAGACCAAAGAAAAGATGGGAACTGTAATGGGCTCAGGAGCCACATTTATGCCTCTTCCATATGGCGGTGGTGTTCATTTCTAGTTCCCAAGGCAGTACACCCTCTGGAAGTGCTTTTTAAGAACAGCATCATTCTTTTGCATTTTGACAATTACATTATTCTTTTCACCCCCCCCCCCTGCCCAAATATATCAGTACAGAATCAGAAGAGAAATAACGAGAATACCCAATGGAAAATACTAATAAATAAACCTAAAATTGCAAACCTTCCCAAGTAGTCCAAAGAAGAGGAAAAGGATATGAAAATGAAGCACTTCTCAATATTGTCAAATTCAGAGCATTGTTTATTAATATTGGTATCGTCTTACTACCCATACTTATGTTGTTTAGTTTGCTATGCTTCCACGTTTTCAAAACTTAAAGTGTTGATTGAATGTGAAGGGGATGATACCCTTGTATACGTATTCTCCATTTTCTTTTTTGCTGTTAGAGTTAGCTCTTCTCTTTATATTCAAGTAAAGAATCATTTGCATCTATACACGGGACATATCTGTTCTATTATTTTCCAAAACTACTTTAAATTATAAAATTCCTCATCTCAACCATTTTTCCAAGCTGCTGCAAATCTTTGATACTGCCAAACAGGTTTGCCCGTTCATTATTGTCCATAAATTGTGTCTGTCCATGTTTTCAAAAGCCCAAGTTGAGTTCCTGATGTGCTCATCTGACAACTTCTGTAACCATTAAAAACATTCAAGAATGTTTTACAAAGTTAGAGCAAGATATCCATGGTTCAAAACCCAGCTTGAATTTTTCAGTCTTATTCTACCTTTCCATTGGTTTTAGAAGTTCACTGAGGATATTTAAAATTCAGCCTAGAGGAAGATAAGAAAAGTGCAATATATCTAGTCATAAATATGTGCTATTGTTTTGAAATTTTTGTAGTTGTAGTTTATATTTAAAAAAAAAAAAAAAACTGAATAGTTGATTGTTACTATGGTAAAGCTGAAACGTGGGCCCCTCGTTTGCTAAAAATGGTGACATGGGATGATGATTGGTTGTTGATTATATTGGGAAAGGAACATGTTTCTACTTTGCACTTCCTTTGTTTACCTCCTTGGATCGGTCTCAAAAGATGAGATAAAATACATGAGAACACTATTTGTTCTATCCAAGGCACTGTTTTGATTTAATAACTAACCAATAAAGAGTGAAAGTGTTGGCTTCGGCATACATGTAGATGTATTTGTCAAAGTCATGTGCCAAACGCTAGTCATGGAATAAACATAAGGCTCGCTTTAGTTAAAGACATCAGCAAAAATGTTTTATACATATATATAAATATATTTATTCAATTTAAATGTTATCCTGCATTATATAAATATTTAAACTAGATTTTACATACATTCATATATATAAAAAACACACAAAAAAATGTAACTGTTGCCTTTAGCTAAAATGAGAAAGTGCCAAATAAAATTTGTAACATTGCTGTGTATGCCGAGGAACACTTGAACTCGTCGTGTTCATAACATTTGATTTGAACAGTTCTCACTGAAGCTGCAAGTCGTAGAGACGAGGTATAAACTCAGGAACTTGTACCTGTTCCCTGTGCTATTTAAAGTGAATGCTAATGGAAATTGCTATGCATTTTTTTTTAAAAAAAAAAAAGAAATTCCACTTTTCCAAGCAACAATTTCTTTGTTTCTCATTGTCATTTCTTTTGAGGTGTGTTAATAAAGATAAACTTTTCTGGGACCACCACAGTGGCTTAGCAGAATAGGTCCATATATTGCATTTTCTTGACTTTGAAACTTCCGTTTTGATAGCAATCATTTAAAAGTTGCCTTTGGAGTAGTGGAATTTTTTGATGTGAGACAAACCCAGATATTTCCAGACCTGAGAAATGACCCCAAAAATGAACCTGAAGAATCCAAACCTCTCTCTTAAAAGATAAATACAAAATTAACTTTATCAGATATCCTGAACCAACATTTCCCAAGGCTTGGTCGAACGTGATCGTCTCATATGTATCTTACCACAGAGGAGTGAGTGTGAGAGCGAAATACTAGCCTTCAATGAACAGGGTCATAACTAACATATTTAAGTAAGTAAATAATAAGTAGTTGTATAAGTAATAAAATAACTGCGTCTGTAACAACGTGGTTGTTCATATCTTTTAAATCAGTATTGTTTTTTATGTGTTTTTAAATTTTTTGAAAGGGGAGGGTAGAGGAGTAGCTTTTAGAATGGTGCCAAATTTTTGAAATTATGTTTGAAAACACAAGCAGCTCCGTCAAGCACTTTGTGCTAAATGGCGGCTGCACTAGCGCATTTGTTTGAGATTGAGAAAACGCAGTTTTGTTTGTCGAGTACAGAACTGAGGCATTTGCATGGGGTTAGCAAGCCACGTCAATCAGGGATAAACTTGGGAGGGGAGAAGGATGGGGAATCCTTGTAAATACATAATAATTCAGGGTGATGCTTTTTACTACGATACTCTATTTGTCACAGACAAAAATAGTGATGTAAAAAAACAATGCAATTCAGTGCATCAGAAATTGAATCAAAAAAGAAATGGAAAAAAATGAACCAAAAGGAAAAAAATTATTACATATTGTGAATGAAATTCAATGTTGTTAGTGCTTCTCGCTTACTCTAGGGTGCAACGTAGTATCACATATTCCAGCACACACTTTCTTTGTTGCCCAAAAATATTAAAATCTTCACATCTTTCTTCTGTGGCATCGTACAACAAAGCTCCTTTGTTTTGTTCTTCATAGCAGCAATAAAAGCTTTTGTTCTGTAGTAGTCTTCCAAATGCCGGGAGTTGCAGATGGACTATGAATATTATAGTTTTCACCAGAAAGATGTGAAGTTCAAATCCTAATTTGAAAATGTCAAAATCTATGTCGTGCATATTTTACTGTTGGAATGTGTGATGCTGGGTTTGTAGTTTCATAAAATAAAAAATAAAATGAAAACAAGAAAAAAAGGCATATGACAAATGTTTTATTACTGCTATTATAGTGTTAAAAGTAAAGGGCAATAATATTGAAAAAGAAGCAAAAAATAAAAATTAACCAGGCATTAAAAGACAAGTTTTAGAACTGCACGTGTCCTGTCTCATAAGCTGTTACTATTAACACATTGTGTACTGTTTGTTTTGTTAATTAAAGTGTGTATATTTAGAAAAAAAAAAGGATGTTTCTTTATCACCTCTGCAACAAAATAAAAATTTCCCTCGTATACCATCCTTAACCCATTGATGTCGTATTTAAATACCCTCATTGCTACATCAGAAATCTGATATCCTGTACAGCTGTGCAAATGCATTGTAAAGTTGGAACATTTCTATAAAATCTACCAATATAATTTTTTCCTAAAATTATGCATGCATAATACTGGCAGCATTGACGTACAGATTTTTATGACCTAATATGATTGGGTGTGGTAGATCTCAAAACAAGTGCAAGTTTTAGCTTATGGCCTGAATGGGTTATCTCCTGCTGGTCAACCTCTTAACACTGAACTCTGATAGCATTAGCTTTGAAGCAGCTGATGAGAATTGGTGTTTTTCTTACCAGTCAGCTTGTAAAACAATTGAATATGCACATGTCTGTGTTTCATGTTATAAGAAACAAAGCTGTCACCTGGTCTTAGAAATCAACACCTTCCATTCACATGTGGAGCTGAAGGGCACCTTCCTCACAACTTGCCTGTTGCTGGCATGTTTCAATAATGTTATCCTTCCATTTCATTGCAGACCATAATTCATACTTGGCACATTTCATTCTATTACGAGATATATAAGACAGCATATGCTCCTTATTTGCTCTCACAGTACCAACATTATTAGCTTTTCTGTTGATTAGTCTTCTAAAAAGATATATAGATCCTTTGAATGCAAGCTCTCATTGTGCAATATAAATGCTATTATTATCTTAAAGGAGGACTGAACTACATTTTTAAAGACATCCAAGAATAAAGTAAAAACAAATTTCAGCACATTGTTGAAAACCACTTCATTCTAATTTATTTTTGGAGATTTATTTATGGACACTTTAACTACTATGGTTCTTAGCGTCCCATTCTATATTGGTTGTGAAAGACTGGTAATTTTGCTCAGAGGCCTCTTTATCAGGCTTGAGGTTCTTTTACGTGCCATAAATCTATGACACTGGGCCACCGGCTTTACTTCCCTTCCGAAGGAAGCCATTCTAAGGATTTTTACGCCCGAAAAAAATCCATTGCCCTCTGCCAGATTTAAACTCCCGACTTCAGGAACTAGAAACTAGCATGGTAACCACTACACCACGGAGGATGACACTTCATTCTATGACTTTTCACTGGAAGCATTTTTATGTTTAATTCTCATCTTGCTGCGATGTCATAACCTGTGAGCGTGATACGTTACTCATTGTCATTTGTGTTAGCTTTGTATTGCATTCAATTCCTGTTGTCTCCTTTCCTAGTGTCCTGTGAGGTGTAAGGTCAAAAATGCCTGTGTGCATTGCCTTTGGTTGTGCAAATAACTTCGACTTAAAGAAAAATATTTTATATTACTCATACCGTGATAGGGATAAAATTCAACATGTATGCTATGAAAGGTGAAACCTTTGTGCCAACCAAAAATGCTAGAGTATGTGGAATTCATTTCAAAGGAAGTGAGTTTAACGAGATTAAAAAATAATCAACAAGATATTCAAAAGTCTGAGATTGAAAGATAATGTGCCTTCGAAATTTATAGGATGACTGTCTTGTTAAGGGAAAGCAAGTGCCACAGTTAGTCGATAATTGAGTAAGAAATTAAAACTACACGTTTCTGAGTTTTTACACGTGGAGTTTAAGATTGATGCTGAAATACAGTGTGCGTTGGGAACTGAAATTTTTAGTGCTGTAAACAGCGCTAATCTGAACCAAAATTTGACTGATAAGGAAGGCGAATCTTCAGCTGTAAACGATGAAGATTATAAACTGAATGAATATTTGAGGAAGTCCATTGAAGATGAAAATCGATACGTCCAGAAAATATTCTTTTGTGTTTGTCCATAAATACTCTCCTTGGGCTACTCAGTATTTGTCTCATGTGGTGGATGTATCACTGAATAAAAAAATGTAACACAAAAGGAACATTAATGCAAATTATAACTCGTATGAATGGGCACACTTATGACTAGTGCTATGGCAGCGAAACTGGCTCATTAAAATCACTTTCTCTAAAGAGAATGCACATACTCGAGCATTTTTGGTTTGCACGAAGTTTTTGCATTTCATAGCATATGTTGATTATTATCTCCAGGGGATGAGTGATAACCAATATTTCTGTTTACGCTGGAATTATTTGTACAACCAAAAGCACTGCACGCAAGCATTTCTGGATCTTGCACCTCACAGGGCACTAGAAAAGGAAAACTGTTCTACAATATCAACAGGAATAAAATACAATGCAAGGTGAAAGTTAATACAAGTGGCAATAAGTAGCGTGCCAGTCTCCCATAGCCTGACGAGACCGCTAGGTGAAGAATAAACATAAAAGTGCTTCCTGAATGAAAATGAGAAGTTGTAAAATGACAAGGCTTGAACAATGTGCTCAGATTTGTGTATATTTTATTGTTAGAAGTCTTTAAAAGTTTACTTCAGTCCCTCTTTAAGTGAATACAGTCATCACGAAATATAAATGTCTTTAGTACCTTATATCAATAATCATCATACAATTTAAATGTCATTACTATCTTATATCAGTACAGTCATCATACAATATAAATGTAATTCCTATCTTATATCAGAAGTCATACAATATAAATGTAGTTACTATCATATCAGTACAGTCATCATACAATATAAATGTCATTACCATCTTATATCAGTACGGTCATCATACAATATAAATGTCATTACTATCTTATATCAGTACAGTCATCATACAATATAAATGTCATTACTATCTTATATCAGTAGTCATCATACAATATAAATGTCATTACTATCTTATATCAGTACAGTCATCATACAATATAAATATAGTTACTATCTTATATCAGTACAGTCATCATACAATATAAATATCATTACTATCTTATATCAGTACGGTCATCATACAATATAAATGTCATTACTATCTTATATCAGTACACAATATAAATATCATTACTATCTTATATCAGTACAGTCATCATACAATATAAATGTAGTTACTATCATATCAGTACAGTCATACAATATAAATATAGTTACTATCTTATATCAGTACAATCATCATACAATATAAATGTCATTCCTATCTTATATCAGTACAGTAATACAATATAAATGTAGTTACTATCATATCAGTAGTCATACAATTTAAATGTCATTACTATCTTATATCAGTACAGTCATCATACAATATAAATGTCATTACTATCTTATATCAGTACAGTCATCATACAATATAAATATCATTACTATCTTATATCAGTACAGTCATCATACAATATAAATGTCATTCCTATCTTATATCAGTACAGTCATACAATATAAATGTAGTTACTATCATATCAGTACAGTCATCATACAATATAAATGTCATTCCTATCTTATATCAGTATAGTCATACAATATAAATGTAGTTACTATCTTTTATCAGTACAGTCATACAATATAAATGTCATTACTATCTTATATCAGTATAGTCATACAATATAAATGTCGTTACTATCTTATATCAGTACAGTCATACAATATAAATGTAGTTCTATCATATATCAGTATAGTCATCATACAATATAAATGTCGTTACTATCTTATATCAGTATAGTCATCATACAATATAAATTTCATTACTATCTTATATCAGTACAGTCATACAATATAAATGTATTTACTATCATATATCAGTACAGTCATCATACAATATAAATGTCGTTACTATCATATCAGTACAGGCATCATACAATATAAATGTTATTACTATCTTATATCAGTACAGTCATACAATATAAATGTCATTACTATCCTATATCAGTACGGTCATACAATATAAATGTGATTACTATCTTATATCAGTACAGGCATCATATAATATAAACGTCATTACTATCTTATATCAGTACAGTCATACAATATAAATGTCATTACTATCTTATATCAGTACGGTCATCATACAATATAAATGTCATTACTATCTTATATCAGTACAGTCATACAATATAAATGTCATTACTATCTTATATCATTTTGGTCATCATACAATATAAATGTCACTACTATCTTATATCAGTACGGTCATCATACAATATAAATGTCATTACTATCTTATATCAGTACGGTCATCATACAATATAAATGTCACTACTATCTTATATCAGTACGGTCATCATACAATATAAATGTCATTACTATCTATTATAAGTACAGGCATCATACAATATAAATGTCATTACTATCTTATATCAGTACATTCATACAATATAAATGTCATTACTATCTTATATCAGTACAGTCATCATACAATATAAATGTCATTACTATCTTATATCAGTACAGTCATCATACAATATAAATGTCATTACTATCTTATATCAGTACAGTCATCATACAATATAAATGTCATTACTATCTTATATCAGTACAGTCATCATACAATATAAATGTCATTACTATCTTATATCAGTAGTCATCATACAATATAAATGTCAATACTATCTTATATCAGTACGGTCATCATACAATATAAATGTCATTACTATCTTATATCAGTAGTCATCATACAATATAAATGTCACTATCTTATATCAGTACGGTCATCATACAATATAAATGTCATTACTATCTTATATCAGTACAGGCATCATACAATATAAATGTCACTACTATCTTATATCAATAGTCATCATACAATATAAATGTCATTACTATCTTATATCAGTACGGTCATCATACAATATAAATGTCATTACTATCTTATATCAGTACGGGCATCATACAATATGAATGTCATTACTATCTTATATCAGTACAGTCATCATACAATATAAATGTCACTACTATCTTATATCAGTACGGTCATCATACAATATAAATGTCACTACTATCTTATATCAGTACAGACATTATACAATATAAATGTCATTACTATCTTATATCAGTACGGTCATCATACAATATAAATGTCATTACTATCTTATATCAGTACAGGCATCATACAATATAAATGTCACTACTATCTTATATCAGTACGGTCATCATACAATATAAATGTCACTACTATCTTATATCAGTACGGGCATCATACAATATAAATGTCATTACTATCTTATATCAGTACAGGCATCATACAATATAAATGTCACTACTATCTTATATCAGTACAGGCATCATACAATATAAATGGCACTACTATCTTATATCAGTACAGGCATCATACAATATAAATGGCACTACTATCTTATATCAGTACGGTCATCATACAATATAAATGTCATTACTATCTTATATCAGTACAGGCATCATACAATATAAATGTCACTACTATGTTATATCAGTACAGTCATCATACAATATAAATGTCACTACTATCTTATATCAGTACGGTCATCATACAATATAAATGTCATTACTATCTTATATCAGTACAGGCATCATACAATATAAATGTACTACTATCTTATATCAGTACGGTCATCATACAATATAAATGTCATTACTATCTTATATCAGTACATTCATACAATATAAATGTCATTACTATCTTATATCAGTACAGGCATCATACAATATAAATGTCATTACTATCTTATATCAGTGCAGGCATCATACAATATAAATGTCATTACTATCTTCTATCAGTACAGGCATCATACAATAATTGTCATTACTATCATATATCAGTACAGTCATCATACAATATAAATATAGTTACTATCTTATATCAGTACGGCCATCATACAATATAAATGTCATTACTATCTTATATCAGTATGGTCATCATACAATATAAATGTCATTACTATCTTATATCAGTACAGGCATCATACAATATAAATGTCACTACTATCTTATATCAGTACGGTCATCATACAATAATTGTCATTACTATCATATATCAGTACAGTCATCATACAATATAAATATAGTTACTGTCTTATATAGTACGGCCATCATACAATATAAATGTCATTACTATCTTATATCAGTACAGTCATACAATATAAATGTCAGTACTATCTTATATCAGTATGGTCATCATACAATATAAATGTCATTACTATCTTATATCAGTACAGGCATCATACAATATAAATGTCTTTACTATCTTATATCAGTACAGGCATACAATATAAATATAGTTACTATCTTATATCAGTACAGGCATCATACAATATAAATGTCTACTATCTTATATCAGTACAGTAATCATACAGTTTAAATGCCATTACTATCTTATATCAGTACAGTCATCATACAATATAAATGTCAGTACTATCTTATATCAGTATGGTCATCATACAATATAAATGTCATTACTATCTTATATCAGTACAGGCATCATACAATATAAATGTCTTTACTATCTTATATCAGTACAGGCATACAATATAAATATAGTTACTATCTTATATCAGTACAGGCATCATACAATATAAATGTCTACTATCTTATATCAGTACAGTCATCATACAGTTTAAATGCCATTACTATCTTATATCAGTACAGGCATCATACAATATAAATGTCAGTACTATCTTATATCAGTACAGGCATCATACAATATAAATGTCTTTACTATCTTATATCAGTACAGGCATACAATATAAATATAGTTACTATCTTATATCAGTACAGGCATCATACAATATAAATGTCTACTATCTTATATCAGTACAGTCATCATACAGTTTAAATGCCATTACTATCTTATATCAGTACAGTCATCATACAATATAAATGTCATTACTATCTTATATCAGTACAGGCATCATACAATATAAATGTCAGTACTATCTTATATCAGTATGGTCATCATACAATATAAATGTCATTACTATCTTATATCAGTACAGGCATCATACAATATAAATATCTTTACTATCTTATATCAGTACAGGCATACAATATAAATATAGTAACTATCTTATATCAGTACAGTCATCATACAGTTTAAATGCCATTACTATCTTATATCAATACAATATAAATGTCATTACTATCTTATATCAGTACAGTCATCATACAATATAAATGTCATTACGATCTTATATCAGTACAGTCATCATACAATATAAATATCATTACTATCTTATATCAGTACAGTCATACAATATAAATATCATTACTATGTAATATCAGTACAGTCATACAACATAAATGTCATTACGATCTTATATCAGTACAGTCATCATATAATATGATGCCACTACTACCTTATTCAAGTACAGCTTACCATACGACTGAAATGCACTAAGGTTTCCACAAAAATGTGAGATGAAACAACCATACAACTACCTCTACCAATATCACACATTAAAGTATTCATATAAAAAGTGATTCATGTAATAAATGTTTATGTTGAGTACATAAATGATTTGGGATTTCAAACAAAAAAATCTTATATGGTACATTCACATGACATGCTCAACCTAGTGTTTTTTTTTTATTTTCATGTAACTTGTACACATTTTATTGTAGGCTGTTGAATCCCTTTTATTCCTTCTGATAATTGAAGGCTTAAAGGGACCTACCTGGACAAAGCCCTAGTGTCCAATCCCTCACTTTCCTACGGTGCAGCTGTTAGTAATCACATGATAAACAGAAATGAGAACCTTTATTTCCTTTTGAAATTTAAGGCTTAAAGGAATCGATCTATACAAAATGACATGTTGAAGTAAAGGTAGGGGATGCTCACCAATAAGCACTGGTTGGCTTACATTTCTTGCTTGACTCATCTCAGTTTTCTTGGACCGTGGTGATATTGAGAGTATTCCTGTCTATACCTCTCTCTTGTCAGGGTGATGTAACAGCCAAACATGGTTATAAAATGTTTGAAACTATATGGCCTTTCTGTGAACTTCAAGAAGATATAGAGAAAAACCACTTACTCCATTGCCCAGCTTTCGATCAACCTATCAAATTACTGGAATGCAAGAGAATGAATAGCTTCATTGCCAACTGCATTTTATTGTAGGTACAAGGGGGATACAGGAAACCCAATTGATTATCTGATGTTTAAATTTCTGATATGCCGACTTAGAAATTCAATACTCTTTCTATGATATTGCAAGAAAAAACAGAGCTTTGAAAAATTAAAACCAATAATAACATATCTTTTAAATGGCTAATGCCACAAAAAGAAACCCTTGTTTACACACTGTTAAATATTTGATGTTTTAATCAAAATCATTTAGAGCCATTTTTGAGAAAATAAAATATTTTGAAAAATGTTTGAAGTAAAGGGTGGTTTGGGATAGGATTGTTTCTTTAAAATATTTGATAAATACTGAACTTAAATAACAATTTTGATATTCTTTGACATTTTGTTTTTGACTTATACTGTTCACAAATACACACATACACAACTTTTCTAAAAATGCTTTTTTTTTGCATTCGGGGACCTCGAAACATTTCCAGTGAAATGTGGATTGCAGTACTTACCTGCTACAGGTAGGCATTAGAGAAAGTATTAAGTGATAACCTGCGATGCAGAGAAAGAAAGCAAATCTGATGTTACATTCACATGACTTTCTATCCAATTCACTCTTCTACAAATTATTGTTACAAAAGCTTATTCTTCTTGTTAACGGAGACAAACATTTGCTGAAAGATAGTAAAATGTTAAAAAGGTGGGTAGCTTTGAAATTCTGTACTCTATCATTGGCATCATGAGAAACATGGAATGAGTATCTTAGAAATGATTAATGCCATAGAAAAATTCTCCCACATAATAGTGTGTTTTAACAAGCTCTATATTTTTGAGAAGCAAAAATAACATTCCCATGTAGGAGGTAGTTTGGGGATTTTGTGGATATCTTAGCATCATTCTTCAATTTTAAGTAATGTTCACAGACACGCACATTTAATAATAATAATGATGAGTGAAATAACAAAAACAGACTATGTGCATGACATTATATTGCAACAAGAAATGTTTTACATGCCACAATTTTCACTTACCTGACTCTGCAATAGCTCTTGAGGACAGTGACCTGTATTTTGTGCCCCATTGCTATGGAATGTTTCTTCAAGGTTGCTGCATTACATGCACTTTCCGTGACCTTATTGACCCACATTGAAAATGGTTATATTAAGGCAAGTAACAAATGCTTTGTTAATATTCATGAAGAAGGTTTCAATGGCTTGACGTATAACATGTCTCACTTGTTATGTAAATTTAGATACAAGTTAATTTATTTAACACTCCCAATTTTTTCCCCCTCTTCTTAAAGTTTCTCTGATTACATCTCCATGTAATATGTTCGTGACTTTGAAGTTAAAAGTTACGCACTGTTAAATTTAGTTTCTAATTTTGGTAAGTTACATTCAGCTTTTTATCTCATCTTGTTTGCTTTCACTATTTAATAGAACACAAACTGGCATATAACTTCTTTCTAGCAGAGTAACACTTTCTTTGGCTACCACATCATATGTTAGGTAAAGATTCCATCTAAAAATTTAATATAATTTCACAAATAAAATACATTTTCAGGTACCTAGAACCAAAGAGAGCACTTTTAGAAAAAGACAAAATGCAAATTTTGTTTTTCATCACAAAATTGTTTAATCAATGTATGTTTAGTTTTTAAAATGATGATAAATGTGCACATAGGTTATGTTTCAGGTGGATTTGTCACATTTTGTCTCTTGTATTCTGGTATTTATTGGACACTTAGGAAACAAACCCAAAAATTGTAAACTTTTATCATACTCCCCATTTAAACTACTTCTAAATAAATCACATCCATGAATATTCACCTAGCATTTGTTAACATTCTTATTTTAACACGGTCTGATGTTCCCCATCTGTAATATTAGTTGAAAATTCCTAATATCCACTATGGCTAAGTCTTTTTAGTTTAGATCTTACAAATATGATTGGATCATACTGAAGTAGGTTAGTAATTTTGATAGGTATGAAAAAGCTAATTTATACATTTCTAATAATCTTATTTTCTTGATCATTGTACGGACAACCAAATAAAATATGATCTTAATTTCGAAAATAGCCACAAACATTTCTTACTATGTGTTTTACCTAATTTATATTGTAGATCTGGGATGAGGGCTAAGTTTAATCGTATTTTTTACATAATACGATCTTTCTTAATGTTAATTCTAAAGAACCATGGTTTATTATATAAACGCTTAGTAATTTCAAAATTATGAAGATGGTAATTACACCATCTGTTAAGAATAAAAATTCTTGCATAGGAAGCAGATCTGATAAAGGAACACCATTATATCTTGCTGTTTTTGCCAAGAGGTCTGGCTTTTCATTACCAAGAATATTTTTATGGCCTGGTATCCAAACCAACCTAATTACTATTTTCTCAAGCTGAGCTTGATATATTAAAATTTTAATTTTCACTTCCAAGAGGCTTATATCTTTCTTTATATTAAAACTTTAAGGTTCTGTAAGAGAAGATTTACTGTCTGTAAAAAATAACATTAAATCCTATGTATTATTTTGATAATTTTTACTTCTTTCTTAATGGCTAACATTTCAGCCGAATAAATAGACCATTTAACATTCAATTTAATTAAGGTTTATGCATTTAGATTAAAATGATAGACTGCTGCTCCAACTCCATCTTTGATCCATCAGTGAAAAATAAATTCCATATATGTATAGGAAATCTCTGTTGTACTTCTAGAAAGGAAGATTGTGGCAATATTCTACCTTAGTAAAGGTTACTGCAGAGTACCTTCCAGTCAAAACAGGGGTAATAACTATGTTGGATAATTCATTATATTCAATCCAGCAGTGATCCATACTAGATGATATAGTTTATCTTCAGAACTATTGAGCAATTTGGATACAAAGTTATAATTTAAAAAACGTCTGACTTGATAATTACTAAATCCAATTTCTTTTAATATAAGTTGTGCAGATGGTTTACCTCTGATGCCTAATATAGTTTAAGAAATGTCATTATTAATTAAGTTTTCAAAGAGAGCTTTGCAATGGATTGTGAAGTATAATATTGCCATGTTCAGTTACTGATTTGATGATATTAAACAGAACTACCACGTTTGTGGATGGACTTCTCAAGAGATGTGATGGAGAATGTGAAAGAACCCTTGATCCTATTAACTAGATTATTGAATTGGGTTTTCCAGTTCATTCTGTAATTCCAAGAAATTTAACACGATTTCATTTCCTATTTTCAGAGACAGATTAGGTAAAAATCTTCCTTTTTTAAAAGGTAATTGCTCTTTGATGTTAAGTCCCATTTCTTCTAATTGAGCAATACAGGTATTAACAAACCCTACTCTTAGTTTTAGTTTTACAGGATCTATATGTTGATAAATGAAGATATCTACATTAGATGCTGAATGCATAAGAGATAATTGTATCAATTATATAAGATTGGACTTAGAGGAGATCATCTGAGGTTAAAGGTTGTAAGCAATTATGAACATTTCTGTCCTTTAATAAGGTGTATATAACAATTATGAACTTGAGTAACTTAACTTCTGTACATGCATGATAAAAAGATTTAAGTTAACTGAGAAACATCCAGATTAAATCCTTGTAATACTTCTTTCCTGAATAAAGCCTGTAGAATTACATAGACTGCGGGTGGTTCCAAAAACCATAATGATTTCCCTTAAAAAATTTATTTGTTTGTGCCATAATTTTTTCTAAAAATTTTCGGAAAACACAGGGTTATCCAATAGTGCAATAATGTTCTTCATTTTGTTTATTTGCCCCTGATTTTTCAATTGGAATAATATAAATGTGTTGCCATATCTTAAGAATAATACCACAATGTAGAATAAAATTATAACCATGGAGTAACAGAGATATTCTCTTGGAAAATGTTGAATTATTTTATACTAATATCATCTGACATAGAATCCTTCTGTTTTTGATAACTCCTGAAGCTCACTGAGTGTAAACTTATTAGCTTTGCAGTAATCTGAGGAGTATTACCACAAACTGAATCAGGTGAAAGTAAATTAAAGACATTTATTTTGCAAGCAATGGTTATCTGAAATGCGAAAAAAATTGTTGGGATTTTTTGAGTGAAACTTCGAACCATACCTATTCCAAATTCGAGATATTGTTTTCTTTTCTAAGAAAATGGAATTGCAATATTCTCTCCATCCTTGAGATTTCAATTGTTTAGTAATCTTTTTTTGTTTTAGCATATTGTCTCAAAAGAAAATTCTCCGTTGTTTCATTTTTCACAAAAATTATAACATCCTTTTTTACTTTCTCTACTACGTATAGTAAGTAGGGGAAGTATTGTACTCCACCCAAAAATTCGATACCGAGATTTCACAGGAAATACATATTTTGAGGTTCACTGAATGCGTATAAAGCATTTTTGGAAACATGTCCATGTGTGTGTGTGTGTGTGTGTGTGTGTCTGTGAACAGCTTAACTCAGAAACGAACAGTCGGATAAGCACCAAACTTGGTATTTAGGTTCAGTATCTTCCAGAGATGCGGCACAAACGTTTTCAAGAAAATCCCCCCACCCCAGATTACCCTTTACATGGAACATTTTTCGAAAATTTTAATTTTCTTAAAAATGGCTCTTAACGATTTTGAATAAAATACCACAAGTTTAAGACATTTTTATGGCAAATGAATTGTATATCTCGAATTTTCTGGGAATGTCTCCAAAAGTATTCTTCATTGTGAATGACTTTTGCATAACTGGTAAACCATAAGAGATAGACAAAATTTTACTACACAAAAATGTAGATCACATTAAAATACACAATTTATGTCATACAGTTTTTTTGTTGAGTGAACCATTTTTGAGATATTTCTTGTTATTCCCTTAAATTTTCCAATACGTATACTTTTTCTCAAATGGGAATTTGTTATTCAAATTTTTTTTTTTTTTTTTTTTTTTTTTTTTGGGTCCTGGTAATGCAAAGAGAATGGAATACTCCACATAGCAACCAGCTCTTAAAACATTTGACTATCGCTTAAAGTCTAGCAATTCCCCTTGCATCTACAAGAAAATTAGCAATAAGATTAACATCTCGATTAACTTGAAGCATATGGAGAGAATAAGCGTTTGTAAAAATAGTTTGTACAAGAGTAGAGAAAGTCATGTGAGTGTAACACATCAGATTTTTTTCCCTAACTTCCACCTGTTCTTGACATAATGTTCCACCAGATAGGTTTTTTTTTTCTTTCTTTTCTTTTACAATTCAATGTGATAGGATGAAATATTTGAAGATATTCATCTAATACTTCATAGATAAAATTAAATACATCTCTATTCGAAATGTAGAAAGGCTGATAACAGGGACCTTTCCAAAAGAAACTTTCTTAAAATTTTCCCAATTTATATTTATAGTTCTTGTAAGACAATTGCTTTCCGTAATACTGAAAGAATTAGTTCCCAGTACAATTGAAATCATAAAATGATCAGTTCCTAACGTTTCAGGAATGACTTCCCATTGAATTAAATTTATAAGCGAAGCCGATGCAAAACTTAAATCAGGAGATGAATCTTGTTGGTGAGCCATCATTTAATAAAAATATATTATGTGAAGCCAAGTAATCAACTGATGGAAGAGTGAAAATCTCTAAGGTCCTATCCAGATAAGCAACATAAAAGTTGAACTCAGGTTGGAGAAGATAATTCCAATTAGAAATCGAAAACTCTGTCTTTGGTTTTTTGTAAATGTAAATCATTTTCATATTGCTTAACTAATGATTTTCCTTGGATTGAGTGGTCATCATTTTCTAAACTTTTGTATGAATTTACAATAATCTTAAATGTTAAAAACAGAAGCATTATTAATGTAGGCAGTGCCTTGGCCAAGTGGTTTCAATTCCAGGGGCCCGCATGTGGGATTTGTGTTGATAAAATGATGTCTGGGTGTGTTTTTCCAGTTTCCTCCACCATTCATCATTCCAACGGTGCTCCATGTTCACCTTTCCATCATTGATCTCTCCATCTTATCTATCATCTTCTTTGCTCTCATCCCGGGCATCGGGTTGATCCCCCACCCTGATTGTCACTCTCTGATCTATAGACCCTCAGCTCCCCGACAGGTATCTGACCACAGGCACAGTCCTGGGGGGGGGGGGGGGTAATCAAAGATTGCTTTGCTTTTTTGCACTATTAATTGTGAAGTTATTTTCGTGTTTAATTTATATAATATGAATGAGTCAATGTTCACACTTAAACTTCACTTACGTCAAGTTATAAAATCATGGAACATTTTTGGAGACGTTCATCTCCATCCTCAGCATTGTGGTAACGGATGGTTGTTCTCTCCCCTCATGCTGAGCATCCAAATGGAGGTAAACTTAATGATGTGCTTACTGGCAGGATCCCAAAATTTAACAGGCTGTTGGAATTTTTAAAAAATGAAGATCTCTTTCCATGTGACAAGTTTTAGTGTGTTCATCAAAGGTTTTAATAATTTTTTTCAAGTTTCTTAAAAGCCCAAGGATGGTATGTAAATTCCTTATACTTCCAATATGCATCCTCTCTTTTCTTTAAAGTAGTATTTTGTGCCAACCTCTTGTGTTTCTTGTCATGTTTAGTCATTTTGGTTATGGAAGCAGGGTTGAAATCATTTAATTTTGCAACCTTGAGTATATGGTGTGAAATTCATTCAATGGATTACTGTTGAATTAAACTTCTTTAAAACTGCATATTAGTGTGACCATGGGTTACAAGCATTCTTTTTAATGTAATTATCTACATGTGTGGGTTTTCTATAAATTCAAAATTTTAATGCATCCTGGTCTCTGATGCCTTTAGTCTAAGAAAGGTAAATAACCATTTTCTTCGATTTCAATTGTAAATTTAATATGTTTGTCCTGTAAATTCAATAATTTCGAAGCATCATCTTTTAACTTGTAGGTAATTATGGCAAAGATTTCCTCACATATTGCATGTGGATGTTAAGCTTTAGTTATAGGTATGTATTTGCATACTGCTCATATATAGATCAGCTAATATAGGTGACAGTGGGTTACCCATCACCAAACCTTGTGCCTGTTTGTAAAATTTGTTATTAAATGTGAAGAAATTCCGATGTATGCACAACAATTGTCAACTGTTGTTTATAACAAAGCAGACCAGGGAAACACTGGTTATTTTGGAAAATGAAGATTACATGCACAGAGCTAACCACTGTTATTAGGGAATGACTATATTGAAATTTCTAAAAATCCCATCACTGCATACAATAATTCAGTCAGTGAAGTCCTTAAAGCAGTTACATAATATCCAAAGAAGAATTAAAGCTGTTGAAATCTCACAATGCTACTTTACCCAAAATGTGCTGTTTACCAAAAATACATAAACAAGACAATAGCATGAAACCAATCATCAATAAGATTAACTTGCCAACCTATTATATAGCTAGATGGCTGATGAAATTAAAAATTCCTTCAACAAATATGAAAGTTTAAGAATAAAACATGGGAAAACATTGGGCATTTTAAAATGCAAAAAAAAAAAAAAAAAAAATTATATCATGATGTCCTGTATTGTTAAAGCACTATTTACAGGTATTCCTGCAGAAAAAATTCCAACTCAGTTAAAGAAATTGCTAAAATCAATTGATATAACACCACAGAAATAGAACAAATCACACAGTTGACAATGTTGGCTAACATTAACTGTATTCAAAAATTCTGGTACGATATGTTACAGTGTACTGGTCGCATATACCTGACATTAGACTTTAGGAAGTAGCTTCTGTTTAGATGTGCTGAATGCTGTAATTAATTTGTTTGAAATGCTTACCTTAGACTTTGCCCTTGTGTCCAAAGATGGCCCAGCTAGAAATTACTATGCAGCAATAAAATACAGGGTACCTCAAGGATCAGTTTTCAGCCCACTTTTATTTATCTTATACATAAATGACTTGGAAGATAATGTGACATAAATGTAACACTTTTTGCTTATGATACTAGTATTTTTATAAAGGGGGAGAGCAAGAGCGATCCTAATCCACATATAGATGAAAGTTTGAAATACCCTTTTTAACTGGTTTAATGCAAACATACTGGTATTAAGTAAAGAGAAAACAGCAGCTCTGTGATTCCATAATAAGATAAATAAAAATCAAATGTATCCAAGATTAACTTTGGCACAATTTCGAAATAAACTATGCAAAAACAAACAAGTTCTTGGGTTTAATAGTAGATGAAAATTTGAGTTGGGAACCACACATAGAGACATTGGCAAAAAAAAAAATCAGTAAAATGTGCTTCCTAATAAGGGCAGTCAATGCATGTCTAGTGTAAATATATTTAGAGGAGTATACTTTGCATATGTCCATAGCCTACTAGTGTATGGTATTATTTTCTGGGCAAATTCCAAAAAAGTGTGAAACTATTCAAAATACAAAAGAAAATAATTAGAATTATAGCGGATCTCTCAACTACAACTAGTTGTAAACCATACTTTAAACAATTAAGCCTTTTACCTTTGGGAAGTATCTACATATATGAAACACTTGTTTGTATGAAAGCTTACTTAAGTTCAACACAAATTCAGAAGTTCATATACATAACACTAGGGCAAAGAATAGTCTATTTGTAAGCTCACACAGGACTAAATGCTATGAAAACAGCTTCAGATATGCTGGCTTACAAGCTATCTGAATACATGAAAAATATTGATTCACAACAAAAATTTATAAGAATGTTATTAAATTTCTTAAAAGATCATAGCTTTTATACCGTAGATGAATTTCTAAATCTGTAATTATTGTAACTTTTCACTTTATGTAAATAATGTATATTATATTTGACATATCCTACAACATGTACATGTTTTCATGGATGAATAATAAATAAATGAATAAATTTCTGTTTTAGTTTACTGTTTTTAGGGAACACATGGAATGACAAACCACATTCTTTTTCTTGCCTTAACTTACAGTAAGGTACACAGCAATAAACCATTTTTATTCAATTATCGAATAAGTGCAAATATAAACATTTCAGTTTAGAGAGTTTAACACACAGACATGCACACTGCAAAAACTGTTACTTAACTGAAAGGTGTTGCATGTAATGAAATGTATGCTCACTGGAAAACTCAAAACAATGCATTTATTTCCTGCCGGTTCAGTGATTTCCAATATACTTTGATCAGAATAAAGGGAGAAAGGGAAAGTTACTTGGGGTGGTGGATCTGTGTATATGTATTTATGTCATATTTTTTAAGAACGGACGTGTGAACCATTTATTATTGTATAATTCCAATCTACAACCAATAAAAATCCAAGTGCTATATAGCATCATAAGCGTTAAATATATAAACAATATTTAAAATAAGTCACAAGACTTCATTGTCGTGTGGCACTGAAGACCTCAGCAGTTTTGCAACACCCAAAAGATATTATTTCTACTACTACTACTCACCATTCCATATATTACTGATGTTACATTCTGACTTAGTTTTAGCTTAATTTTCTTTAAAAATAATTGTCTTCCCTTTCTTTTAGTGGCAAGTGCTAAAATAATAATTCAATAATTTTGAGGCACCAAATTTTCAATATTGCTTTAAATAATCAAGGAGTTATTCAAAGAAATATGTTGTTACAGATGTAACATAATTTGGGAACTGTCATTAGGTGGTGATGAGTTAATGACAAAAATTCAGGTCCCTCTAGCAATTACACACACACACACACACACATTTATTCACCATAAGAAATCATACAGAGTTATTGGTTTTGTCCACAAGTATATACAAGGAAAACATGTACAAGTTGTATTAAGAAAAACAATATGCAGGTAGACAAGCTCTTGTCAGTCCATGTATGTCAGCATTTAAGATAATCTTGAAGAGAACAGCAATTATACAATGGTTTCGAAGGCAGACATCCTCTTGGCTGAAGTGGCTCCCTCAGATGAGAACAGGACCCATGAAACAAATGAGTTTACATGATATGTAATTATTTAAGTTTTGCTCGTACAGTATTCCACATATTCATCTAAAGAGTAAAACTGATTTTTTCCAAAGAACTTATGTAATTCTACCTTATAGGGTAATTCCCTATAGGGTATGCAGTGGAGGGGGACACTCGCGTACTGCGACCTGTGTGAGATCTATTGTGGCTACCACGCCCCCCTCCAGGAGGAAGGGATGAAGTGAAGGAACCACTGAGAGGCATGGAAGTCCCTATAGGGTATGCAATGGAGGGGGACACTTGCGTACTGCAACCTGTGTGAGATCTATTGTGGCTACCACGCCCCCCTCCAGGAGGAAGGGATGAAGTGAAGGAACCACTGAGAGGCATGGAAGTCCCTATAGGGTATGCAATGGAGGGGGACACTCGCGTACTGCAACCTGTGTGAGATCTATTGTGGCTACCACGCCCCCCTCCAGGAGGAAGGGATGAAGTGAAGGAATCACAGGAGGCCACACAGACACATGGAAGTCCCTCCTACTGGAGCGATGAACGACCCGTCAAGCAAGCAGCCCTCTAGTGTCCACGGGGAGTACTCTTTCCTTTGAGCAAGCATACGTGCCATCTGTCCGGCACCATCACATGCCACAAACCTAGAGGTACATCTGAAACATGAGAAGGAAGCAGCATGAAAGGAAATTGCGTTACATGAGAAATCACCCCAGCCTTCACCTACCTTTTTATTTTTCTCCCGTATTGTGGTGTTAGGGACTGCCTCAGATTCATCTTTTGTATTCTGCCAGTCTGCCTGATACTCCTCCCCATGTGATCCTAGGTCTCGCTTCCATTCTCTTAACATGTCAAAACCAAAGCAGTTGCTTATCTTCTGTCCTCTTACTTATGGATGTAAGTTGCAGCTCTTCTCGTATTCTTTCATTTCTCACTCAATATTCATCTACCGACCAGAGAAAACCATAAAAAACCTACAGTGAAAGGAGGTGGTCCACAGGAATTGTACCTGCGAGCTTACATGTTACTACTGATCCGTTTGTCTGTCTGTATGCATGAAACAACTTGCTAAGAGAATTTGATACAGAATTGAGGGTACCTAGCTTTGATAGAAAGCCTCTTCAACCTAAGGCAGTATTTTTAACATTTAAATGATTTCAGTCTAATTATATAATATATAAATTCAATAACAGCCCACTTTAAAGCAATATGTGTATATAACAAGATATAAATAGTGTATATTACAGTCATTGTATAGGTTTATATTATTGTATACATGTGTAATAATGTTATGTGAATGTATTACATAATTTAATAATGTAGGAGCTGTGAGAATAATAGGTTAAAAGTTGCTAACAATGAGGTAACCTTGGGGCAATAATGAATTTGAAAGTTTAATGCTACTTGTGATTCTTGGAAGCAATAATGTAATTTATCAGTTTATAAATAGCCAATCAACAACCAGAAAAAGCTTTAGTTAAATGAAGCTATTCTATTGGAGTAGGATTAGTCAATCAGAAATTGAAATATAGCAAAATTTACAAATTCAGAAGTCAGTTGCTTGTAGACAGTGTTCCTAACCGGATGTTAGATGCATCCTCGAGAAATTTAATACATATTCAGTGTGAGACGAAAATAGTTTACATGTTTAAAAGTGCAAGTAATTAATGAAAGAATCTCGCAGCTCTCTATATCAGTGAAGTGTTATTTAAATTGTGTCAAGGATTAATAAATGTAGTGAAGTAAAAAATTATAATCTGTGTAAGCCTATATTCTCAGTCACACCACTCCCTGCTAAGATATTCATGTCTCTAAAAATAAATACTGATGCAGCCGAGGTAAACATAAATATATAATATTTAAAGAAACAGTCAAAATTACAAAGTTAATATTTTTTAAACTTGGGGCAAAGGCCACCGAAAATACATTTTTTGGGGGGCGAAGGCTACCGAAAACTTTTTACCATAAGTGCGGTTGCAACTACTTCAAGTTCTACTTCCCAACAGTCGAAATATAATACATCTTCAAACTGACTTTCCATATGTAGCAGCAACAAACCTTCTTCAAATTGGCTCCCAAAGCATGGGGCAAATAACAATACAACAAACTGTCATCTCAAACCATAGTAGGAGCTATGGAGTTGAACTTTTATACACAAGAGTTTTAAAAACACTTGTCAAGTTTGGTTGAAATTAAACGTAGTTAAGATAAATAGGTTGCAGCTGAATACTTCCAAACTTGGCTTGATAAAAGAAATATGTTGCAGTAAGTAGAGGAGGTATTGCATTCCAATATCAAGATTTCACTGGAAATACATGTTTTGAGGCACCTGAATTAAAAAAAAGGATTTCAAGAAAGAAGTGCCTGTGGATGTTTGTGAATAGCATAATTCAAGTGAAATGTTTGATAAATGCCAAACTTAAATTTAAGTTGACTATCTTCTAAGGATGCAACACAAACATTGCCAAGAAAATCCCCCCATCCCAAACTACCCTTTACATGGAAAAATGTTTTACATGTTTTATTTCCGTAAACGTGGCTCTAAGAATTTTGATTACATTATAATACATGACAAATAAAATGCATATCTTGAATTTTCTGGGGAGATCCTCTGAAGTTCTCTTCATTCTGAATAGCCTGTATAATTGGTAAACCATAAGAGATAGACAAAAACGTACTATATAAAAGGGTGGCATCAGCCATTTCCAAGATATCCATTATAACTGCTTGCATTTTTCAATTCTACTCATTTTTTACAGTGCTGTCGTTATTCAGATGTTTCTTGTGATGTTATACAAGGAGTATGGAATCTCAAAGCCAGCTATAATTGTCAAAAGTGCAAACCATGTATTTGTAAATTATGCTCTGTGCAATGCAAATAATAGTATGTTTTTCTTAGGTATCCAAGCTGTGTATTCTATTATTGTAACCAATACTACTTGACGAAACAATTCTTTAAAGAATATTATGGTGAATAAAGATGACTATGACAACCCACTTTCTACATTTGACTATTGGTTCAGTTTCCTGTATCTACAATGAAATGTATAATTAACCTAGTTCTGTAAACATTTATCTCGATTAACATGAAATAGGTAGAAAAATAAGTTTTGAAAGAATATTTTATAGAAGAGCGGGTAGAAAAGTTATGTGAATGTAACACATCACATTTTTATTTGTAGCATTTACTCAGCAGATAATGTTATATTTCAGATTTTTTCATTGGCTATCCTATAAGCAACACCCTCCAAGAGAGCAGACATGGTCACATTAAATTATGAAGATGAACTACAGGATAATGATGTGGTTATCTCTGGCTTTGGGGGCAGATTCCCAATGTCAGATAACATAGATGAGTTTCGAGATAACCTTCTGAACAAGGTGGATATGGTGCAGCCTGTTGAACAGCCAGCATGGAAAAATGGTAAGTTTGTTGTGACAGTGCTGTACTTTTGGTTGTGGAAATATCAAACTAGGCTCTAATGCCTTTTTGAGAAAATTTAGCTTTAGGAGTCCTCTGCCAAAGATCCAAATTGGTGACTATTTTACCTCCAGAATTCATTTCTTGAAGAAGCATCATTTTCGTATCATATTGTTGTTCATTTAACACTATCCAATGGGCACATGTGGTTATGAAACGCAAATTAAATTAAATTTAGTTTTATTTATGGATGCTCTAACTGCTGTGGTCCTTAGCGACCCATTCTACATTGGGCGTGAAAGACTGGTAATTTTGCTCAGAGGCATCTTTATCAGGTTTGAGGTTCTTTTATGTGTCATAAATGTACGACACTGGACCACCGGCTTTGCTTCACTTCCAAAGGAAGCCATGCTAAGGATTTTTACGCCCAAAAAAATGCATTGCCCTCCTCCGTTGGGTTTGAACCCGCAACCTCAGGAACTAGAGGTTAGCATGGTAATAATTACACCATGCAGGATGACATGAAACTCCAGACATAAACAACTTTACCTACTATAGAAGGAGAAATAATGGGAAAGAAGGAAAAAACATTCCCTAGACCTCAAGTACTCCAATAACATTAAGGTTTCTGTCAAGATAGACAGGATAGGAAAGAGGAAGAATGATCATCAAGCCTATTGTTGAGTAGCCCCTTATCATCTAAGGATATGATTACCAACATGGGACATTAGTAGTTGTCCAGGTTGATTTCTTTTAAGTTTCCATAGAGAAAGTTAAAGGTTCTCTCCCATATTAGATAGCATTAAATTTTGTAATAAATGTTGGTATTCCTGAGTTACCAAGACAAGAAGCTATGGATTGTTGATTGGTCATAATCATCTGCACAAAACTGGCATGTACCCTTCACATAAATGTCTACTTTAAACTCAAACATGGATACACACCATCAGCTGGATTCAACTCCAGACATGCAGGTATTAAAAGTAATGAGATGGTGCACACAAAAAGGAGATCCAGACTTCATTTTATGGAACTGGAGCCCTTTTGTGGCGTGTCTCCCAGAAGTATCCCAACGAGCAAATAGGGATCATCTTGAATGTTGGCAGAAAGCACTTCAATTTCAGGTCCAGGCACAAGCAGAGTGAGATTCTGTTGAATGTAACTAGATGTAATCTCAGAGATGTTGTTGGCTATCTTTACACGTAGACATTTGCACATAATGTGGAAGGGAACATGAAACCTCCCAACATATACTATGTGGATCTGTAGCCAGAGGCCACTCATTTCTTCATCATCAGAGTTATATCCAGAAGCTAGAAGATGAATAAAGATCATCCAAGTGTCTGGGCATTAGGTACTACCACCACCAACCCCCCTCCTCGAGAAAGCACTGAGTTAAAGCTATCCAACATTGCACAGGTATATAATAATATTTGTATTCCTTTTCTCATTACATTCTTTGAAAAATGCACTTCATAGTTATGACATTTCTCTTTAATGTGTGTTGCTTAATCTTAGAATATTTCCTTACACCACACAAATACCTATAGCTCAGATTTTTACTTTCTCTGCCACTTACCTATAACAAAACATCTGTATGATACATTCACATGACTTTCTCTACCCTCTATCTTTATTAGTGGTTATGAAAATTATTCTTACTAAAGCTTATTTTTCTATTACGTTTAATCCAAATAAACCGTTGCAAAAATAGCTACATTATACATTTCATTATAAAATCAAATAATTTATTTGCAGCCTATGTACTTATACAAGTTTCTGGCTTTGTCAATAACAAGAAAATAACTATTTACAAATGTCAATATAGAACACAGATGTTACAATAAGAATACAGAAGCATACAAGGGAACAGTGATAGTCAAATGTTTAAGAAGTGGATGCTACATGCTGGCTTTAAAATTCCATAATGTTTTCATGCAATTCTGAGAAACAGTTAAAAATCAATGAGACTTTAAAAGATTGATGAGTATTGAACCATTTGAAACTTTAATTATGGATATCTCAGAAACGGCTTAAGCCACAAAAAAGCTTATAATAAGTAAATTGCGTGTTTTAAAGAGCGCTACATTTTTTTCTTGTGTACTGCTTTTTCATCTATCGCTTAATGTTTACAAGTTATACAAGATTATATAAAATTCCTTCTGAATTAAGAGAACTTCGTAGGATATTCTCAGAAAGTTCAAGATATAGATTTTATTTTTCAGTAAATATCTTTCATATATGGTATTTTAATCAAAATCATTTGAGCCATTTTTTAGAAAATAAAAACCTTAAAAAAATGTTCCATGTAAAGGATAGTTGGGGGTGAGGGTATTTTCTTGAAAATCTTTGTGTCGCATCCTTGGAAGATACTAAACTAAAATACCAAGTTTGGTATTTATGCGACTTTTCGTTCTTGAGTTATGCTGTTCACAGACAGACACACAGACATGCTTCCAAAAATGTTTTATTTGGATTCAGAGCACCTCAAAACACGTGTTTCTGGTGAAATCTTGGTATCAAATTTCACCAGAATAATATGTTTTGAGACCCCTGAAACCCCCCCCCCCAAAAGGCATTTTTAGAAAATAAAGGCGTGTGTGTGTGTTCCTTTCTGTGTCTGAACAGCATAACTCAAAATTGAAAAGTCGGCTAGATATCAAACCTGATATTTAAGTTCAATATCTTCCAAAGATTAGACATGAAGATTTTCAAGAAAATTTCCCTATCTCCAACTACTCCTTACATGCAACATTTTTCAAAATTTTTGTTTATTAAAATACCATATATTACAAATAAAATGTATATCTTGAATTTTCTGGGAATAGTCTGTGAGGTCCCCTTTATTCAAAAGGAATTTTGTATAACTGGTAAACATTAAATGATTGATGAAAATGCACCACACAAAAACTGTAGTGCTCTTTAAAACACACAGTTTATTTAAAATGACTTTTTTGTGGCATCAGCCATTTTCGAGGTTATTAATGGTTCGAATTGTTCAATACTTAGCCATTCTTTAAAGTTCTGTCAACATTCATTTGTTTCTTGCAATTGCATGGCAACAGTATGGAATTTTAAAGCCAGTGTTGTTTTCTAATGTGCTGCATTTGACAGTAAAGTCATTAACAGTCTTGCTGTCCTGCAATGTTCGCTTAGTAATGCAATGCAATTGTCCAGATGGGGCTCGTTCTCATCCTCTCCTGTATTGTTGCATAAAATGTTGATCCAATGCAGGTGTTCTGTTATTAGCCTGAATTGTGCGACTACTGTTTTCTGTTGCAGATGTGGTAGGTTTCTGGATTTTGCAACAGGCATTCCCAATTCTTGTTTTCTGCTGCTGCTGTTTGTGGCTTGAATTACTTCTTTTAGGAGACATTTTACTGAAGTGTAAGATTTAGGTAGAGACTGGTAATTGTTTCATGAAAGACTCTTTCTTCACCAGGAAATCTGCTGCTTCATTGCCAGGGGTTCCACTGGAGTTGAGGAGTTGTGACATTCTTTTGTGTCAGAGCACCTTGGGCAACAAATTGCTCTGGAGTCAGAGAAGGTCACTATTTTCTGGAGTATGTTTTACTTTGCAAGTAGATTTTGGAGGGAAATTTCTATGGCATGTATTTCACCATCAAAATTTGTTGTACTTTTTCCTACATCCTGGTAAAAGGAAAACAGCAGACATGTTCCATCTGCTCCGATGCCGCCTTGGGTCTGTCAGTGAACCGTCTGTATATACATGAAGCCAGTCTTCTGAAGGGTACAGTGGCAGCTGGTGCTAGAGGACTCTAGGGCGGTGCCCTCCCCATAAATAAATGCCCGGTAAAATAAAAATGAGAAAGGTAGGATAACATCAAATATCATTGCAGTATTAATTTCTGCACTTCCCGATTTAGTTTTATAAATTTTGTTTTGTTTGAAATGTTTTTGCAATGCTTATACAGTGAGTAGTGTGGATGTTTTCATTACGGAGTGTATTTTGAACTACATTAAGTTCGTCCAGGAAACCTTGCATTTGTAGATACTGCTAGAGGTGAGATGTGCGAAGGGGAATGCTTTGAATGTTGGCGAGGGGTGCAGAGAAGAAATAATAGCTCAGCGAAGTCCAAGACGCTTCACTATTGGTTCTTTCTCCACACGGTCTTTTCTGTCTGGAGTCATTCAACTTCACTGCTGCCAGCATATGAAAAAAAAAAATCTGATGTGTTACACTCACATGACTTTCTCTACTCTTGTACAGCCTATTTTTACAAACGCTTATTCTCCATATGCTTCATGTTAATCGAGATGTTAATCTTATTGCTAATTTTCTTGTAGATGCAAGGGGAATTGGCTTTAAGCATTTAAGAGCTGGTTGCTATGTGGAGTATTCCATTCTCTTTGCATTACCAGGACAAAAAAAAAAAATTAATAAGGAATTCCCATTTGAGAAAAAAGTATTGGAAAATTTAAGGGAATAACAAGCAATATCTCGAAAATGGTTCACTCAACAAAAAAAATGTATACGACATAAATTGTGTATTTTAACGCAATCTACACTTTTTGTGTAGTAAAATTTTGTCTATCTCTTATGGTTTACCACTTATGCAAAAGTCGTTCACAATGAAGAACACTTTTGGAGACATACCCAGATATACATTTCATTTGTCATGAAAATATCTTAAACATATGATATTTTAATCAAAATCGTTAGAGCCATTTTTGAGAAAATTAAAATTTTCGAAAAATGTTCCATGTAAAGGGTAGTCTGGGGTGGGGAGATTTTCTTGAAAACCTTCGTGTCGCATCTCTGGAAGATACTGAACCTAAATACCAAGTTTGGTGTTTATCCGACTGTTCATTTCTGAGTTATACTGTTCACAGACAGACACACACACACGGACATGTTTCCAAAAATGCTTTTTTTGGATTCAGGGGGTCTCAAAACATGTATTTCCAGTGAAATCTCGGTATCAAATTTTTGGGTGGAATACAATACTTCCCCTACTTACTATACGTAGTAGAGAAAGTAAAAATACTCAGTCCTGTCTAAAATTTAATTCTGTTATATGAATTGATTTAAAATTTAATTAAATTCTTAAGTTATACTGCGATTTAAAGTATAGCATTGTAGAGTTAAAACAATTCAGAGCAGAAAATAAATAATTCCCCTTATATTACAATTTACGTTGCTGACTTTTGTTTGCACATCACATAATCACAGTGCACGCACTTTCACATAGTTCTGAGATTCACACATGTACAGGTTAGTCGCGTACAGGCTTTGGAAGTATGTGTTGTATAAATTATCTAACTTAACAGTTAATTCAGTGCAAGTTAAATTAATTAGTTAAGAAATCGTAATGAACAGTGTAAATAGCAAAAAGACAGACTTAATGCTTTAGCCACATATTGTATTGAGAAGGCCCTGATTACAACCATTTTGCTGAACAAAAGGAGAGGAGAATGGATTTCACCTACAAGAATATTAATCAGGTTAGTTTAGTTACAGTCAAGGTTTATTTTATTTTATTTGAAGGCAAGTAGCATAATAAATTTATTTCAGTTCATTTTATGCTCCTGAACATTTTTCCAATGCATGATGTTGATTGCTTGCATCACATACACGTGATAAAGTTGGACAAGCAGCAAACATAAACTCCACACATTCTCCCTTAAGAATTTATGTACTTACTCTAATGTCTAAATACATATTACTGTAGAAGGTAGGAACTTAGAAGAAATGTGTTCCCAAAACACAGATTTATTGATGTGTAAGTATGTGTGATTAAGGTTTGTAAATAATTTATTTTGTGAAAACAAAGCACTGAATAGCCATTTGTTATAAAACCATGTGCTCTCCACTCAAATATTAACCAATATTCATTAATGCATGGGTGCACTGTATAATATAAATGACAAAAGGGTTCTTGTTACTAAAGAGAATAATACTGGAATTATAAATATAGTTTAATTTACGCTCACTGTGATAGATGCGTTTTATTGCACATTTTATTTCTGAATTGCACTAATGCATAAAATTTGGTACGTGCTGAAAAATACATGCAGTAAACTGAACAAGAAATTATATGCAGAATATTTTGGTTTATATGGTTGTTTTGTTTACACATATTTTTTTGGTAAATTTTAGAACAAAACCTGTTGTGTAAAGGTGCTTAGTACGAAAACATCACCTACCCCCCTCCCAAACTTGCAAACCATGAGCCACCACTGCTGTGGGTAGTTTCAAATGTTATTTATTGACTTTAGATAATTTATATCATATTCAGATTTTTTGTCTATTTTTTTCTATTAAATTGAGTTTATTGAGTGTGTGTGTGTGTGTGTGTGTGTGTGTATATATACAGATAGATAGTCAGACCAACCGACAGACGGACAGACAGACAGATATACATTAGAGTTTGGGGACTTTTTCTCTAGCAGTAATAATTTCCCTGTTTGTTAGTACTTGCAGTGCTGTTTCTAACTCTTGAACTTTCTCCAAAAAAGTAGTTTGAGTGTTTAGTTTTCTGGTTAGTCTAGTTTTATTTTTCCATGCATCTCCAGGGAGTCTTACTAATTTCTCATAGTGTAAAATTGCTTTTGCGAGATTAATAGGCTGATTTTGTGTTAAAATTCTCAGAGATTCTACTGGAGTGGTTTTAATTGCTCCGGTTATTATTCGTAAGCCATAGTTTTGTACTGTTTATAGTTTTTCGAGATTCTGGGTGCTGTGATAAGAATTTCACCACAATACCGTAGTGTAGGTATATATACATAAAGTTAAATTAAGAGTTCTTCTGGAACTGCCCCACTTGGTACCAGTTAATCTTTTAAAGATGCTGAGTCTCTTCACACACTTTCTGTGTGGTCTTCTTGACAGTTTACAATCTAAGATAACTCTTAGGTATGTGGTGGAATTGGTTGTAGTTTACATCTATTTTTTCCTCTTTCCATCTCATGAAAATATTTTCTTCTCAGTGTTGATACACATTAAATTATCATTTCCATTTATGAAGTTCTGTTAGGCTAGCATCTTTTGCAGGTTTTTGTAATGTTTGTGTTTATCTGATGAATCAGTTAATGATGCCATCTCTTGCTGTCTCCAGTATTCGGTAAATCATTTACATAAATATTAAACAAAGTTGTGCTAAGGACTGTATCTTAAGGCCAGCATATAGCATCCGGTTCTTAAACATTGGACTGTCAGTGTTCTCTTTGTATCTATAACGAAATGTGTAATGTAGCTATATCTGCAAAGGTTTATCTCAATTAAAATGAAGTATATACATAGGAAAATAAACTTTTGTAAAAAGAATTTGTATACCTACTAATAAGTGATAGAGGGCAGAGAAAGTCATGTGAATGTAAAACATCAGATTCTTGTGAATGACCTCTTTACTAACAAAATTGTGGTATATAAACAGTTGACTGCTGCTTTTGCATCTTGCATACATGAAATAAAACATTGTTCCAGTTGAAAGCATTGTTAAGAAATATCAGAAAATACTTATTAATTATTTTGAATTTTGTCAAATGTTTTGTTAGCTTTGCGATGGAAAGAGATGTTGTGTTTCATTTCAAAGCTTGAATCTTCAGTTTTATTACACAGGTAACAATTTGTGATAATTGTTTCAGCAAAGTTTGAAGTCCCTAAATATGCAGGTCTGATGGACAAGAAAGAAAAATTTGATGCTGGATATTTTGGAATTAATCAAAGGTACAGCAACTCACTGGACATAATGACAAGGCTGATGATGGAGAAAGCAAATGAAGCTATCTTTGATGCAGGTATGTTCCTCCTCAAGTGCAAACTTACTTTCTCCACCATGTACATCAAGTAGTGCAATCCACTCAAAAATTTGATATCAAGATTTCGCCACAAATTATGTTTTGAGGTTTCTTGACTAAAAAGGTCCGTGCGCACGTGTGTGTGTCCTTGAACAGCATAACTCAAAAACGAAAGTCAGATAAACACCAAACTTGGTTTTATATTTTATTTTCGATCATACAATACACAAAGTAGAACAGTGTTATTGTAGACCACGTCAAAGTGTTAATTACAATATAATATATACAAGCTAATAGTAGCCATCATAACTAGTACAATGCCAATGTGAAAAATAAATTATATACACAGAACACTTATTACTTATACAATTTATAATTATTCACACACAAGAATAACAAGAGCTATAGGATATAGATGCAACCAAGTTAGCATATTAAAGAATATTTGTGCTGTGATTTAAAAACTGTTGCAAGTTATAAAAGCAGTATGTTAATAAATGCTTTTTGAGTGCGTTTTTAAAATGATTTATATCATATATTCTCTTTAATCCATTGGCAGTGAGTTAAAGAATTTAGAACCTGCATGGATGATATTTTTATTTCCAAAAGTACCCCTGTATGAATTCATAAAAAAGTCATTTTGACTTCGAGTAAAATGTCTGTGTAATCTTTGTTTAATTGAGCGGTTTCACTATAGTTTTTAGCATACATAAAACCATAATTTATACATATACAAAATAGTGGTAGAATTTTAAACTGTTTAAAGTACGGTCTACAAGATTCATAACTGTTTATTTTGGCTAGAACTCTTACTGTTCTTTTCTGTAGTAGAAAGATCTACATGAAGTATGTTTTTGATAAAGATCCCCATAACATTGCCCCACATTCTAAATGTGAGTGAAATAATGCAAAGTACACTGTAAGAACCATTTGTGGAGGTGACATGTTGATGTAGCAAAAATATGGTCGTATTAAGTTTAGAATGAATTACACTAATATGTCATGTAAGAACGTAGGTTTTCACGGCCGGTGTCACAATTATAACTAATATGATTTTCCGGGCTGTTATGCCGTGGTCTGCTGAAGAAAGATTTCCCAGACGTTTCGTCCACAACTGCGGTGGACATCTTCAGTGGCGCGGACGAAGTCTTCTCGGTGAAAGTATCGCAGCGTCTGATGCGTTGGCCGTTAGTGCCGCTCTCTTTATAGTGTGGGCGCTCTCTGCTGATTGGCCCGCTGGTATGAGGGGGCTGGCGCCGGCTGTGTTGTTGCTCTCTTCTGATTGGCTCGCAGTGTTTTTCGGTTTTGTATGACCTTTCTTGTTTTTGATGACTAGATGCCAGTTACTGTTGAATTTCAATGCTTCTTCTTTCCTATTGAAATTATTGTCCAAGAGGTGAGAAGAGCCTGCCGTCCGGCCAAGCCCCGACCGGCTACTCAGGACCAACCCAAAAGCAAGTCCATCGTCTTTCTGCCATATTTCAGAAATGTCACTGACCGTATTGAACATATACTTCAACGTCATAACGTCAAAACAGTATTCAAACCTACAAGACAATTAAACAGCCTACTGCGCTCTTCCAAAGACCCCCGAGACCCCCTGTCATCGGCCGGTGTTTACCGTATTCCTTGTTCGTGTGGTTCAGTGTACATTGGTACCACACAGCGGAGCGCAAACACCAGACTTAGTGAACACAAAAGAAACTGCCGCCTGGGCCATATAGAAAAATCGGCAGTCGCCGAACATGCCATTGAAGCCGACGGCGAACACATTATTAGATTTCAGGACACCAACATTCTTTCCTCCATAAAGCATTACCATACCCGGCTACAACGCGAAGCAATAGAGATTTATAAACATCCCAATAATTTCAATAGGAAAGAAGAAGCATTGAAACTCAACAGTAACTGGCATCTAGTCATCAAAAACAAGAAAGGTCATACAAAACCGAAAAACACTGCGAGCCAATCAGAAGAGAGCAACAACACAGCCGGCGCCAGCCCCCTCATACCAGCGGGCCAATCAGCAGAGAGCGCCCACACTATAAAGAGAGCGGCACTAATGGCCAACGCATCAGACGCTGCGATACTTTCACCGAGAAGACTTCGTCCGCGCCACTGAAGATGTCCACCGCAGTTGTGGACGAAACGTCTGGGAAATCTTTCTTCAGCAGACCACGGCATAACAGCCCGGAAAATCATATTAGTTATAATTACACTAATATGGTTTTGACATGAAAGATTATTGTCAATATAAATGCCTAAAAAAATATTTGGTATTTAGGTAATATGGTTTGGTATTTAGGTTCAGTATCTTCCAAGGATGCAACACAAAGCTTTTCAAGAAAATCCCTTCTCCCCAAAGTACCCTTTACATGGAATATTTTTCGAAATTTTTGATTTTGTAAAAGTATTCTCCAATGATTTTAATTAAAATACCATATGCTAATGATATTTAACATGACAAATAAAATATACATCTTGATTTTCTGGGAATAGCCTGTGAAGTCCTCTTTTTAGAAGAAATTTTGTATAATATTGTATAGCTGGTAAACATTAAGTGACACAAAAGAAAATGTAGATCACTTTAAAACACACACTTTATTTCAAATAACTTTTTTCTTGTGGCATCAGCCATTTCTGAGATATCCATTATTAAAGGTTTGATTTGTTCAATACTTTGTATTCTTTTTAAGTCCCATTAATTTTCAGTTGTTTCTTGCGATGTCATGGAAAGAGTATGGAATTTTAAGGCCAACGTATAGCGTCCAGTTCTTAAAAATTTTACTATCACTTTTCCCTTTGTATCTATAACAAAATGTGTAATGTAGCTATTTCTGCAAACATTTATCTTGATTAAAATGAAGTAGATAGAATAATAAACTTCTTTTTTTAAGTGCTTAAGTCATGTTTCTTTATTTTCTTGTGACATACAAAGAGTATGGAATTTCAAAGCCAGCATATAGCGACACATTTTTTTAAACATTTAACTATTACTTCAGTGTGCTGTATTCCTCTTGTATGTACAATGAAATGCAAAATGAAACTATTTCTGTAAATGTTTATCTCGATTTGCATGAAGCAGATAGAAATATAAGCTTTTGTAAGAATAATTTGTAAAAGAGATACAGAAATAAATAATAGTAAGTGGACAAGGTAATGTGAATGTAATATTGAATATTGTTTTTTTTCTACCCCAATAGAAGCCTGTTATTGGTTAAAGTAAATAAGATGGATATAATGAGATCTAAGTAATGTTGTATACCAAATCTTGTTACTCAGTTTGAGGTAACCAACCACATCCAGATCAAAGTCACTGACCCAGGAGGCGGCAAAGATGTGTTTTAGCCCTCAGAATATGACAATTGTTACTTTAATATTATAGTGTACTATTGGGCTTTACTTCTCGTAGTTAATAACAACTAGTATCCAATGTTTACATTTATAGTAATTAAATCCAGTTTTTAATAATTTAATTTCCCCCGAACACATAATTAGCATTCTGCAGGGTAAGATGTATGTTGGGGCTGAACTTTAGGTTATACATCGTAGCCTTCCGGTATTCCCCTGAAGGAAGGGTTGCCTCCTCCATTCTCTGATTGGACCGTTGAGGACTTTATCCTTGTTACCCCGGATATGGGTCTGCTTATTATTTTCCCAGCAGAAAGGACGCCTCTTCTGCACATTGACATATCCGTTGAGGTCTTCACATGTAACGCTGTGTAAGGGACCCTGAACCAGGTACTTCACACCGGGCCAGTGTGACCTGGAGCTAGTGAGGAAAGAGATGCTATCCCCTATGGAGAGAGTGCCTCTCTTTAGGAATTTATATATGGATAACTCAATAATGATCGATTCTGACCAAAAAAGTCAAAAGAATACAGAACAATAAATAAAGATGTCAGACAAGGGTGTCCATTGTCATCCACGTTATTTAATTTATATATGGATGATATTGTCAGAGAATGGCAGAATAGCTTAAATGCACATTTTAAGATAATTAACATTATTTTAGATGTAATGTTATTTGCAGACAATCTGGCCTTAATAAGTGGCTCACAATTAAATATGCAAAAAGCTCTATATAAATTAAACAAAATAAAAATATCACCACACAAAAGTAAAACATTGGCTTTCAGAGGACCCGGAACATTAAGAGCAAAAATAATAATACAAGAGACAATATTAGAACAAATAAACTGTTTTAATTATTTAGACTGCAACGTCTCATACTTAAAAAATCTGATGTGTTACACTCACATGACTTTCTCTACTCTTGTACAAACTATTTTTACAAACGCTTATTCTCCATATGCTTATGTTAATCGAGATGTTAATCTTATTGCTAATTTTCTTATGGGTGCAAAGGAAATATGGTAGTATTTAAGCGATAGTCAAATCTTTTAAGAGCTGGTTGCTATGTGGCGCATTCCATTCTCTTTGTATGTCCAGGACAAAAAAATGAATAAGAAATTCCCATTTGAGAAAAAGCATTGGAAAATTTAAGGGAATAACAAGCAATATCTTGAAAATGATTCACTCAACAACAAAAAAAAAAAAATTTATATAACATAAATTGTGTATTTTAATGCGATCTACATTTTTGTGTAGTAAAATTTTGTCTACTTCTTATGGTTTACCAGTTATGCAAAAGTCATTCACAATGAAGAATACTTTTGGAGACATTCCCAGAAAATTCGAGATATACATTTCATTTGTCATGCAAATATCTTAAACATATGATATTTTAATCAAAATGGTTAGAGCCATTTTTGAGAAAATTAAAATTTTTGAAAAATGTTCCGTGTAAAGGGTAATCTTGGGTCAGGGAATTTTCTTGAAAACCTTTGTGTTGCATCTCTGGAAGATACTGAACCTAAATACCAAGTTTGGTGTTTATCCAACTGTTTGTTTCTGAGTTATGCTGTTCACAGACACACACATGGGCATGTTTCCAAAAATACTTTTTTTTTGGATTCTGGAGGCCTCAAAACATGTATTTCCGGTGAAATCTCGGTATTGAATTTTTGAGTGGAGTGCAATACTTCCCCTACTTACTATACATAGTAGAGAAAGTAAAAATGATGGTATAATAAATAAAATTAATAAATTCAACCAAATATGCAGCACCATCAAACGAAATTTAAAAAATACCAAGAAAGAGACAAAAATAAAGTTTTATAAAGTGATGGTTGTTCCAGTGTTATCATATGCATCCAAATGTTGGACAATGACCAAACAAATGGAAAGAAATATAGAAGCAACAGAGATGCGCTTTTTAAGACATGTAGCAGAATATACATTAAAAGAAAGAAGGAGAAGTGAAAACATACGTAAAGAATTAAGAATTTTCAAATTGCTAGAAAGAATTAAAGAAAATCAAAACAACTGCAAACAACATGTTGAGAGGATGGATGATAATCGTTATACGAAGTTGGTTTTAAGATATACACCAAAAGGCCAAAAAAACATTGGCAGACCTAAAAGAAGAGGATGGAACAGTTTAAATAATGAGACTGGAACAAGCCAAAGGGCTTAAACCATGAAAGAAAATGATGAAAACCAGTTTTTGTTTGTGCTCTGAAGTCGGCACAGTGCAGTGATGTCAAGAGTCATTCTAACTTAAGCTTGCCATGAATACATCTTGTATAGAGCACTGCAGGCACAACAATGCATGTGTAGTTCTTGTTGGTATATTGCAATCTGAGCTGTTCTAAACTCCTTTATCAATGTGGTTGCTGATTCTACAAATTCCTCACAGTCCATTGTCATGTCTATCATTTCTCAAAAGCAGAAAAAGTGTTAACTGTTAAACATTAGAAGTTTGCTCAAATTAAATAAAATTACGTTTGAATAAAAGACAATATTTATGCACATTCAAGAGAACAAAGGAAAAGTTCAAGTTAAACAATAATTTGAATTAAAAGTATTCAAATTACGCACTTTTCACTGTATTTCTTTTTGTTTTAATTGTGATAGTTTTACTTTCTTTACCACATACATAGTAGGTAGAGAAGGTATTGCATTCCACCCAAAAATTTGATGCCGAAATTTCACCAGAAATACATGTTTTGATACCCCCTTATTCCAAAGAAAGCATTTTTAGAAAAAGGTCCATGTGTGTGTGTGTGTGTGTGTGTCTGTGTCTCTCTGAACAGTACAACTTAAAAATGAAAAGTTGGATAAATACCAAACTTGGTATTTAGGTTTAGACCTTCCAAAGATGCGATAAGAACATTTTTAAGAAAATCTCCCCACCCCAAATTACCCTTTACATGGAAAATTTTTTGAAAATTTTTAGTTTTTCCAAAAAAAAAGCTGTAATGATTTTGATTAAAATACTATATATTAAAAATATTTACATGACAAATAAAATGTATATCTTGAATTTTCTGGGAATAGCCTGTGAAGTCCTCTTCATTTGGAAGGAATTTTATATCATCTTGTATAACTGCTAAATGTTAAGCGATAGATGAAAACATACCACACAATAAATATAGGTCTCTTTAAAACATGCAATTTATTACAAATAACTCTTTTGTGGCATCAGCAATTTCCGAGATAGCTGTTATTAATAGTTGAATAACTCATAAATATAGGTGTTCATTGCAATGATTTATTGCACCCATTGTTGTGTAACTTGCTTTCTTTGGGTTAATGTTCAAAGCACAATTTTTCATATTAAACTTCCTTGTCATATATTCCATGTCTTCTGCAATTACCGTTGGTTGTTATGCATATAGTTGATGAATGTTATAGTGTTACGGTCTTTTTACTGATGCGGAACAAATGTTCCTGTGCTTATAGGTCTGAACCCACAAATGCTACAGAAGAGTAACACAACAGTTATTATTGGAGCTGGTATCAGTGAGTCAGAAACCACGTGGTTGTACAGTGACATTCACACTGGTCTTGAGTTCCTTGGACACAGCCGTGCTCTGCTCGCCAACAGAATCTCCTTCTGGCTCAACATAAATGGTAAGTCATACTTCATTAAGCCCTTCGGCATTATAGATGGAACATTTCATTCCCCAGATTAGAGCTATGTTAATTTAAAGAAAACATTGCTTGTAGTTAACTTGTGTATACACCTAGTGTAAGAACTGAAGCTTTTACCCTGTTAGCGTAGTTTCATGTAACTTTATGACTTATGTGTATATGTATAGTTCTTGCTCCTGCTGATTATATCGCAGTCTACTTATTCTAATATATTGCAAGACAAAAATAAGTTTGAGTTATATGTGCCCCCATTGTGTTTGGAATCTTGTTTTGAAGTGTATCCCAACAAAAAGAACCACTGAAAATAAAGGAAGAATGCATACAAATTTCTTTGTCTTGCGAATGTTACATAGTCTTTACACAACATAACTTTGCTGTTGTTCACTCCTGAATCACATGAGTGTCTGTTGCGTGTTTAAGATTATGAAGATCATTCATCGCATCTTTGCCTATATTTGTGTACAGTAAGGCATCATGGATGAATAACGCCACATCAGGAAATTCTTGGTACTGTAGACTTTGTTTCTTCAGCTATACCTGTCCCAGTGTAAAATTGTGGGCCTCTACAATTGGCAGAAATATGCTGTGATTTAACATGTGCGTTAAGTGAACTGTCATGGCCACATGAATTGCTTCTGGATATATTCTCCATTCTTACCTAAAATAAATATAACATTTATTATATGCAATGCACATTTATATAACTAAACCCTCCTGGCCATCATGATGTGGGAATTACGTAAAACAACGTTAAATAAGCAGAGTAAACTTTGCTTACACTTCATGAATCTGGAATGTCTGGAAGTAAAAGGAACACACCTTGCGTTACCTGAAACTGTAAAAAAAAAGGAGTAACCTATTATAAATACTTAATCAGAATGTGAAAGGGCATGTATTCCGCTAAGCGAGTGCTCCTCTTCTTCCTCGACAAGGTTGATTACTACGCAGCCAACAATGGCATCACAGATTTCCAAAACCTTTCCTCTTCTTCCACCATATGGCATTGCAAGCTTTAGCCCATCCGAAGTAAACCCCTCACTTCACTTAATTTGTTTATAGCAATGTGACCTTTCGTGATTCTATTGGGTTCAAAACACGCTGATAAAGCGGTATCTACAACCTTTTGTTTACGTTTGCTGCTTTCGCTTGAAATATCAGTTCATGTTTCATCACGTCCATTGTGTGTGCAATCCTTTGGCATCCATCCATTTAATAATATCCTTTTTCAGCCACGCATTCTATGGTAGGATGCATTAACATGCTGTTGGAAGCAAGAAGGGGTTACACATGTTTTAGCCGGTTTACAAAAACATCACCAGTCATCTCTCCGTGGTAGTCCACAGATTTGTTAGATTCCATTGTGGGTTGAGAAAGTCACGTGAATGTAACAGTTTTTTTTTTTTTTCAAAGGATGCAGTTCTGTAAACAAATGAGCTTTTAGCTGTCATTTAAAGTTAAGAAGTGGTGACTCATGTACATTTTGTAATAACTGAAATAAATATGTGATTGTTGCAGCCTCGAGCTATGCACTCTCCAGCATGGAAACAAGTGGAATAGAAGGTATCAGTTTTGCATATAATGGGATAAAGAAAGGACATTTTGATGCAGCCTTGGTGGGCACCATTGGTTTGGTCTTCCTGCCCCATATGTCATACCTCTACAACCAGATGGGACTGTTGTCACAAGATGGGAAAACCAGGTCTTTTGATGAAGCAGGTGAGTCACATAAAACCTGCAGCTCTACTTACATTATTCCATTAACTGCGGAGATTCTAATTTCCTCCCTCTAAGCAACTTCAGTGTTATGTGATGTTTTGAAAACCAATAATAAATCTAAACTACTTCATCTGGAGTTTTAATAAAGATTAAAACACCAGTAAAATGTTTAACAATACACAAACTTTTTTCCTTATACTTGTTATGTGCTAGGACTGTGTTCAGTGTTAGTGTTTTAACTTCCACCAGCTGCTTCAAGGACACACCTTATGTGTGACTGTATGCACTAACAATGAATTAGTAACAATAATAAGCTTTTTCAGGTGATTTACAATTGGGCTACTGTGTGTGTAGATTATGAGCCATGTTCTTGCTTTGAAGCCATGAGAAAATTTCAGCTTTCCTAGAATTTGTATTGGGGATATTTTCTTTAAGCATAGAGTGATAGCTCACATTGTCCGTTACTATCCCACAACCTTCCAGTCTCTGAAGGAGATGGGTAAATCATTCCTTAAACAATATATTTCTTATCCCTTTATGATAATCACCCCCTTCTATGAAGCCATATCTAGCCAATCTGGCATGGCAGATCCTTTACCTAATGGAATCCTTAGACCACCGTTTCTTTTAGAATCCTGCCAGATAAAACTTTTAGCATAATTTTGATATATTCAAATTTCATCAATGTAAATAATATACGAGGGTGGTCTTCTTCTTTTATGTCACACATTGTTCTTAAAAATGAGGCTCTTGCCACAATATGTATATTTTCTTTCCTCAAAATCGTCGCCCGTCATTACACTTTTAATATCTAAAAGCCAAGTTTTCTCAAAATCTATTAGTCCCTGAACAAGCTGAACAGCTCAGCAATACTGAGTTGTAAGACTCGCACAGGACATTAAAGAAAATTTCAATAATAATAATAAGACTACTCTACACTGTTTGTCGACTTCAAAGATGCATTTAACCAGTAAGGCGAGAAATGCTACTATATAAGATGAAGACATGGCATATCAGGCCATATGCTAAACTGGTTTCAAACCTTCCTATCCCAAAGATGGTTTGCAGTACAATACAAAACAGACACATCTAAATGGAAACAAACGAGAGTTGGACTACCTCAAGGATCTGTTACAAGTGCTATCTGTTCAATATACTGGGTATTTCAGAAATACTATTACAAACTTTGGGTATGGGTTCCTCACACCAAAAGAAGGAAAAAAGTTCATATGAACATATGTCCCATAATCCTTGGTTTTCACGTTATTCCTGTCACAATGAAACTGTGAGTTTAATGGCCTTCGGGGTCCAACCTCAGAACTTCATTTGTCTATGCATTCATAGAAGGCGTTGACCCATTGTACTACATATGGCAGATGGCAAAGTGTTGTCATGGAGACTTCATTACGTTTGTCATTTGTCATTAATCTGTCTTCAACGTTCCAATTGTGTTCATTTAGTGAGTTAACTGCACGTGTTTCATTCCACCATGGCTGGATATTCATTTCGTGAACAGGCAGACATGATTTTTATGTATGGTCGTGCGAATGGTAATGGACGCAAGGCTGCATGGCTCCATCAGATGGAGTTTCCAGACCGAAGATAACCGAGTTATCCAACCTTTGTCGCTGTTTATCGTTGCCTTGCTGAGACAGGAACTGTTGCACTAGGACTATTGATAGAGGAAGACCAAGAGACCGATGGATAGTCAGAGGAGGACCAGTTCCATGGCCTGCATATTCTCCTGACCTCAATCCTGTGAATTTTTACCTCTGGGGACATCTTAAATCATTGGTTTATGGAGCAGCCATCCCGGATGCAGAAATGCTTCATCGACGTGTCATGGAAGCCTGCGAAACCATTCGGCACCATCCCGGAGGTTTTGACAGGGTGCAACATTCCATGATTCGATGAGTACAGACATGCATAGAAACAAGAGGAGGACATTTCGAGCAATTATTATGAGTTTTGTGTGTTATAAGTGTACCACTGTGTTGAACACCACCTAACAAGAAAACAAAGGGTTATGGGACATATGTTCATATGCACTTTTTTCCTTCTTGTGGTGTAAGGAACGCATACCCGAAGTTTGTAAAAGTATTTCTGAAACATTCTGTATATATATAAATGACCTAGTAGATGTACTTAAAAAAATAGGTAACATACAAGTAGGAATGTTTGCTGACAACATGGTAATATGGACTTTAGAAAAGAACATAAGATCTGGAAAACATTACAAAAAACTACAAACAACAATGGAGAATACAATCATAACCCTAGAACAGTGGACTAATAATAATATGGAAATAAATACAGGAAAAACTCAATATCAACTATTCACAATGCAGCATAAAACAGAAAATATATGCCTGCAAATCAATAACAAAAAACTACAAGAAGCAACTACAACAATGTATCTAGAGATAGAATTAGATAAAAAACTATCAATGAAAGAACATGTAAACAATGTAACGAATAAAATCAATAAAAAGAACAACATTTTAAACGTTTAGCAGGAATAAAATGGGGTGGAAACATGGACCTCCTTAATAATACATATAAAACATACATAAAACCTAACCTATTGTGTGGAGGGGAAACTACTAGCAACAGTAAACTAGAAATTTCACAAAATAATTCACTAAGAATAATAACAGGAGCTGTAAAAACAACACTAATCACAGTACTACAAAGCTTCACAAAAACATAGCTATAGAATTGGAACATGAGTTGAAAGCAATTACTCTAGCACAAAAACTGCAAGTCAATAGAAACAGATACAAATGGTACCACACAGCAGATACTATAAGTAATTTAAAAACTCAAATAAGCTTCAGAACATATATTAATAACTTAAAATACAAGAATATAATTACAACAAATATAATTGCAACAGAGGTAACAAGTCCAATAGAATATATTGATATACAATATCAGAATGACCTGATATATACAATACACAAACTAAACAATATACCAGATGAAATGAGAGCCATAGCAATAGCTACAGAAAATGAAAGATACCCAGAAAAAGAATGCCTCCGAATATATACAGATGGATCACTCATCAATAAAAAAAGATGCTGGTGCAGGAGTATACTGTAAACATTTTGCACAGTATCTAACATTAGATGAAACATCAAACCACTATGATGGAGAATTAACAGCTATAAAAACAACATTACAGAACATTTTATATAGACCATACATAAAACAAAAAATAGTGATCTTGTCAGACTCAAAATCAGCCATAGATGGAATAGTAAATTACAATAATAAAACAACAAGAAATATTAAAGAAATAAGAAGCCTAATTAAAGCAGTTGAAACTAGAAATCATGTCACTCTACAATGGATCCCAGCTCATGTCGGACTTTTGGGCAATGAACATGCGGATGAATTAGCAAAGAAATACAACAAATAAAACCTGTAGGACAAATAGAAATAAATAAACAATTAAATAACATTAAACAACATTTCAAAAGACAGCAGAGACTTGATGAAGAAGATAAGTTAAAGGATAAAAATTATAAGAATATTAAAGATAGAGTTGATATACAAAAAATGCCAAGGAAGACTGCAGTGGCCTTATTTAGGATGGCAACTGGCCACGATTGCCTCACAGAACACCTCTACAAGATAGGATGCCTACCTACACCCAAGTGCACTCTCTGTGAAGAAGATGTCATCCTGAACAAACAGCATCTTGCCAAATGCAAAGGCCTTAAAAGTGATAACTTACAGACTTTATATTGGGAAGCCAGAGAGAAAATTATGCAGATCAATTAATCCTCAGTGCCATTGGTGAACACAACAAGAGTTTTCTCAAAATGTTGTGTAAAGAAGTAATATCCCCTGTATAGTCTATTTTGTCTTTTAACCTCACTTTAACCTTTAAAGTGTACAATATTCACCATGATTATAAAACCTGTATTGATCTTGGAATGTGCCTTTCTGGAATTCATTTAATTCTGTGATGGGTTTTTGACTTGCAATTGTTTTTCTTGGAGAGGAAAAGTATGGTTCTGCATCCTCTACATTTCCAATTACACTTTGCTGGGCTTCCACACATACATGTTGTACTGTTCTTACAGACACTTGACATGCTTCTGCAGTTATTGTTTGTGCATCTATCAAAAAATCACAAATCTTTTCTTGGCAATTTTCTAGAGCTTTAAAAAAGTTATACACATTGTCTGTCATCTAAATCCAATCATGTCTTATGGCATTATGCATAAGTAAACCACGCACAATTTATGGAAAATTCTTATTGCACCACTACAGAAAGGAGGGTACTTGCACTGGGAAAGGGGAAAAGGTATTGGAGAGGAGTGGTGCAGAGTACAGAATGAATGTCCTTGAGCCCCCTGGGAAGAGTGAAAAGACTGCTTAGACAGAAACTTGCTAGAGAACTCTTAAATGTAAATATGCTACATAAATTATTTTCTGTGTTTAGTTTGAAAGCTGAAGTTACAATATTCTACTCTTTAACATTATTAATTTTGTTTTCCAGCGGATGGTTATGCAAGAAGTGATGCAGTTTCAGTAATTTTTATGCAGAAAGCAAAAGATGCCAAAAGAATATATGCAAAAATAACCCATGTAGCTGCAAGCTACATGCAGAAAAGTGTGGACATTTTAAGACCTATGGGAGATGCAATGGTTGAATTTCTAGAAGAATTCTATCAAGCATGCGGAGTAGATCCCAGCAAAATCTCCTTTCTTGAAGCAGATGGAAGTGCTACCAAAGTAAGATTACTAATAGAATTGCTTTTAGGTTGGTCACACTGGATATGCTGCTTCCTTAAACATTTATTAGTTTGGCTCCACGACTGAGGTAAAATATGTATTCTGTGATGTTATTGTGTTTAGTTGTGGAGCTGTATACCTGGTGAATTAACTGTCCTTATGTATTTCTGTGTATTAGATCTGTCTTCATTGCCTCATTTATGCATTTGGATAGATGAAGGCTCAACACTCAGTGAAAAACTAGTTCAAGGGATTGGACTGAAGTCCATCTCAAAAACATTTTGGGAATATGCAAACAAATTTAATTATATCCAAAAAGTGGTGGAATCACACACAGTGAAGCAGTTATTAAAATATGCTTGATGAAAGTGGAATCAACTTAAACATTCTTACTAGCTTCACTCCTGTATTTATTTTGCAGAACATGTATCATGAGCATGAGCTCACATCATCAGCTGCCTGTCGGATCAACTCTCGAGTCGTATTGTTGAAAGCCTGGGGTGTCCTTTGGTGGCCTATGAATGAAACTAAATAGACGGTTGTCTGCTTCTGGCAAATCAAAGTTCATGATGTGGTTTTCAAACTTCTTTATGTAAATCTTCTCCCATACTTGAAGCTTTTTGGGTTTTTGGGCTGGTTTCCACAACTGGGTATTGGTGTCTATTTCATGGTTTTGAGTCCAGAAGTGAAAAGCAACTGCTTATTTGTCAGTCTGTTTGAACTTTATGCAATGCCAGTGTTTCTTGAAGTGGGTGCCTGTGTTCCTTTTCGTTTTTCTGAGTAAACCTTTTTACAATTTTCACATTGGATCCGGTAGATTCCTGACTTTTTGTCCTGCAGTATGGGATCACATTTTCATGTTTTAATGAGATTCTTGATGATAAATTTGTTGTAAGGTGCCAGGGTGATGTAATTTTTAAATATTTTCTGAAATTTGTGAAAGAGACCTGGGTGGTATGTGAATTTCCTGAAGTTGGTCTTTTCTGCTGCATTAGAAATGTGGTGACCTGCTTGATGCATTTTTGTCTTTTGAAGCTGGTCACATTTCTGAGAAAATGTTATTCTCCACCTACATCTCTGCTGAACAGTGTGAAGAATAACTACGCCTCACCAGGATCTGCCCAAACCCTTCTTTTTTACTTTCTCTACTACGTATAGCAAGTAGGGGAAGTATTGTATTCCACCCAAAAATTTCATACCGAGATTTCACCGGAAATACATGTTTTGAGACCCCCTGAATCCAAAAAAAGCATTTTTGGAAACATGTCCGTGTGTGTGTCTGTGAACAGCATAACTCAGAAAAGAACAGTCGGATAAACACCAAACTTGGTATTTAGGTTCAGTATCTTCCAGACATGCGACACGAAGGTTTTCAAGAAAATCCCCCCACCCCAGACTACCCTTTACATGGAAGATTTTTCGAAAATTTTAATTTTCTCAAAAATGGCTCTAACGATTTTGATTAAAATATCATATGTTTAAGATATTTTTATGACAAATAAAATGTATATCTTGAATTTTCTGGGAATGTCTCCAAAAGTATTCTTCATTGTGAACGACTTTTGCATAACTGGTAAACCATAAGAGATAGACAAAATTTTACTACACAAAAAATGTAGATCGTGTTAAAATACACAATTTATCTCATATACATTTTGTTTGTTGAGTGAACCATTTTCAAGATATTGCTTGTTATTCCCTTAAATTTTTCAATACTTATTTTCTCAAATGGGAATTCGTTATTCATTTTTTTTGTCTTGGATATGCAAAGAGTATTAATCTGTGGCAAAGGGAATGGTGCTGCACCTAGCAACCAGCTATTAAGAGATGTATATGTGCTTAAAGGCTACTGTATTTCTATATTGCCCTTGTAAATATATATTCCCCTTACATCTACTAGAAAATTAGCAATAAGGTAGAGTCTGCAAATGTTTATCTCGATTATGCGGCGGTATTATTTATATTTATTTATTTATTGAGCCCCATGTTTGGGAGCCAATTTGCGACGGTTTTATTAATGTATTTGTATATTTGTGTTTACTCCACGTGGTGAAGCTATCTTGTGACGTGATTCATTTGTTAGGTTTGTTAGCTCCATCTGGTGTTAGCAATTTGCGGCAGTATTAGTGTTTGTTTGAAAGAATACTACTGTTATTTTATTTAATTTTGGTTCTCTGTCCTCCGGCTAGCTATGATCTTTTTGGTCAAGCACTTCTCTTTATACAGGTTGTGTAAACGGAAAGGAGTCTCTTATCCAAAGATAACACTGATGAAAGAATTTGTTTTACACTTTTATTGTCGAACACATTTACTATCACATTTACACATTGATCTTGACACTCGCCAAACTGAAAATGTTATAATAACTTCATTACTGATAATTCTTAATTCGCGTACTTCAACTTTTTGTATAATTAACTTTACAACATTTGAGATTTTTTTATAACTCTTCTACGCGTAACCTGAAAATTGATAGCCGACGTATACCGTACAAATGTTTTCGACGAACTGACGGACTGAAGGACTTTACCTCTAACCTACCCTATTTTATACTCATACACCCCGATATGCCTAAAGATTATAACTGAGCTGCTATTGGCTAATAAAACCCGCCAACATTAGCATCTATTTTTATATCCAATGAAAATTATGAACACATATGCTCTAGGAAAAATGTTCCAGCAAATTCTTAAGAAAAACGCGCCAATATTACGTAACTTCCTCGTCTCTAATAATGATAAACAGCTCACCCCCTCGCTGCATTATTGCACGCTATTATTGTCAGTTTCAGTAAGGCCGTATAAACTTACTTCTCAACAATAATTACAGTCAACAAACATCTCAAATCAATGTCACATAAAAATGCATGTTCACACTATAATCATTCTTTACATTTAAATAATTTGTGATACAAATTACTGCATCAATTAACATGAAGTAGATGGAGAATAAGCGTTTGTAAAAATAGTTTGTACAAGAGTGGAGAAAGTCATGTGAGTATAACACATCAGAGTTTTTTTGTTTTTGAAGGGAATTTCTACCAACAGGAAAAAGGTTTGGCTATGGGAAGTCCCCTATCTCCTTTCCTGGAAAATTTATTTATGAGCCAACTTGAAATACACATCATCAAAGCATTCCCCTATATGTTCAAGTTTGGTACAGATATGTTCATGACATATTCGCAATAGTAAAACACAAACACATAGAGGACACTCTCAAACTTTTAAACTTACAGGACCCATCCATTCAATTCACCATAGAGATAGCTACCAACAACTCCTTCTTTCCTGCACCTCAAATTAACAAAGATTTCAGTTGGCATAGGATTCAGAATACATAGAAAACCCACGCACACAGATAATTACATCAAAGCACACAAGGAAGCAGTGTTCAACAGCATGACTCATAGATTAATCAGCATACTTCTCAACAGAACTGAATGCTATAAAGAATATCAACACATTGTCAAATCTGCAGTAGAGAATGGATTCAGCCAGGAAATTGTAGATAGGAAAATACGTAAGTTCAAAAGACAAAAACACATCAAGCAGATCACTACACTTTCTAATGCAGCAGAAAATATCAACTTCAGGAAATTCACATAACACCCAGGTCTCTTTCACAAATTTCAGAAAATATTCAAGAATTGCATCATCACACGGCACCTTACAACAAATTTAGCATCAAGAATCTCATTAAAGCAAGAAAATCTGATCCCATACCCCAGAACAAAAGTCAGGAATCTACCAGATCCAATGTGAAAATTGCAGGAAGGTTTACATCGGAAAAACGAAAAGGAACTAGGCACCCACTTCAAGGAACATAGGCATTGCATAATGTTCAAACAGACTGACAAATGAGCAGTTGCTTTTCACTTCTGGACTCAAAACCATGAAATAGACACCAATACCCAGTTGCTGAAACCAGCCCAAAAACCCAAAGTGCTTCAAGTATGGGAGAAAATTTACATAAAGAAGTTTGAAAACCACATCATGAACTTTGATTTTCCAGAAGCAGACAACCCTCTATTTAGGTTAATCCACAGGCCACCAGAGGACACCTCAGGCTTTCAACAATATGACTTGAGAGTTGATTTGACAGTCAAGAGAGGCTGATGTTGTGAGCTTATGCTCACATTACATGTTCTGCAAAATAAATAAGTGAGTGAAGCTAATAAGAGTGTTTAGGTTGACTCCACTTTCATCAAGTGTAAATTTAATTATGCTCACATATGAGCTATACTGATTTAAAATTTCACAAAGCATTGAAAATAATATCCGTAAGTAAAAATAATAACTCTAAATTCCACTAAATTAAAGTTTACATGAGGCAATAACGCATTCTTATTGGTCTGACATCACCATCTATGTTGGCACTACTAGTGGATAAAGTAAAATACATTTCTGCTATGTAAAACACTTTATTTACCTCCCTTCTATTTGAGCATATGATGTAGTTAAGTGCAGTTTTTGTGTAGACGAATGTTTTTGTTTCGGGATCAACATGAATTTGAACCAGATGTTGAAGCAGAAAGACTAGGAATCATGTATAGTTGCTCTATGCACCAACACATTGTATACCTACAGCAAACTCTTTATTCGTGTGCCATTAAAGCCTGAAATGAAGAGGATAGGATTTTACCATGGTGAAGAAATGTCAGCAATATCTTGAAGAAGCCTGCAATGCATTGTTGCAAGGGTCACTTTTTGCAAGCTAAACATACTGCAACATTTTTCTGCTTTTTTCTGCTTAATTTTTTTCAAATCTGAAGTCAATCAAACCATGCATTTGCCACTTTTAACCTCATTAAGAACTGCATTTAACATTTCAAATGACTTTGATATGTGTTTAATAAAAGTTAATAATGAATACAATATTAGCCAAACATAACCTATCTTTTCTCATGCCATTATTAAGAAACCATAGGGTAAAAATCAAAACATTTGATCATTCTATGCTAAGCAATTAACATTTCTTGCTATTTTTACTATCTTTACTACATATAGTAAGTAGTGGAAGCATTGCTTTCCACCCAAAAATTTAATACTGACATTTCACTGGAAATGCATGTTTTGAGGTGCCCTGAATCCAAATAAAGCACTTTTGGAAACGTCCATCTGTGCGTCTGTCTGTGAACAGCATAACTCAAAAATGAAAAGTCGGATGAATACCAAACTTGATATTTGAGTTTACTATCTTCCGAGGATGTGACATGAATATTTTCAACAAAAATTCCCTTACTCCAGACTATCCTTTACATGGAACATTTTTCGAAAATTTAGATTTTCTGAAAAAATGGCTCTAATGATTTTGATTAAAATATCGTACATTTAAGATATTTTCATGGCAAATGAAATGTATATCTTGAATTTTCTGGGAATGGTCCCAAAAGTTCTCTTCATTCCGAATGACTTTTGCATAACTAGTAAACTGTAAGAGATAGACAAAAGTTTACTACACAAAAAATGTAGACCTCGTTAAAGCACACAATTTATGTCACATGCTTTTTTTTTTTTTTTTTTTTTTTTTTTTGGTGTCTAGTGAACCATTTCTGTTATATTCCTTGTATTTGTTTGAATTTTCCCAATAATTATACTTTTTCTGAAATGGGAATTCATTATTCGTTTTTTATGTCCTGGACATACAAAGAGAATAGAATACAGACTTTTTTGAAGATTTAGAAGCTAGTAACAGTGATGTGTCATAATTTAAAATAAAGAGAGTTGAGGGTTGTTACACTACATCACTAAAATATTCTTACTTGAACGCGTTTTGGGAGACGGTTTGTTCCCATCGTCAGCATTTTCTCAACTGACGATGCTGACAAACTGTCTCCCGAAACGCGTTCAAGTAAGAATATTTTAGTGATGTAGGTAGTGTAACAACCCTCAACTCTCTTTATTTTAAATTAGAATAGAATACTCCACATAGCAACCAGCTCTTAAAACATTTGACTATCGCTTAAAGCCTACCATATTCCCCTTGCACCTACAAGAAAATTAGCAATAAGATAGTTTATCTCAATTAACTTGAGGTAGATGGAGAGTAAGCATTTTTATAAATAAGAGTAGAGAAAGTCATGTGAGTGCAACAAATAAGATTTTTTTTATTTTAAAATCTTAAAATAAAAATAACTTCACAGTTAATAGTCTTTCTGTTTTTAATATTTATTTATCATTAACAATATCATCACCATCTTCATGTAACAAAATAAAACCTTACTGATTTATTCGCTCTTTTCTTCATATTGTCTTTACACCATAATTGGAGGTGTCTTGGAGCTTTTTAAGGGTTTCATCGTGCCAACAACTTGCAGCTGTTTTAATTCTCCGTTTGACATACTATGTTTATTTGACTAATACTATACCCCCGTTGCTGTAACGTTGCACTTGACAGCTAGCGTTTAAGTTGGTATACTCGCAACAAAACAGACGAAAAGCTTCAACCGTTTGACTTCCTAAGCCAATCACAAGGCAGCATTCCGGATGGCCGATGACAAAGTGGAACCGGAACTAGAATTGGCTCTGTTGCCGGATGTAACTATTCCCAACCACGTGCTTCAGTTTGTAAATCTCTAGCTCGAGTGTCAAGTTGTTCTTTGCAAGCTATATATTGTTCATTGTTATTTATATTTGTGGTTATTGTTTGATAGTTTTGTTATTGTTCATTTATACATACATATATACTTATATTTATCTATTTTATGTATATTTCATTCATATTATTTATTTAAACAAAAATTAAGTGCGACAGTGTCTGAAAAACGACGCCGATCGCCGAGTGATGATTCACGAAGTGAAAATCCTTTGCGCCGAGGTGTGCCACTTAACAGTCAGGCATTGGAACTTTTTAAGGAGAACCCGGGAATTCTTTGAACAGGAAAAGGAGTACGTAAAGCTTCATGGCAATCCCTCTATTCCTGCTGATAAAGCGATACAACGAACTGCAGCAGCTCTTGGGCTAAGCACGAGAACTGTTACCTATACACAAGGGAGTGAAACTCCAAGAGAAAGAGGACAAAATTCCTGAACCATCTGGAACGCAACAGGTATTTCTATCAACTCCAGGGAAGAAAAGAAAGCAGCCTCGTCCAGTCACAAATCTTGATGCTTTCCAATTATACGCCATACGTAGACACATTTATGCCTATTATCATAGAAAGAAGTATCCGACCATACCAAAGCTGCTTATATCGCTTATTTTCAATTAACAATAATAACACGAAATAGTTATTATTCATTGATGTTCGCTACTTGCGTACACTTTTTGTATGCGGCTTAGACACGATAGAAAGGAGAACAATCAGCTGTTGTTTACTAGCCACTCTGGCAACGTCGCAAACACAATGTAGCCAACCTTACGCGAGGCCACACGAACTGTCAAGTGCAAAGATACAGCGGCGGGGGTATAGTTATGAATGAAAAATATGATTACCAAGCTTCATTATTAGCTTCTGAAAATTAATCTATAACACATCTTAGTTTCTCAACATAAGATTAGATGTGTTACTCTTAGTAAATGTGTATAATCAGGTGGGTATGTACTTAAAAGTATGGTTTTGAACCATGAATTTTAGCAGCCACAAGACAGTTGTCATTTCCTTGCATGACAGATAATCTGATTCTGCCTTTTTACTTTCTCTACCATGTACATAGAGAAGCTATTGCTTTCCACCCAAAAATTTGATACCAAGATTTCACCAGAAATGCATGTTTTAAGGCCCCCGAATAAAAAAAAAATATTTTTAGAAAATGTCCATGTGTGTGTGTGTGGGTGCGTGCATGCGTGTGTGCGTGTGCGTGTGCGCGGGTGTGCGTGTGTGTCAAGAACAAAATGGAAAGGTAGAATCAGACTGAAAAATTCAATGCCATAGCCAAGATTTGAAGCATGGATTTGCCAGCTTCCGTCCAGTTGCTCTAACCAATTGAGCTCTATGACAACGTGCCGGTAGCACATTAAATTCTTCAGCTGACTCACATTTTTCCTGGTAAATCACAAATTGTTTTGAGATGACATCCCCAATGGTGACTTACAATACCATAAGTACTTTAAGTTGCTTCATAGTTTAGCCTCCATTGGGTCAATTAACAGATTTGTTTAAACTTTTTTTACTTTCTGAAAAATGGCTTTAACAATTTTGAGTAAAATATCATATATTAAACATATTTATATGACAAATAAAATGTATATCTTAAATTTCGTGGGAATAGCCTGTGAGGTCTTCTTCATTCAGAAGGAAATCTATGTAGTCCTGCATAACCAGTAAACTTTAAGCAATAGACAAAAATGTACGCAAAAAAGGCAGATCTCTTTAAAACACTTAACTTATTTGAAAAGCGTTTTTGTGGCATAAGCCTTTTCTGAGATATCCATTATTAATGGCTTGAATTTCTCATTACTTTGTCATTATTTTAAAGTCCTGTCAGCTTTCAGTTATTTCTAGCAATTGCATGGAAACAGTATTGAATTTTAAGGCAGCATATAGCATCCAGTTGTTAAACATTTGACTATCGCTGTTGTCTTTGTATCTATAATGAAATGTGTAATGTAGTATTTCTGCAATGGTTTATTTAGATTAAATGTAGTAGATAGAAAATAAGCTTTAATAAGAATACTTTCTATAGCCACTAATAAATAATAGAGGGTAAAAAAGTGATGTCAAAGTATCACATTAGATTTTTTATTTACATTGTCTCCACGAAAATATGTGCATCCTTTGATAAATATATATGAATGTATATGGTTGTAACCACAGATAGCATAGACACTGTTGTTGGCTGTACACTTCAAGCTATCAATTAGTATCATTGCCAGGTCAGAGTCACAGAACAACAAAACTTAAGTGTATGAGATTATGTTTCATGGCTTCCATGACATTCATGATAGGATTCTTTTCTCTTCTGCTTTTGCAGTAATCGAAATTTCACTATCATACATCAAAGTTTATATTCATTTAATAGTTTGTTAACAGATTATCCAGATTTTTGTTAATCCGATTTATCTCTGGTCCCACCTAGTCCAGATAAATGGGTTTCTTGTGTATTTAGTATACATTGTTTACAACAGTCACATGAAATGCAGTAAAATTTACATGGACAGGGGGGAATTAAAAGGTTTTGACATCCCTACATACATCTGTAGAATTACAGTAAACGTTATCAGAGGTTTTGATACTGCCTTCACTGTACACATCTGTAGTCTCAGATAAAATGACAATTAAAAAAATACTGACATAAGTAGAATCCAATTGTCATTTGTTTTCTCTCTCTTCTGTTGGTTTAACATACCTCCATAGCTTAACTGTTACATCATGGCCTCTTTCATTTGGACATGTAGCCATATTACAGGAAATTGCTTGCCCTAAACTGCACTGTGTACTGTGTACTGGCTAATCAGTTAAGACAAAGACCTAGCTCTTGTGAGACCTCATGTTTCAGTATTATGGTGTGTGAGTGCTGTTATAATGCCAAAAAATATACATACTTCTGCACACAGAACCTTCATGGATGATTTCTATGTGACAACAAACTCTTGTAGAGAAGTGAGACAGATTCCCTGTTGTTATAATGCCAGCACACAGAATCTTCATGAATGATTCCTATGTGACAACAAACTCTTGTAGAGAAGTGAGACAGATTCCCTGCTGTTATAATACTAGCACACAGAATCTTCATGTATGATTCCTATGTGACAACAAACTCTTGTAGAGAAGTGAGACAGATTCCCTGCTGTTATAATGCCAGCACACAGAATCTTCATGTATGATTCCTATGTGACAACAAACTCTTGTAGAGAAGTGAGACAGATTCCCTGCTGTTATAATATCAGCACACAGAATCTTCATGAATGATTCCTATGTGACAACAAACTCTTGTAGAGAAGTGAGTCAGATTCCCTGCTGTTATAATGTCAGCACACAGAATATTCAAGTATGATTCCTATGTGACAACAAACTCTTGTAGAGAAGTGAGACAGATTCCCTGCTGTTATAATGCCAGCACACAGAATCTTTATGTATGATTCCTATGTGACAACAAACTCTTGTAGAGAAGTGAGACAGATTCCCTGTTGTTATAACGCCAGCACACAGAATCTTCATGTATGATTCCTATGTGACAACAAACTCTTGTAGAGAAGTGAGACTGATTCCCTGTTGTTATAATGCCAGCACGCAGAATCTTCATGTATGATTCCTATGTGACAACAAACTCTTGTAGAGAAGTGAGACAGATTCCCTGCTGTTATAATGCCAGCACATAGAATCTTCATGTATGATTCCTATGTGACAACAAACTCTTGTAGAGAAGTGAGACAGATTCCCTGCTGTTATAATATCAGCACACAGAATCTTCATGAATGATTCCTATGTGACAACAAACTCTTGTAGAGAAGTGAGACTGATTCCCTGTTGCTATAATGCCAGCACACAGAATATTCAAGTATGATTCCTATGTGACAACAAACTCTTGTAGAGAAGTGAGACAGATTCCCTGCTGTTATAATGTCAGCACACAGAATCTTCATGTATGATTCCTATGTGACAACAAACTCTTATAGAGAAGTGAGACTGATTCCCTGCTGTTATAATGCCAGCACACAGAATCTTCATGTATGATTCCTATGTGACAAAAAACTCTTGTAGAGAAGTGAGACTGATTCCCTGTTGTTATAATGCCAGCACACAGAATATTCAAGTATGATTCCTATGTGACAACAAACTCTTGTAGAGAAGTGAGACAGATTCCCTGCTGTTATAATGTCAGCACACAGAATCTTCATGTATGATTCCTATGTGACAACAAACTCTTATAGAGAAGTGAGACTGATTCCCTGCTGTTATAATGCCAGCACACAGAATCTTCATGTATGATTCCTATGTGACAAAAAACTCTTGTAGAGAAGTGAGACTGATTCCCTGTTGTTATAATGCCAGCACACAGAATATTCAAGTATGATTCCTATGTGACAACAAACTCTTGTAGAGAAGTGAGACTGATTCCCTGTTGTTATAATGCCAGCACACAGAGTATTCAAGTATGATTCCTATGTGACAACAAACTCTTGTAGAGAAGTGAGAAAGATTCCCTGCTGTTATAATGTCAGCACACAGAATCTTCATGAATGATTCCTATGTGACAACAAACTCTTGTAGAGAAGTGAGACAGATTCCCTGCTGTTATAATGCAAGCACACAGAATATTCAAGTATGATTCCTATGTGACAACAAACTCTTGTAGAGAAGTGAGACAGATTCCCTGCTGTTATAATGCCAGCACACAGAATCTTCATGTATGATTCCTATGTGACAACAAACTCTTACAGAGAAGTGAGACAGATTCCTTGCTGTTATAATGTCAGCACACAGAATCTTCATGAATGATTCCTATGTGACAACAAACTCTTGTAGAGAAATGAGACTGATTCCTTGCTGTTATAATGTCAGCACACAGAATCTTCATGAATGATTCCTATGTGACAACAAACTCTTGTAGAGAAGTGAGACTGATTCCCTGCTGTTATAATGTCAACACACAGAATCTTCATGTATGATTCCTATGTGACAACAAACTCTTGTAGAGAAGTGAGACAGATTCCCTGCTGTTTAGTACCTCTCAGAGAATCGGTCCATAAATGTGAATAGAATTAGAGAAATGGGATCTATTCTTGATGAAAAACCTTGTTGCTACAGAGAAAAACTAGATAACATTGGAGAAAAGTTAGAGCCAAATGCAAAAGAATTTCTAAGACAGCTTGCACAGTAATGAGGGTTTTCATAAACCTTGGCTTGGAATGCCACTAAACTTTTAAAATTAAAAGTATCTAAACTAAATATAGTTCTGGAATTGCGATAGTGTGAGTAGAGTTAGTTTCTGTGATTGGGTGTTGGAAATATTAATGATCACCCTATAGACCCGCATGGTTTTATTTACATGAACCATAAAAAATTAATGAGTGTTAGTATAAATTTTATTAGAAGGTGTGAGAGATCTTTTACATCATTTTCTATGACAAAGGCATGTGGTTATTGTGGTTGTAATTCTATGTGCTTGTGTTTAAGGAGCTATGAATACCCGATAGTGTACTTCCCAGTGCAAAGAAAATTCCTGTTAGGCTGATGACGATACATCCAAAGAAAGGCTCTGTATGAATAGGGTTGCCATACATCCTGAAAAAGTGGGATTTTCCTGAATTTTAGCACAGGGAAAGAGTCCCAGCCGATTTTCAGCAAATGCTCAAATGTCTTGAATGATGAAGATCTGTTATTCTAGCATTTCTGTCGTAATGCTAGTGCCATGTCATAGACAAATTGCTGTGCCACTACTACGAGAACTATTGCCAAAGGGTATGATGATTGTTACTGCTATATTTTCATTGGCTAGTGCTCAACACTGCTCCTTTGTTTTCTTGCCATAATGCCATTTTTTGAATGTATACATCACTCTCTCATGCCTTTCATAAATCTGTAATTAACATAGAGAATCTTTATCTGTACTTGAGGTTGTAAATGAATCAATCTTTTTTTATAAACATTCTAAAAGAGAGGAATGAAGAAAATGTTCTTCCTTTGAAAAACATTTTAAAAGAAATAGATAACCCAGCCATTGTTAAGACTTTCAAACAAAAAGCAAAAAAATGCTATATTCACTTGTCCTGATTATTTACAAAAGTGGTTACATATTTTTACCGATTTCAAGTGTTTTAATCGGTTGCTCTTGAAGGATGGAAGTAACAACTTGGGGTGGGAATATAGAAGACACTTTTAAATTCTTTATTCTTTTTGTAGCTGCTGATTAAAATTACAAGAATTCATGACATTGTCAAATACTACAATATAATACAAAGTACTATGTACAGTTTATGGATAAAAAATATATATACACAGAAAATTCAGTTCATAAGTTCTGCAATTCAATAAAAACATCCTTGCACCATGAATTTTTTCAGTTCAGTTTTAAATTTATTCATACTATGTATTTGTTGTAGGTGAATTTGTAGTTTATTATAATACATACAAGCAGCAAGTGTAGGTTTCATTTTAAGCAATTGTAATCTGTCTGAAATTGTGTGCTGCCTCCAGTATAATGATCATGGATCTGGCTAATAATTTTTGTATTATTTTCGTTATGTTTCAAATACATTATTACTTCATATATACATATAGCGAGTACAGAGTAAGAACATTTAATTTTCTGAAATGATTTCTACAGGATTCTTGAAGTTTTAGTCCTAACATCACTCTAATTGCTCTTTTCTGTAATATAAAAGGCCTATAGTATATTTCATTGCACATTGTCCCCAGACTGCAATTCCATATGATAAATGTGGGAATACTAATCTGTAATAGATCTTCATTAATATGTTTATATCGGCAATTTTTGCCATTCTTTTTAATAAAAATATACTTCAACTAACTTTGTTACAGACTTTATCTATTTGCTTGTCCGATGTAAAATGGTTATCTAGTATTATTGCTAAAAATAATTACTGAAGCATGGTTACAAAGTTGATGACTCATTAGCACTCAACCAATCACTGTGTTGAACAAACTTTGTGAAAGCAAAACTGAATGAGCCCAAATCACAGTAATTTCATGAAAAAGTGGCTATTGACAAATGGGTGGAAATTTTCAGTTCTTGTAAGCATAGTGAGCAATAGTACTAAAGATTTCTGTTTGCCTGCCCATGATGCATGTGTGGAAAGAATTTTCTGCATGGTGAATGCACAATGGACAGGTGACAGGAATGAGCTAAAATTTAAATGCATTGCAGCAATTCTGATGGTTCAGTATAATTTGAAAAGTGTCATGCTTGAAATTTAATGAATATATGGTGCAAAACAATGTGTTCCTGACAGAGATTTCATCTTCAGAAAAATACGACTGATGTAAGCTAAGAATGATTAATAAAGCAACAATGTTACTGATACATTTGTAGCACTTGCACATACATTGCAAAGTTTCTGACCGTATAAAAATTAAGTAATAATTGCAATACTTTGGGATAGAGTCCTGAATTTTTGGCATACATCTTCAAATAAAATCTATTGGCTTTCTCTGTAGAGTAACAGCAATTTGATAGTCAAAGCCATCTTTGCCTTTTGAATTCTTTTTAGTTTCTTAGTCATTTAGGAGCAGAAATTAGAAGCTGTCTTATAGCCTATACCTGTCAGGAAGGATAGGGCTTTTCAGTTGTGAAACAATAATCAAAACTGGTTGAATGGCTTTCAAGATTATCCTATGCACATACAATTTTTCTCTTTTTTTAATCTTAGTGCAGACCTTTTTGGCTGCAGTTACAAAGAATTATAACTGAATAAGTTTAAAAATATCACGTCAAACACTGATGCTCACATTCACGTGATAGAGTATCAAACCATGTGACCAAGTATGTTGAAATTGTGATATTTGCAGCAAGGAGATGAAGAGGAACTCAATGGGCTGGATAAAGTGTTTTCAAAGAGCCGCACAACTCCTCTGTTGATTGGTTCAGTGAAGTCAAACATGGGTCACGCGTCTGCAGCCTCCAACTTTACATCTATTGCCAAAGTTTTGATAGCCATGCAAACTGGCAAGATTCCGCCAAACCTACATTATAAAAACCCACCATCAGCAGTGGCAGCACTGAAAGAAAACAGGTTTAAGGTAAGGTTATGTTTACAAGTATTCTGTAAGTAGTCATACATAATGTCTATAAAGAAGATATTGGAGTGTTGTCATTCAATACTCACAATAATAAGCCTTTTATTAAACACACTGTCTACAGAGTTTAAGTGTACAGTGTTAGTCAAAATTTTCATCTTTTGCAAAGAACTTTAAAGAATTTGCCCTTGCTTGAGAGGTAAGTATGCGTACTGTTGACAACCATGGTACAGGTACGCTGCTCTGATGCTGGGTGGTATCCTCTTTGCTCACCTCTGGGCATCGTCAACACATATCGCAACTCAAAATTTGACTTGTTCCAATCTTGTGGTTGATGCCTGGGGTTAGGTAGACATCTGTTGCGTTTTGTTCCCTGTCTCCGATGTGGGCCTTGTATACTGGTGTGTTTTGTAGTCATCATAAGATGTCCATGTCTGCTAATAGATATACTATTCTCTTGATAGTTGAAGAGCTCTCTTTAGGTAGGATACTTTCACTGCTTCCAGTCTCTTCAGGTTCACTGGGGTAAGATGGGTCCATATTTTGTTAATCGCGTAGGTTGCTATAGGCAATTTTGATGTGGATTGGATGTTGGACCACTCTAGGGAGCGCTTCTCAAGCCTTGTTTGCTGCTGCACATCTTTCTTCTATGTGCTTAGTAAATGTTTTACCAGTTTGTTGCTGCCACAGTGAAGGTGAATGTTTTGGAGAAATTTCCTGCTCTTCTAAACTTCATGACCTTCAGTTTGCTTTTATTTATGTCCATTCTGCTTGACCATCTATCTAGTCCATCAAGGTCTCTTTGTTGTTTGACATCATGACCATGTCGTCTGCATATAAGAACATTGTGATGTCTAATGCTACTTCCCGTATTACGTCATGTGTCAGGAGGTGTCAGTCAGCATTTTAATTTACGTATTTTTACTTTCTCTGCCACTTACCTATAGTAGGTAGAGCAAGTATTTTATTTCACCCAAATATTCTATCTTGTGATTTAGTTTACCCCTTCTCTGTAACTTTACTTTTCTTTGCGCATAGCGCTGTAAATGAACCATGCATGAAGCACCCTCTTCTCTCACTATGAGTTGAACACAGGACTCCTCTCTATTGCTCACATTGAACAGTAGTAACTTCACAACTACTAACTCATTAACTCATGCTTTGAGAAAGTTTTTTATGCCAGGAGAAATGGTGTTAAGCTTCCAGAGACTTGCAACGAGGGTGACAGAAAATATCCAGAAAGTTCTCATTGCACCTTGATAGCACCTCCCTCACCAGTCAGCAATATGCCAGTAAGTGCTGAAGGACAGCAAAGTCTGGCCTACGAGGTCTCTGACACAGTATTGAGGTCCCCCAAACAGCATAACTCAGAAACAAAATGTTAAATAAATACCAAACTTTACTATAGAAAATTTGAGTCGGCGTTGAAACACTTAATATCACTTACATGTTTTTCATCTTGACCGTTTTGAGAGGTACTTACTCACATCATCAGAAGTGGTCAACTGGTTCCTCGTGCTGTTGTATGTGGTGACATTTAGTGGTGGAATGATGAATTTCCATAGTGCGTTCAGTGGCAGCAATTCAAAATTCATTACACAGTGTTTATGTTTTATGATTAAAATCTTTTCCCAAATATCCAACTTTGTTGTGTATTCTGTAGGTGTTATTTTGGTGTGATGTGATTTGTTATCCAGAAGTGGTGTGCTACTGCAGATTTATCCGTCTGTTTGTATTTGATGTGTCTCATATGGTTCTTTAATCTGGTTTCTAAATTTATTTTAGTTTTACCTATGTAAATTTGGTAACATTCTGGGCAACTGATTTGATAGATTCCTGCTTTTTTGTTCTGAGTATTTGGTTCTTGGATTTGTTGCAGAGTAATTTCTGTAAACTGAATTTGTTTCGTGGAGCTAGGCAGATGTGTTTTTTGAAGATTTTGTGGAATTTATAGTCAGTGCTCTGGTGAAAAGTGAACTTTTAGAAAATGATTTGGTTTCTTTGTTGGGTGAGCTTAGTGATATTCTTATGTTTCTGTTTCTTGAATTTTACAATTTTCTTGTCAATGATTTGTTTGGTGAAGCCATTCTTTATAATTGTGTTGACAATGAGTTTGTATACTTGTTTCTGATAAGGGGATGTAAACTAATCTATGGGTCAAAATTTTGCAAAATTAAAGAAACAGAAATACATCTTGATTAACATGAAGTAGATAGAAAAGCAAGCTGGTCTCTAGAAGAATGGGTAGGGAAAGTTATGTGAATGCCATAAATCAGTTTTTTTATTGTTCAGGTTGTAACAGAGGCGACACCGTGGAAAGGAGGAATGGTAGCAGTGAACTCAATAAGCATGTCAGGGGTGTACGGACACCTGTTGCTTCAAAGTTGTGGTCCGAAGATTTGCAAACATGAGCACTCAGATGATCTTCCTCGCCTAGTGACCTTCTCCGCTAGAACACAGGAAGGCCTTCAGCATACTCTCCAAAAGGTATGTGTTGCTGTAAAACAGAGAGAGAGGAACTAAACTATGTTGTATTCTGGGCTATAGTAAATTTAAGCAGTTTAAGGAATTTGTACCTTGGTGTAATATTTTCAGGAAATTCTGACAGGGGAGATATTATCTTTAAATTACAAAAATAAGTAATTAGATAAATGAAGGGATTAAACAAAACTCACTCATGTAAAAATGTATTTCAGTTACTGTCAATATTGCCTTTTCCATGTGTATATTGTACACTAGAAGTAGTGATATATGTTAGAAAGCACTTGGAAGTTAATTTTGAAAAACATAAATATGACACCAGCTAAGTATTATCTGTCATAACACAACCTTGTTCAGTATATTGCCACCTCAGAGGCTATATTAAAACACTTTTTATTGCAGCATAGCTTTTATTTCACAGAAGAATTCTTGTCATCTCAGAATATTGTGTTGTACTCTTATATGGTAATATTACGTATGTCTTATCATTTATTTTTACTATGTCTTATTTGCATTGACGATACCATGAATTAATGCAATCCCCATGGTTGAAGTAAAAAAAAGGAGGGGGCAATTGCAGAAACAGTTACTTAAGGCCTTAGGCTAGTTTCGTGTACAAGATCAAAGTTTTGTTAAATACAATGCCTTATAAGACTTTGCAAGAGTTGTCAAATTGCTTCCAATACTTTTAAAGTCTTGAAAGCAAACAAAAACATACTCTAAATGGCCAAAAGTTTGACAATGATTTGATGGCTTTGGCCAATGAAATGTTAGTATTTACAGTGCATCACAAAATCTGCAACATGGCTGAAAGCGAAAAGTAAACAAAAATGGCTACCTGATGAGGTAGTATTTTTAACAGTTAAATGATATCAGTGTAATTATATAATATAAAATTTAATAACAGTCCACCTTAAAGCAATATGTGTATAATATATAAAGTGTGTGTAACAGTGATTGTATTATGTTTATATTATTATGTACATCTATAAAAATGTTATATGAATGTATTATATAGTTTAACAATGTAGGAGCCGTGAGAATAGATGCAAGCTGCCTTTCTGTAGCAAACAGAATTATAAAGTAGAAGCCGAAAGTTGCTAATAATGAGGTAACCTTGAGACAACAATAAATTAGAAAGTTTAATAAAGGCTAATAATAATTCTTGGAACAATAATGCAATATTTAAAACAGTTTGTAAATAGCCAATCAAAAACTAGAAAAAGCTTAAATTAAATAAAAGTATTCTATTGGAGTAGGCTTAACCAATCAGAGACTTGAAATAGAGGAAATGTACAGATTCAGGTGGGAGACGCTACAAGGAAGTGTACCCAAGCAGTCAGGTTTGGGTACATGTTCAATATAAATGGTATAACAATTGAAAATTTATTGCGGTGAGAATAATATAAAGTTTACCTGTTAAAAGTGTACACAATAATCTCACAGCTGTATAGTAGGATATATCAGTGAAGTGTTATTTAATCATGTGAAATACCATTATACCATTATAATTTGTGTAAGCCTTGTGTTTTAGCTGTACCAGTCCTGCTAAGAGATACATGCTCTAAAAAAATACTAATAACGCAGCCAAGGTATATATATAATATTTAAATAAACATGAAAATACAAAGTTGATTTTTAAACGTGGGGGAAGGCCACTGGAAAAGTAAATGTAGGGCGAAGGCCACCAGGAAGTTTGTATCATATGTGTGGCGAACACTCCAAGAAACATATCTCCCGCAATACGTGGTGCAACCACAACAATTAAACAACTTCTAGTTTGGCTCTCCAACAGTGGGGCTGCAACTACTTCACTGAATGAGGGATATGAACTGATTAGGTTATATGAAAGTTGGCCATGGCCTGTGGATTACCACAGCAAGATGAAGACAGGAGCATAAGAAGAAATTGCTTGGCAGATTTCCAAAGTATATAATAATGCATTAATGCAATGTCGTGTCAGTTCATGTTATTTTCATTGTATTCCTTAATTGTAATTTGAGTTCATGAGCAATAATACTTGTAATTATGTAAAGAATAATATTTCATTGGAAATTGTTATACCATGATGCTAATGGTAAATTGTCAGTGTATTCTGAAGGGGTTCACTTTGACAGAAAGACAATGTACACATTTATGACATTGTCAAGTCTTGTCTAATATTGTTGTGAAATATTGACAATTTTTCTTGTAACTCTTGAATTGAAAAACAAGTGTGATCATGTACAAGGAGCTTTAGACACTGTCTAACTAAAACGATGTTTAAGTTAGATATACATTTCCATTGCTGAAACAGTGTTTAACTAGGTTCAAACATTAGCTGTGAAAGGAAAATATGGAATATCTTCCAGTTATTATGTTCTGTGTACCACGTTGTCATTCAAGTTGTGTTCAGCATCACATTTTTGTTTTAAGAGTTGCTATCATCTTTTGTTTTATAAACAAATCACCATGACCAAACAAGTCATAAACCTTTATATAAAAAAAAACATCATGCTTTGTAAAGTGACAATGGAGATTAAAGATTATATTAGCGGGTTCTGAGTAAAATTTTTGTTAAAAGTTTCCCTTCTGAATTATGGAACCAACAGACTTATCATACAGAGGATAGGCTATGAGTGGCAGTTACTACTCTGAGAAAATTATATATTACATAAAATACTATTTCCTCATTTCATTTGCAAAGTATACAACGAATAGGCAGAATAGTGTATAATAAAGAGGTTGTATACATACTCAAGAATTAACATTTAACTGAAAAGGACAGTGAAGTCATGTTTAATGAAAGGCGGGAAGCAATGTTGTAAAGTCCAGTATACATTCTATGCATCACCATTTACATTATAAATCAGCGGTTACCAAGAATCACAGTGCCTGCAAGAACAAGCTGCAATATTGTGGGCAATGGACACCCCTTGTGTCATGCTTGTTCTCCCTTACGTGCCGTGAATTTCACTTGATGTTCTTGATGGTGTTTAAATATCAGTTCTTAAACATTGCATGTTATTGTTAAACATCATCTTCACAACATAGCAGTCATACTTACACAATGTCTAACTTTATCCATTCTATGTGTTTTATTTGCAGTTGGAGTCAGTGCCAATGGATGTAGAGTTCATAAGCCTGTTACACAGCATCCATTCCCTGTCCGTACGTAATCATCTATATAGAGGCTATACCGTTCTCCCAACTGACGAGAAGCTTGTCAGAGAAATTCAGGTATTTGTGTTTATAATCATTGTCCTACTAGTGTAGAGATCCTAGATTTTGTGACACTTTGTGGTTCTCCCTATGTCCAATCTACTAAAGTTATACAACGGAACATCTTCATAATTTGATACAAATGTTTCCAGCTTATGTTCTAAGGGAAATATGCCCTTTTCTATATCTACTGCTTAACGTTATTGGTGGAGAAGGTAACTTATTCCACCCAAAAGTTTGATATCGAGATTTAACCAGAAATACATGTTTTGAATACCCCTGAATAAAAAAGAAAAGGCATTTTTACTTTCTCTATGTCATACATACTAGGTAGAGAAGGTATTGCATTCCACCCAAAAGTTTGATAAAGAGATTTAATTGGAAATACATGTTTTGAGGCACCTTGAATCAAAAAAAGGGGTGCATGTGCGCGAGCATTTTTGTGAACAGCATAACTCAAAATAAAAACTTTGATAGATACCAAAATTGGCATTTAGGTTCAGTATCTTCCAAAGATGCTACAGGAAGTTTCTAAAGAAAATCCCCCACCCCAGACTACCCTTTACATGGGACATTTTTCGAAATTTTTTATTTTCTTGATTTAGCCTGTGAAGTTCTCTTCATTTCAAAGGAATCTTGTATAATCTTTTATTACTGGTAAATGCTAAGCGATAGATGAAAACTACACAAAAACTATAGATCTTTTTAAAACACTCAATTTATTTCAAATAACTTTTTTTTGTGTCATCAGTCATTTCCGAAATATCTGTCATTAATGGTTCTATTTGTTCATTACTGGGTCATTCTTTTACACTCCCCTCAATTTTCAGTTATTTCTCATGATATTATGGAAAGAGATTAGAATTTTAAGGCAGTATCTAGCGTCAAGTTCTTAAACATTTGACTATTCACTATTCCCTTTGTATCTATAATGAAATGTGTAATGCAGCTATTTATTGCAAAAGTTTGTCTATAAAAATGAAGTAGATAGGAAAATAAACTTTCAAAAGAATATTTTGTATACCCACTAATAAGCGATAAAGGATAGAGAAAGTCATGTGAATTTAACACATCAGAGTTTTAGAAAAAAGTCTGTGTGTGTCTTTGAACAGCATAACCCAAGAAATATAATGAATAAAGAAAGTAATGGGAATGTAACACAAGATTTTGTTTTTTATTTTTCTTGTGCTGTTGTTTACTTGACTTAGAACACTTTATTATGAATGAAGCGGCAAGAATTGTTATTGCTCTTCAATGGAGTGTTTTTCCTGTATTACCAGAAGAAAAGTAATATCCCTTTCATTGCTTGTTTCAGTATTACAACGTAAGCTCGAGGCCAGTGTGGTTTGTTTTCTCCGGCATGGGAAGTCAGTGGCCAGGAATGGGAAAGGACATAATGAGGCTGCCTGTTTGTGCTGCAAGAATTGAAAAATGTCATCAGGTCCTCTCAAAGTTTGGGCTTGATCTCAAACACATCATTACAACAGAAGATCCAGCAATATTTGATAACATTATACACTCCTTTGTAGGAATAGCGGCTATACAGGTTAGTATTCAGTATCAGTTGAATGTATTTCTATCTCTTATTTTACATATTTTTTCTAGTTAACAGCTTAACCGATGTACAAATATGAGGGCAAATCAAAAACTCTTTGCCCTATTTTTTTTCGGCTAAATTATGAATGTGAAACAAAAACCAACATATACATTCAAAGTAGTGGTCTTTTTTCATAGGCCGGTCCTCATAGAGTTTCCAGCTACTGCCAGTGGCAGCGCTGCTGTCAGGCATTCAAAATGGCAAGTGTGCTTAACACGTCCATGGCTTACGAGCAACAAAGTGTGATCCGTTTTCTATGGAGTAAGGGATGAACGCCCTTCGAGATCCACAGGGCAATGCAGCCATCATATGGGGAAAGGTGTCTTGCTTTGAGAAGTGTAAGATGGTGATGTTCTGAGTTCGAAAAGGCTGTGCAACTCTGCATGTCAATGAGCGTGCAGGGAGATCGCCTGTATCGGTGCCTGATGACAATATTGCCCACGTGGATGCGATGGTGAAAGCAGAGCAGCGTGTGCACATCAAAGACATTGCTCAGGAGCTCGACATTTCTTTTGGGAGTACTTTCGACATCATTCACGAGTGCTTAGGATACAGGAAGGTTTCATGTCGATGGGTTCCTAAGCAGTTGGATGACATGATGAAAGGCAAGCGAATGATTGCTTCTTTGATCATCTGCAACGATATGCTGAGGAGGGCGACAATTTCCTGGATCGCATTGTTCTGGCGATGAAACATTGGTACTGCATTACATGCCGGAATCAAAATAGCAGAGTATGGTGTGGAAACATCCGCAGTCTCCTGTGAAAAAGAAATTCCGTACTGCGCCATCTGTTCACAAAGTGATGTTAACAGCATTCTGGGATTGCTGTGGACCGCTCATGCTGGATTTCATGCCACAAGGTGCCACCAACAATGCCAACAAATATTGTTCCACACTGTCACGTCTGTGGGCTGCGATCAGAAAGAAGCGTAGTGGGATTCTTGATGTTGACAACATGATCATCCTCCATGACAATGCAAGACCATATGTGGCAAATAAGACCATCGGCAAGCTAAGGAACTTTCACTGGGAGTTTCTAGAGCATCCACCATACAGCCCGGATCTTGCCCCTAGTGAAGTTCCTGGCAGGACAGCGATTCACTTGCGACGACGAAGTCAAGACAACAGTGAGACAGTGGTTCCGTAGTCAGACGGCCGACTTCTACCGCAGCAGCATCGCAAAATTAGTGCTGCGATGGGACAAATGTCTGAACCGGCACGGGGACTATGTGGAAAAATAATGAAAGGTACAAGGAATAATGTCTACATGTTTAGTTGGCTGTATGTATCTTATGTTACCAGAAAAGAAATAGGAGCAAAGACTTTTTGATTTGCCCTTGTAGTTCGGCTATATGTGCTACTCAGTTTGCCTGGCACCCTGGTCTTATCGTCCCACTGAGTAGCCCTTTGACATCCTTAGCCCTGCCTATGCTTACTCTTCCCCCTCTTCCCTTTGTTGTTCATCCATTTCTTGCTTTTCTAATCCATTTTTCTTTTGCTTTCCTTAAAAATCCATTCGTTTTTACTTTCTTTACCATGTACGTAGTACAAGGGTCGGCTGATAAGTCCCAGGCCTCTCAATGAAAACATTTAAAATTCCTTTTTATTTCTCAACATAATCTCCAGAATGGTTAATACATTTGTATACCAGTGTTCTAATTTAATTGAACCATCTCTGTAGTGTGATTTATCAAGGTCCTCAAAATAGCTGTTTACCACATCAATGGCCTCCTCGTTGCTGTGAAATCTTCGTCCTTCAAGAAATTTTTTGAGATTAGGGAACAGGTGGTAGTCACTGAGTACTAGATCTAGCGAATAGGGTGGATGTTGAAGCAATTCAAACTTTAATTTGCAAATTTTCCCCATTGCAATGACTGAATGATGGGCCAGAGCATTGTCATGATGAAACAAGATTTTTTTTTTTTTTTTGTTTGTTGCCAAATGATGTCTTTGCCTTTTAACCTTCACTCAAACATTGCAGTAAGCTTGCATAGTAGTCACCAGTGATACTTTTACCCTTTTCCAAGTAATCAATAAAAATAATTCCCTGTGCATCCCAGAAAACACTTACCTTATTAGCTGCAAAATTGACTTTGCCTTTTTTGGGGGTTGGTTGACCTGGCGCAATCCACTGTTTTGACTGTGATTTACTTTCTGGAGTGTAGTGATGTATCCAAGTTTCATCCACGGTAATAAACCGTCTCAAAAACTCATTGGGATTTTTACGGTAGAGCTCCACATTCTTAACAGAAACAGTTTTTCTATGCAACTTTTGATCAGGTGTCAACAAATGCGGCACCCACCTTGCACAGACCTTGTGGAAGCCCAAAACATTACTTAAAATATTACCTGCACGTTCTTTTGATACGTTTACAGCGTCTGCTCTCTCAAACAACTTTAATCTGCAGTCTTCCAGTACTAAACGATGAATTTTTTCAATCATCTCTGGAGTTGTGACTTCCACAGGGCATCCAGAGCAACGCTCATCACTAGTGCTCATACATCCCATTTTAAACTCTGCAACCCAGCTTTTAATCATTGAATATGAAGGGGCAGAATCTTTCAATGTACTGTCCACTTCCTCCTTGATTTCTTTAGGCATTAAGCCTTTTAAATGGAAGTATTTAATCCCTGCTCGTTTTTCCAAATCCTCCATTTTCGTGAAAACTCTAAAGTTGTCTTGTTTAAAATGCTGTCATTCAAAAACTAAACAAGCTATTGACCTGTAACTATGGATACAAGCTAGTCTAGAGTAAAACTATACGATGCTACCGTCTAACTGGCCTAGTGGTGCCATCTCTGTGTGAGGCCTGGGACTTATCAGCCGACCCTCATAGATAGAGAAGGTATTGTATTCCAACCAAAAATTTGATTTTGAGGTTTCACCATAAATATATGTTTTGAGGCCCCCTGAATCCAAATAAAGCATTTTAAGAAAAATGTCCACGTGTGTGCGTGCGTGTGTGTGTGTGTGTCTGTGAACAGCATTACTCAAAAACAAAGTCAGATAAATACCAAACTTGGTATTTAGGTTCAGTATCTCCCAAAGCTGCTGCAACACAAAGATTTTCAAGAAAATCGGCCCAGCCTAACTACCCTTTACATGACACATTTTTTGAAATGTTTGATTTTATACAAAATGGCTCCAATTATTTTAATTAACATACCGTATATCAAATATATTTAAATGACAAATAAAATGTATATCTTGAATTTTCTGTAAATAGCCTGCAAAGCCCTCTTCATTTGGAAGGAAATTTGTATATTGTATAATCTTGCATGACTGGTAAATGTTAAACGATAGATGAAAAACGTACTACACAAAAATGTAGATCTCTTTAAAACACACAATTTAATTCAAATAACTGTTTTGTAATTTTTCCAAAATAACTGTTATTAAAGGTTTGATTTGTTCTTTACTTCTGCCATTCTTTTTAAGTCCCATTGATTTTCGGTTGTTTCTCGTGATTGTTTGGAAACAGTATGGAATTTTAACCCAATGAATAGCATCCAGTTCTTAAACATTTGACTATCGCTGTTCCCTTTGTATCTATAATGAAATGTGTAATGTAGATATTTGTGCAAAGATTTATTTGAATTAAAATGAAGTAGATAGAAAAATAAGCATTAGTAAGAATAATTTGTATATCCACTAATAAATGATAGAGGGTAGAGAAAGTCATGTGAATGTATCACATAAGATTTTTGTTTTACCTATATACATTAGTTGGTAATCCTCACAATTAATTATGTAGATACCTGGCATCTTATCCTTTGGAATTTCATCTTTGATATTGGTTTTCAATATGTTATTTAGACTATGTTTATTACTTTTGTGCTAATTTTATTTTCAAATGTTTGAGTATTTTTTTAAATTTATTGAATGCCCAAGGATGATAAGTGAACTTTTTAAAGGTTTTACTTTCCCTGATTTTTTTGTATAGTCATAGAAGCTCTTATTTTCTTTAGGTCTTGAATTTTTAAAGTTTGTTCTGTATTAATACATCCCTTGAAAAACCACTCTTGTCTGCTATTTCTATGATGTGTTCCAGCCCTTCCTTGTATTTCTTGTCCTTCAACGATATATTTTCAAATCTGTAGGCCAAACTGTTGAATGTAGTATGTTTATGTTCCCTTGGATTGCATCCACAATGCAGTTTTTGGCATGTGTGTTTTTACTTTCTCTACTACGTATAGTAAGTAGGGGAAGTATTGTATTCCACCCAAAAATTTGATACCGAGATTTCACCGGAAATACATTTTTTGAGACCCCCTGAATCCAAAAAAAGCATTTTTGGAAACATGTTTGTGTGTGTGTGTGTGTGTGTGTGTGTGTGTGTGTGTGTCTGTGAACAGTATAACTCAGAAACGAACAGTCGGATGAACACCAAACTTGGTATTTAGGTTCAGTATCTTCCAGAGATGCGATACGAAGGTTTTCAAGCAAAATCCCCCCACCCCAGATTACCCTTTACATGGGAGATTTTTCGAAAATTTTAATTTTCTCAAAAATGGCTCTAACGATTTTGATTAAAATATCATATGTTTAAGATATTTTCATGGAAAATAAAATGTATATCTTGAATTTTCTGGGAATGTCTCCAAAAGTATTCTTCATTGTGAATGACTTTTGCATAACTGGTAAACCATAAGAGATAGACAAAATTTTACTACACAAAAAATGTAGATCGCGTTAAAATACACAATTTATGTCATATACATTTTTTTGTTGAGTGAACCATTTTCGAGATATTGCTTGTTATTCCCTTAAATTTTTCAGTACTTATTTTCTCAAATGGGAATTCGTTATTCATTTTTTTGTCTTGGATATGCAAAGAGTATTAATCTGTGGCAAAGGGAATGGTGCTGCACCTAGCAACCAGCTATTAAGAGATATGTATGTGCTTAAAGGCTACTGTATTTCTATATTGCCCTTGTAAATATATATTCCCCTTATATCTACAAGAGAATTAGCAATAAGATAGAGTCTGCAAATGTTTATCTCGATTAACATGAAGTAGATGGAGAATAAGAGTTTGTAAAAATAGTTTTTACAAGAGTAGAGAAAGTCATGTGAGTGTAACACATCACATTTTTTTTTTTTTTTTTTTATAAATCCCAAATTTTAGTTGATTGGCATTTCTAATGATCCTTATGTCCAAAAACGGAAATTTGTCATTGGATTCAATTTCCATTGTGAATCTCATTGAACTGTCGGATAAATTAAAAAATTTTGGGGCATTTTCTTCAAGTTTTTTGTTTATTATGGCAACTGTATCATCCACATATCTTTAACACATTTTAAAAATCTTTGGAACATGTTTGAGGTAAATCTGAAAATTAGTGAAGTTATTAAAGTGTGTGTGCCACAATGTAAACAGTACTTTCATGACAACCTTAATATGTTTCATAAGGTTGTATCTGTGATTGATTTGTTTATATAATTTTTAGGCAGAGCCTATCGTAATAACACACATAATAAATAGATCATAAATGAAATAAGATACCGCATAATTGCCTAGTCAATGTTGTAGACACAATCACGTGCAATGGACGACTAATTGCAGGCATGTTCTATGCAAATGCCGGGCTTGGTTTGTAGTAAGCATCACTTCCTCACAGTCAACGCACACATGAGACCGTCCTGAAGAATAATGGTTTATCTCATAAGAGTGTGATTTGAATTTGTGAAAGAAGAATGTCAGGTATTCCAGAAAGTGTTAAACATTAGACCAAAAATAGATCACCGATCATTGCTATTTGCATTCATGTGTTGTGCTATAAAGTATAAATGGCCAAATATAATTCCTGCTCACATCGTCTGCAACACTGCAGCTAGGAATCCCAAGCTGAGGCATTAAGTATGGGAGTATGAAGGATAAGGAGAAGGAGAAGCACCACATCTTTCTGGTGGGCTTCATCCCCACACCAAACTCCTTCCAACTATTCTTGAATCCCCCAATACCAATGCACACAGCCGGCACCACACCAAACTTGCACCCCATATCACTATTAACAACAGCAAATTTGTGTGAAACAGCTTTCGCAAGGTAGAGCTGCATCTTCAAAGTGACTTTCTGGCAACAATAAAGAAAGGAACACCATCTCATAACAAGGATTCAAAACTTTAAATGTACCATTTAATTCGACAGTAAAACGGCCCACGAGTGAATTTCCTTTTAAATAAACAAATACATTAGCTTTATATGAATCATTGTGTGCTATGAAATATATACATCAAAGTTAAAAGTAATTTGCTACATGTTTTTGTTGCAGCTAGCTCTAGCTGATGCCTTGAGAATGCTGAATATTGTTCCTGATGGAATAATCGGACATTCTGTCGGGGAACTGGGCTGTGCGTATGCTGATGATTGTTTTACAGCAGAGCAGATGATTCTCGCAGCTTACTACCGTGGTTTAGCATCAGTAAACAGCAAACTTATAAAAGGATCCATGGCTGCTGTAGGTGCGTGAAAATATACACATTTTCTATTAACAGAAGATAGATGAGGCAAATTAACACACCCTTACAGCTTCACTTATCTCAGAATTTTGTGAATTTTTTATCTGAATATGATACAACTAAAGTTATAAGTGTTTGTAATGTTAAATCTATAAGGCAGACACCATGTATTATAATTAGGGGTGTGATAAAATGGTTTTATTTTTTGACACTTTTGTTGATTTTAAATGTGAAATTTGTTGTTTTTATTATCTGCACTCTTGATTAAACAAAAGACCCGAGTTGTTTTTAAAGAGTTACTGTTAATATTCAGTTTAAATGTTTTAAGTTTGCCATACAAGGTAGTTTAAGACTCAAAAGTACTTATAATAACTATATAAAATATTAATGATAAATATTTCCTACTTTGACAAACACATTTATTGAGTAACCACTTTCCAATACTTTAAATTAGACAATGGGAATACAAAAAAATCTGATGTGACACATTCACATGACTTTCTCTACTCTCTATCTTTATTAGTGGATGTACAAACTATTCTTATCAAAGCTTATTTTTCTATCTTACTACATTTTAAACCAAATAAACCTTTGCAAAAACAGCTACATTACACATTTCATTATAGACACAAAGAGAACAGTGATAGTCAAATGTTTAAGAAGTGGATGCTATATGCTGGCCTTAGATTCCATACTGTTTTCATGCAATCATGAGAAACAACTGATAATTGATGAACTTTAAAAGAATGACAAGTATTGAACAATTCGAACCTTTAATAATGGATATCTCAGAAATGGCTTATGCCACAGTAAAAATTATTTTAAGTAAATTGAGTGTTTTAAAGAGATCTACATTTTTTGGATGATATACTTTCGTTTATCACTTAACATTTACCAGTTACACAAGATTGTACAAAATTCCTTCCAAATGAAGAGAACTTCACAGGCTATTTCCAGAAATTCAGGATCTACATTTTATTTGACATGTAAATATCTTTAATACATGATATTTTAATAAAAATCATTAGAGCCATTTTCTAAAAAGTCAAAAATTTTGAAGAATGTTCCATGTAAAGGGTAGTTGGGGTGGGGGGATTTTCTTTAAAATGTTTATATTGCATCTTTGGAAGGTACTGACCTAAATACCAACTATGGTATTACCTGACTTTTTGTGTTTGAGTTATGCTGTTCACACACATGCACGCACCCCTACTCCCCCACATATATAGATATTTTTCTAAAAACTGATGTGTTGCACTCACATGACTTTCTCTACTCTTGTACAAACTATTTTTATAAATGCTTATTCTCCATCTACTTCATGTTAATCGAGATAAACATTTGCAGACTCTACCGTATTGCTAATTTTCTTGTAGATGCAAGGCAAATATGGAAATACATGAGACTTTAAGCGACAGTCAAATCTTTTAAGAGTTGGTCGCTATTTGGGGCATTCCATTCTCTTTGTATGTCCAGGACATAAAAAAACGAATAATGAATTCCCATTTGGGAAAAAGTATAAGTATTGGAAAATTCAAACAAATAAAAAGCAATATCTCAGAAATGTTCTTTTGACAAAAAACAGAACAAAACAAACAAACGAAAAAGCATATGACATAAATTGTGTGTTTTAACGAAATCTACATTTTTTGTGCAGTAAAATTTTGTCTATCTCTTATGTTTACCAGTTATACAAAAGTCATTCAGAATGAAGAGGAAGGACTGTTGGGGACATTCGCAGAAAATTTAAGATATACATTTCATTTTCCATGAAAACATCTTAAACATATAGTATTTTAATAAAAATTGTTAGAGTCATTTTTGAGAAAATCCAAATTTTCGAAAAAAATGTTCCATGTAAAGGATATTTGGGGTGGGGGGATTTTCTTGAAAATCTTTGTGTCGCATCCTTGGAAGATACTAAACTCAAATGCCAAGTTTGGTATTTATCAGACTTTTTCAGTTTTGAATTATGGTGTTCACAGACTGACAGATACACAGACACATATACATACACTGACATGTGTATGCATGCTAAAATGCTTTATTTGGATTCAGGGTGCCTCAAAACATGCATTTCTGGTGAAATCTTGGTGTCAAATTTTTGGGTGGAATGTGATACTTCCCCTACTTACTATACATAATAAAGTAAAAATGCTTTTTTGAGATCAAGGGGGCCTCACAACATGTATTTCAGGTGAAATCTCGGTATCAAATTTTTGGGTGGAATGCAATACCTTCTCTACCTACTATATGTACGGTAGAGAAAGTAAAAAAGAGAATAAACACTGTAAATTAATTTTATTTGCTGAGAAAACGCAAACATTTTTTGAGGAATGTTTACAATTAATTAAAAAGATACACACAATTTGATTTTTGTAAATATGTAAGATGAAGGTTAAAAACAGAAGCATTACTAACAGTGAAGTATTCTTCATGATGGTGGTTTGAGTCACACTTTTTAACACTCACCTTCACTAATTAAAAGTTGTATAAAACAGAAATGTTTTTGAGGGCATTCGTCCTCATCGTCAGCGACTGGGTGACTAAAGGTCTCTTTCTCCCATATCCTCTTCTTCCTCTTCCTGCAGATTCTGAACCTGTTGCCATCTGCTAAACACACCTCTCAAAAATACCATCCCAAACACATTAAAATCCGGAATTTACCAGATTAATTGTGATGAATGTGAGAAATACTACATAGCAAAAACAAAAAGAAACTTGGAAACCAGACTCAAGGAACACCAAAGGAACATAAAAAAAGCAAATAGAGAAATCCGCTGTATCAACCACTTTCGGACAGAAAACCACAACATTGGCCAAAGTATAAAATTGTTAAAACCCCTCACCACACCAATAGAATTGAACATCTGGGAAAAAATACACATCATCAAAAACGGCAACAACGTCATTAATTTTGAAATCCCGCCTGTGAACAATGTGTTAAAACTTTGTGCCCCCAACACCAGATGGTAACAGATTCAGAATCTGCAGGAAGAGGAAGAAGAGGATATGGGAGAAAGTGACCTTTAGTCACCCAGTCGCTGATGACGAGGACGAATGCCCTAAAAAACGTTTCTGTTTTATACAACTTTTAATTAGTGAAGAGGGCGGCGCCGTGGCCGAGTGGTTAGACCGCTCACCTCCCACCGAGGCGGCCCGGGTTCAATCCCAGGGATCTGCATGTGGGATTTGTGGTGGACGAAGCGGCGTCTGGGCGGGTTTTCTCCGGGTTCTCCGGTTTCCCCCGCCATTCATTCCACCAACTGCTCCATCATCACCTTTCTTTTCATCCATTTCACCAACATTTCGTTTCATCTACTTCCTTCATCCCATACCAGGCATCAGGCTGATCACCCATCCTGGTTGCTCTGTCTGATCCATGAGTGTCTGCTCCTCGATGGGCCTCTGACCCCAGGCAGCCGCTTGTAAGTCCTACATAAGAGGAGGGTAAACAGATAATGAATGAATGAATTAATTAGTGAAGGTGAGTGTAAAAAAGGACTCAATCTACCATTATGTAAGATGAAATTTAGGTATTTGTATTTTAAAACAATGTAATGAATTAACAATCAGTTTAAACATTGTAAATTTATCATAGAAGCAAGCTTAGGGCTTGAAGATATTTGTAATAAACTACATACAGTCCTATAAGAAAAAAAGTAAGGTTGTAACATGAAAATTGTTACTTTTTAAGAATTCTTCCAAAGAAATGATGGCAAAACAGCTGCTTGGAGATCTGTCTAAAATAAATGAAGAAAATATTTTAGAAAAATAAAATTTCAAGAAGTGAAGAATATTTAATTAAAGTATATAAAATGATGAAATGATGAGATCATGGTAAGTGCCTTAGCTGGAGTCGATTTCTTCCTCCTGTCATGCATCACTAGACTGCACTTTGAGAAAGATCTCTCCAAGTGAACATTTGAACCTAGTAGCACCCACTTATTTTCATAGTCTTCCCTACCAATCTGTTCTTTGATAGCAGTGACAAACACATTGTGATCCTAAGTTCTTCATGAAGGGTAAACAGTTCTTTAAGTTAAGAAGTTGAGGTGGTGACATATTCTTGGATCAATGATCTTGTTCCTTCTGTGATTTTGTCACATGGGTCTCTCATCATCAAGTTCTTCACGTGACTGAGATGTATGGGAAATACTTACTTCTACAGCCACTTTAACTTTAGTGGGAAGTGCTGAGTAAGTTCTTTCGGCGCAGTTTGGTTAAAAAGTTGGAATGTTACCTCAACGTTGTTAAGTTTTCCATGGAGTACATGTATAGTGGGATAAGACAATCGTGGTCAGCTGGCATACAGCAGACACAGAAACAGCTTGTAGCTTAATAGCTTGAATCATTGCAGCACTGGTTTCTTTAAAGAAAAGTGTTCCCATCCTCACTGTTGCAAGATCTTCTACATGGGTTGCAAAATATATTGCAGATTTGAACTATGACTTCCACCTAATACACATGGGCATAGGAAAAGCAGAAGTTTTATTCTCATCAATAGTGTCTTGGCATTTCTACCTCAAGAAAGCGATGTATCCATTTTTCTGTATGTGAGTATTTAAAAAGGCATTCTTTGCATTCATTACAGCTACATTTAGTTCTTTCAGTTCCTGTTCAAATATTTTACCCAATATTTATTTTTTGGGCCCAACGTTGAACATGGTTCAAGTTTTCAATTAGACCTTGAAGCAGTTTTACACAGGCTGCCATGTAGCACACAGAGTCAGTAACAAGAGCTACAATGTGCTCATTGTCTATATCATACATCCCTATGGTATCGACTATTGCATTCGAACAGTTAGGACCATTAACAGCATACAACACCATATGTGCGGTTTGTTCCATGGATGGATCAACATATTAAAAACACAGTTTCCATTGTTTCATCTCAGAGTACTACCACGTCTTTATTTCATCCCAACATGGGGGTGTACTTGTTACTTATCAGTTGGCAGATGGTACTTGTTCATCCAGTTTTGAAGAGCAACTTTTCTGCTGGAATATTTGCCATCACAAACGCTTCTGCTCTTCCTTCATATCTTTCACACAATTCACATTATTTAGCATCTCTTGTAAAGTAGCCACATACAGAACACCATTTTGGGCAGCTTTTCAGCGATTCATATGTTTCTGTGTTTTTCCAAGGCATTTTTACGCTTAAAGACAACTTGAACTTCACAAAATTTACAATTAGCACATTACATGATACTATTTAGCCTTCAGATTGCTGCTCCTGCAATGTAACATTATCTTTGACATTTTAAAGCGTGGTTATGTATCACAAACCAGCATTGAACCAAACATTTGACTTGCCACGCAAATAAAGGAACAGGCATGCACATGCTATGGGCAGAAACCCAGGCCAAACCAACAATGAAGAAGTGCCTATTAACAATAGTGATGCTTCCCTTACCCATGAGGATAAAATTCAACACACTTATGATTGGTTCTTGGAGGGACGAAGCAAGGCTACAACCAATATAATTGGAAATTTTCTTCCGAAATGCTAAAATATCTTACAAGTACCAAAATTAACAGAAAATGTTTCTATTTCATGAAAATTACAGAATTTTGTTTTATTTCACGATTTAAATTATCATAGTCAATGAATAAATTGCAAAGATAATAGCTTTTTAATGCAAAATCAGCAATTTGTTTTTATCACTAATTAACAAAATCTACCACCTCTAAATATAGTTTGAAATTGATATGTATATGTAAGGTGTATGTGTGTTCTAAAAATATGATGTCCTGATGAACTAAATAAATATTACAGTTTTGCTCATTTACCTATTTCAATACCTTCTTTAATTATACGGTTCCAGTGCATTTTTCTCTGAGTAAGCTGAGGCAGATGTTGCAACCTTGGCTTGCGAACCGCAAGTGTATATAAAATACCTTGCCAGTGGCTGCAGGACAATAGAACAATGATGTAGCAAACATAAACGGTACATTATCCTGAATGTGGCCCAGTATTGTATCAAATCTGGGCAAGAATCCTGTTTGAACAGGTCACATCACGCACTGATCTTAGTAGGCCATGAGTCAAGATGGCTGAAAGCTTCGAGGAGGAATGTTTCTATACTTGGTTCATAGCCCGTGAAACCATTATTTATATCAACACTGAGATATCTTTAAATCTTTATACTTTCCCAAATGGATATGCTTGAAAGTCCATATTTTTACTTTCTCCACCAAATATATAGCAGGTAGTGAAGGTATTGTATTTCCATCAGAAACTTTGATGTTGAGATTTTATCACAAATACATGTTTTGAGGCTACCTGAAAAGCCAAAAGATGCATTTAGGAAAAGTTGAGTGTGCTGTGAACAGTATAACTCAAAAATGAAATGTCCAATAAATACCAAACTTGATATTTAGGTTCAGTATCTTCCAAAGATGTGACACCAAAATTTTCAAGAAAATCTCCCCACCCCAAACTACACTTTGCAGGAATATTTTTTGAAATGTTGTTTTTTTTTTTAAAAAAAATGGCTGTAATGATGTTCATGAAAATATCATATGTTTAAGCTATTTAAATAGCGAATACAATTTATATCTTGAACTTTTTTAGAGTAGCCTGTGAATTCCTCTTCATTCAGAAGGATTTTATTATAATGTTGTATAACTGGTAAATGTTAAGTGATAGACAAAAATGTACTACACAAAAAAGTGTAGATATCTTTAAAACACACAATTTGTTTTAAATAACTTTTTTGTGGCATAAACCATTTCCAAGGTATTCATTATTAATGGTTTGAATTGTTCAATACTTTTGTCTCTTTTTTTTAAGCCCAGTTAATATTCAGTTATTTCTCGCAATCTCGTGGAAACAGTATGGAATTTTAAGACCAGCATACAGCGTCCATTTCTTAAACATTGACTATCGCTGTTCTCCATGTATCTAAAATGAAATGTGTAGTGTAGCTATTTCTGCAAAAGTTTATCTCAATTAAGATGAAGTAGATAGAAAAATGAGCTATTATAAGAAGGGTTTGTATACCCACTAATAAATGATAGAGGGTAGAGAAAATCATGTGAATGTAACATATTGGATTTTTATTCTTTCCATCAAAGAGCTTGTTACCACTTCTAGAGATCTGCAGTTGTTGATTTGAAATCATTCCTAAGCAGAAATATTTTGTAATGTGGCATGAATCACTTTTTGTATGAATGGATATACGTTGCAGGTTTGGGCTACGATCAGATTAAGAACATGCTGCCCCCAGAAGTAGACATAGCCTGCCACAACAGTAACACCAGCTGCACTCTCTCTGGTCCTGTGGAACCAATCACCAAGTTTGTGGCAGAGCTGAAGGAGAAAGGGATCTTTGCTAAAGCAGTCAATGTTGCCAACATAGCATACCACAGCCGTTACATTAGACCTGCAGCACCTATTCTCTTGGAGGCCCTCAAAAAGGTAAGGACCACTTTTATCTTAATATCACAGTCCACCAAAAATTGAATAGTGGGATTCATCACAATACAGGTTTTGAGATCCCCTGGTCCCAAAAAGAATTTTTATAAAAAGGTCAGTATATATGAATATCTCAAAAATACCTGTAAGAATTTTGATTAAAATACGATATTATTAAGATAATTACATGACTTAAGTTTTCTGTAAAGTCCTCTTCATTTTGAATGAATTTTATATAAGTGGTAAATGTTAGGAGATAGTCTGCTCTCTAAAATATGCAATTTCTTCTGATGGAATATGTTTGAAAGTTCACAAGAGCTTGTTCCTACAACTTCTGATATGTAACTAAGAACTTTGATAAATTTGAAATCTTTTGTGGATAGAACAGTCACTTTTTATATGAATAATATAAAATATAAGATACTGTGATGGCTCAAGGTTATTGGGAGGTCAGCGTTCAGCACAATAAGAAGCACTCACCAGAATCTTTCTATGTTTTCCTTCTTGAATCCTGTGGAAATTCTAATTGGCTTATATAAGTGGGCATTCTCGAGTTAGTCATTCAGTCAGTGAGCGAGTGGTGCAGTTCTCCTAGCAAGTTTGTGGCGCTCTGCATCGGAGCGAGAGATTATGGATGTGATGTGTTCAACTCCCCAGCGAGTGAACCGTCCAGAAGAAGAGGCTACGTCATGAAAGGGAACTGAACTAGTCCACCTTTGAAGTGACAGTAGAACTAAGTGAACTGTATAAAAACAGTGAAGTGACAGTTGAAAAACTGGACTAAGTCACAATACTATCTGACATTGCATGATTCACTTTATAAACCTCAAATGACACTTTTTTACACAGCATGGTCTAAAAATAGAACTTTTAACATAGTACACACCAGCTAAAAGCTTTACATTATCACACTAGTGCGATACAAGTTTTATACCACTCTATTGCGACCAACTTTTGTTTAAAGCCCAGTCACATGGCAATTACCATTTTTATTTGCATATGTTTTAATAACTTGACTGGGTATGCATATGTTTTACTTTTCATTATGTCTTTTCACATGGTTAATTTCTCACAATCGCATTATATGTTGACAATTCAAATTGTCATACCTGATTTATCACAATTCGTTGTGGAGTTAACGTATACCTTATATTGGCAACCTTGGCTTTCTTTGATCTAAAACATTATTCTTTTATCTAGCTTCTTGCAATTTTCACATTGGATCCAGTAAATGCTTAACTTTTTCTCCTGGGGTATGTAAAAGAGACCCGGATGGTATGTAAATTTTCTGAAATTCAAAGGACAAAAACACATCAAGCAGGTCACCACACAGCAAAAAAGACCAACTTCAGAAAATTTTCAAGCACCACAACATCACCCTGGCACCTTACAACAAATACAGCATCAATAATCTCATTAAATCAAGAAAATCTGATCCCATACTCCAGGATAAACACTCAGGAATCTGCTGGATCCGATGCAAGAAGGTTTACATCAGAAAAACAAAAAGGAAACATAGACACCCACTTCAAGGAACACTGGCATTGCATCAAATTCAAACAGACCAACAAATCAGAGTTGCTTCTCACTTTTGGACTCAAAACCACTAACAGGAACCAACATCAAATTGCTGAAGCCATCCCACAAACCCAAAGAACTTGAACTATGGGAGAAGATTTGTATAAAGAAATTAGAAAACCCGATCGTAAACTTGTTTTTGCGAGAAGCAGACAACCCTTTATTTAGGTGCATACACAGGCCACTAGAGGACACTCCAGGCTTGTAACGAAATGACTTCTGGAAAATCGAGCACAATGTGTCAAAATAAATCATCTAAACACAAATGGTGTCATAAAAAGATAAAGTCAGATTTCAAAATAGTAAAACAAGGGGTCCCGCAAAGTTCTAAATTGGGGCCATTTTTATTTCTTATATATATAAATGAAATTTTTGAGGTCATACAAGAAAATGGAGGCATCGCAGACGACATGACTGTCATAATTAAAGGTCAAACAGCAAAAGAGGTTGAAATTAGAGCTAATTCAATTTTAAAAATTATAAAACAATATTATGATAATTTAGATATGATAATAAATACACAAAAGACAGCATGTATTAACTTTGAATTAACAAAACTAACCTGAGTAGTATTAAACTAAGTATAGATGGGAAAACATATAAGAAATAAATTATACTAATTTTCTTGGAGTAATAATTGATAAACATTTAAATTGGCAATCTCATGTAGCATCAATTAGAAAAAGGATAAATAAGGGCATTTATGTAATGAGACAATTAACTAAAATAATGGACAATAAAACAGGTCTATTATGCTTTTATATATTTGCATGTAACATATGGAATTACGTTATGGGGAAATATTACAGTAAGAGAAATGGATAAAGTCTTTAAACTGCAAAAAAGAAGCCATTAGAATAATAAGCAAAATGGAAAACAAACAAACTTGCAGGGGGGTGTTTAAGAATCAAAACTTGTTAACAGTGCCATGTATATATATATATGAATGCATAAAAACTGTGATAAATATAAATATGCAAAAAAACCAGTGTACATAACCATAATTTAAGAAACAATGACGATTATTATAGAATAACATTAAGGGAAATTCTAAATAATCGTGCCATAGAAGTTAGAGGAAGAGAATTATTCAATAAATTACCTAGAGAAATAAAGAACATAAACCAGCCAAATGTAATGATGAAAACAATAAAGAAATACTTAATAGAAAATGAATTTTATAGTATAGATGAATTTAGACATGGTAAAGCAACGTAAAGTGAAAATGATATTTAAGGTAAACTTAATGTAAATGCAATATAAAAGAAGTAATGTAAAATTATAAGCTATACTTGTTAAATTATTTTATATTTTTAATTGGACATGTCCTTTAAATGTATTTAAAAGGATGATAATAAACAACCTTTGAGCTACAACTCAAGAGTTGATCTGGTAGTCAACTGCATAATAAGTAGGTGAGTGAAGCTAGTAAGAGTGTTCAAGTTTATGTCATTTTCATTAAGTGTCTTTTATAAATTGCTTCACTGTGTGTGATTCCACAACTTTTTTTTTTTTTTTTTTTTTTGCTGCGTTTTCTGTTTCCTCAGTTATGATGACCCGCATAAACAGGGTCTTTGGTATAAAACCTAACAGTTAAACTGGTTTGAAATGCAAGGGGTTTTGCGTTAGGGTAGCACGACATGCCACAGCCAGCACTCTGTTTACACTTCTTAAATTTGTCTTCCTGTACAAAATTAACTCTTACCTCATAGCAAATGCTGTATGTGCAGAAGTCACTGGAAGTCCAACTTGTTGTGTGATATCGCCAGTTTGATACATTATATGATGCCATATACTTTACCTGCTTCTGTTGTCTCATGCACCAACTGCTCCAGTGGTAGAGCTATGAGTACTTTCTCAGGGTATGCGTGGATGTATTGTGAAAGGAGAAGACCAGTTTAAATTGAATGTGATCCAATACTTGAGCTTTTGAAGCGAGTTGCTGGCTGTTTGAAGATAAAGAATGAAGCTGATTATGAATTGTAGGACTTGAAATTGTAATAACCAAATTATTATACCTGCCACTTCTACTGTATCAAAGTTACAGTTGAAAATTGCAATACAAGAAACTAGAGGTATAACTTGCTAAAATGCTTATCAGCGAGATCTCTTGCAATAGTAACGAAATCTTATTCACACAAATGCATCACTAAGCACTTAAAATATCACACAATCAGTACATACTGTGTTGGTACCAGAGTATCAAATGTATGCACAACTGTGTGTATGAAGGTATGCCAGTGCCAGTACCAGAGACAGTAACTCTCTGATCTAAAATTTCATGAGCATTTATTACCTTTAGCTCCGCCTACTATATTATTCCCCACTAATGTTATTAATCATGCACAACCAATACTTAAAATCAGCTTTATGCACATCTCTTAACTGTTACCATGGGGCTTGGCTAAAATTTCAGAATCTAAGTGCCTTTCTCTTTTCCCGAATTCTTCCTACATGACCCTGCAAATGTACTGAGCTTAACACTTATTTGAATTCCCAGAATCTTTAAGCTAATGCATTCGTACTTTGGCTGTCATTAATGACTTTGGTTAACATGACTCTTGACCTGTTTCTCGAACAAACCTTTCAACTCAAGCTTGTTACATTATATGTTAATTTAATATACAGAATGTATTTATTGCAATGATTTCTTTACCTTACTACTATTTCTTTATTTAATTATTCATATCTGCCTGTCAATAATTTGGTATCATGTGGTAACGTTGATAGTGATTTTTATGGCGAATGTTCAAGAATTTTGCCAATTTTGTCTAATATTTCTTCTGTTAAAACTGTACATCTTTGCACGTATTTCTTGTTTTTAACTGAACCAGTTCAAATTTATTCACAAGATTATGAACTGAACTTCTGGAAGGAGGCAGTTGTACAGAAAACTTCAGGATGAATTTTTCATGAATGCGATGAGCCGATTCATGTTTAAAATAACATTTACATACATTGATAACTGCCTTGCCAACTTTGCAAATGAAAGTGGACTATGAGCTAATGATTACATGGTAACTGAAGCACAGAAAGCCTGTCGTGAGCATTCAGGTTTTATACTGAAGACCCAGTATATTGCTTGGAATGAAATATCTGCAGCTTTTGTTTTATTTTCTGTGGAGTAACAATAACTATTTTCTACCCCATTCCCAAAGAAAGGTCAAACCCTGTTTGTTTTCTAATACCCGGGTCATGTTTTAGTCTTCGTTTAGTTATTTAAGAGTTGAAATTAGAAGCAATGGTGATTATTTAATTGGTTTCCAAGATTACACATACATACAAATTTTAGTTTTCATAATGTTAGTATAGACATACTAATGTGTGTTGTCACATATGCCAAAGAACACTGCAGTGAATTATGCCACATTATGGACATTGTTTTAATTTCAGGCAATTGTGCATTCTAAATTTTTGCTGAATTTGCTGAGCTTAGCATTTCGCAGTATGAAACAGGAACATAATGGTCGACAATCACAAAGGGTTTTACCATGACATCAGTTGCACCTGTCATGCGTCACTAGGAAAGTTTTTCAAAACCCACATACTAGTTTGTAATTGGTTGGTTTAATTCAAACTTAGGGCACACCATATTTGGTAGAGCCTACAGATTAATGAAGTGATGCCTTGATCTATATAAAGGACCGTGGGGTGCACTTGATCAGTTGACGACACACGGACCCTCATCTCCTTGAGGTACCAGTCTCTCTCATTGGTATGACACATTCTCAAAGAGGAGCATAGTTCAGATAAACATTGCTGTTATGGGTTCTATATTGTAAACCTGTCTCGGCAATTACAGTCTATCTACGGCTCATGCCAGGTAACCATTATTGCATAAATGGGACCTACCCTGGTTATTGTGTATAAGTGTTGTTAATCATGTTTTAATGAAATAAATATTGGATGACTTAAGCTTGAGTGGGTGTTATCTCTGCTGTCTAATCCCCCCAGTCACATTCCCCATAACTGTGGCAATAGAGGAAATCTGTGATCACATTTGTTAAAGAACTTGGTCAACTTATGCTCCACTTACTTGTCACTTTGGTAAAACATGTTTCAACGGGAACACCCTCATCATCAGCTCATCAGTTGACTGTCTGCTTTACCCTTTCCCTCATTGTTTGGACTGCTACCGTTCCTATTAATGAGTCATATGATATCATCTGATGCCGTATTTCAAAATTCATGACTCTATTTGAATTCTTGGTAATGTATACATGCTCCCATACTATTAATTCCAAATGATTATTGGCTGGTTTTAAAAGTTTTATTTCTGTGCTGATGTGATTGTGTGACCCAAAATGATAAGCTATGCTTTATTTTTCTGTTTCTTTAAATTCAATATTTCTCAAGTGCTCCTTCAATCCAGTTTTTTTAAACTCCTTTTTGTTTTTCCAATGTATATTTTTGGACAATCTTCACGGTTAATGCAGTATATTCCTGACAATTTGTTAATAGTAGTAGTATTTTTCACCGAATGATTGAAAGTAGATTTCTCACACTATATTTAATTTGTATAGCTAGTTCAATATTGTAATCCATAAAAATCTTGTTGAGCACTTGGGATAATATGCAAATTTGCAGTATTACTTTTTTCTATCATGTGCATAGTAGGTAGAGAAGGTATTGTATTCCACCCCAAAATTCATTACCGAGATTTAAGTGGAAACACATGTTTTGAGGCTTCCTGAAACCTAAACATTTTTTTTAGAAAAAGGTCTGTGTGTGCGTGCGTGCGTGTGTGTGTGTGTGTGAACAGCATACTCAAAAATGAAAAGTCAGATAAATACCAAATTTGGTATTTAGATTTATTATCTTCCAAAGATGCGACACAAAGATTTCCAATAAAATGCCCCCATCCACCCCAAACTACCCTTTACATGAAATATTTTTGAAAAGCCATATTCTAATCTATCTTTGTTTCTCATGGTGTTTAAATCCAAGATAGGTAACCATCTACCCTGTTCTGTTTCCATGGTAAACTTAATTGATTTATCTTGCAAACTGAGCAGTTTCAAAATTTGAAACTTGTTCTACCAAAGTGACAAGTAAGTGGAGCAAAAGTGTTTTAAAGGTTATTAAACAAATTTCATTACTATGCTCCACTGTTTTAAATACTTAATTATTTTTAATGTTATACATGTGTAAATGTTTGTTATTCAGATAATTCCAGAGCCAAAGGCAAGATCCAAACTCTGGGTGTGCACTTCGTTGCCAGAGAAGGACTGGAACACACCTCTAGCGAAGTATTGCTCGGCCGAATTTCAGACAAACAACCTCTTGAGTCCAGTACTTTTTGAAGAGGGTAGCAAACATATCCCAAAAAATGCTGTGGTCATCGAGATTGCTCCACATGGTCTGCTGCAAGCAATCCTGCGCCGTTCCTTAGATCCCAATTGTACCAACATTCCTCTGGCGCAACGAGGCCATCCTCAAGGTCTACGGTTCCTGCTGGCAGCATTTGGCAAGTATGTTGGTGAGGAAAACAAGAGACAATCTTCTTTTAGATTATACAGCAGAGTAACGCTGCTTTAGTGTGCCAGTTGGTTCATGGCTGGAGGGTGGGTTCTTGCATATTGGAAAGTTAAACTATGCATGGAACAGATAAATGTGTTTCATGAATGGAGAAGCTTTATAGTGTATATGAAGTAGTTAGTGCATATAGTTACTCGACCATGTACATAGTAGGTAGAGAAGGTATTGCATTCCACCCAAAACTTTTATACCGACATTTCACCAGAAATACGTGTTTGAGTCTCCTGGTAAACATTAAATGGTAGACAAAAACGTACTACACAAAAAATGTAGATCCCTTTAAAATGCACAATTTATTTCAAATAACTTTTTTTGTGACTTCAGCCATTTCCAAGATATCCATCATTATTGGTTGAAATTGTTAAATATTTAGCCATTCTTTTAGTCTTGTTGATTTTTAATTGTTTTTCATGATGTCATGGAAAGAGTATGCAATTTCAAAGCCAGCATATAGCGCCTAATTCTAAAACATTTGATATTGCTCTTTCCTTTGTATCTATAACGACTTGTGTAATGCAGCTATTTCTGGAAACGTTTATCTCAATTAAAATGAGGTAAATAGGAAAATGAACTTTTGTAGACCAATTTGTATACCCACTAATAAGGAGTAGAGGGTAGAAAAGTCATCTGAATGTAATGCATCACATTTCTCCTATACTTGTTATCAAAATTTTCATTTTGTTTCCATGAGCTTCTGCCTTACTACCATTTTTGTTTTTTTGGAAGAGAGCATTCATGTTTTCATTTTGCGTTCCTGTTTGTATAAAATATTTTCCTTTTCACTCCAAAGTGACAATACTGCACAGAACAGGTATGTACTGCTACTCTAAAAGTTAACATGCTTTCAATTGTTTGTTTTACTCCATGTGGAGTGAAACAGTTTCTTTGTTTTCATTGGCTGAAGTGACATGCTCATTGGTGCAATGTCAAACATCAGCGGAGTTGCAATGACAAGTTTCCAGGTTAAATTGCAATCACACATCTGTCATTATCTTCTGCCCTGCAGGTGTTTGAAACCACTATTGCTAAAGAGAAATTGGAAAAAATCTATCCAGGACTAAATGTTTTGTTTTTTTTGTTAAAAATAATAATAATTTTATTCATCATTTGATAATTACATTAGGCTTTGTCAAATTAGAAAACTTAAAAGTACATAATATGTACTACATTATGACTGAATAAGACTATCTATACACTGGTGTGCAAAACCTAAGGACGAGATGGGTAAAGTAACATAACAAATGAACTACTTGGTGGAATTAGACGAAGGTGCAGGAGGTCTGTCACACATACACAGAAAGCTGGATGTGTAGCGAGCCTATAGTGCCAAATGGACCTGGTCCTGCAACACAGGCAGTTGACGAAACGGGACAAGATGTGTGTGGCAATTAGCGAGTTGTTATGGCATTCTTCATTGCAACATGGCCCGTAGACACCATTTGCATGACTTCACACGGGGAAGAATGATTGGGAAACTGGAAGAAGGGCAAAGTGTTGCTCAGGAGTTTGGAATTGCTCACAGCATTGTTTCACATGCATGGGGAACCTTTCAAACCACAGGCACTGCTGTCCTAAGGAGAGGTGGTGGTTGACCACACCCAGCTACAGCAGCAGATGACCGCTACATTGTGCAACAGGCAAGAAGGGATCCACGCCAAACAGCGGGTGCAATTGCAATCACATTTAACCGGACAGCTAGGCACACAGTGGCACAGCGACTACACAGAATGGTCTCTTTACCCAACGGCCAGTACGTTATGTTCCATTGACATCGGCGGCACCATTTGCGATGGTCCCAAGAGCATCAAAATTGGAGCAACGAGGAATGGGGTCGCGTGCTCTTCTCAGATCAGAGCAAATTCAGTCTAAGTAGTGATTCTCGACATACCCTCATCTGGCGAGAGGTGGGAAGATGTAATAAACCCAAGAACATCCTTGAACATGATCGTTTTGGTGGTCCGGGTGTTATGGTTTGGGGAAGCATAATGTTGCATGGGCGCACCGACCTCCAAATCTTTGAACACGGTATGCTCACTGGTCAACGTTATTGTGATACTGTACTCCTTCCCCATGTGTGTCTTTTCAGAGGTGCAGTTGGCCATGTTGTGGATGACAATGCGCTCCCGCATCGAACAGCACAGGTGGAGGATCTCTTGAAACGGGAGGATATTCGGTGAATGGACTAGCCTGTCCATTCCCCGATTTAAATCCCATTGAACACGTATGGGATGCTTTGGGGAGATGCATTGCAGCGCATCCACGTGCACCAATGACCATCCAACAGTTGTCAACAGCGCTGGTGGAGGAATGGAATGCCCTACCACAAGAACCAAACTTGTGGCCAACATGGGAGCACAATGCAGAGCATGCATTGCTGTCCGTGGTGATCATACACCCTTTTAATCACCATGTATCTGTTTCTGTAAATCTAGAGAGCCATCTTATGTTGTATTGACTTTAGTGTAGCTTATGGTCTATGGATAAAAGTGGCATTTCTGTTCGTCTCATTGCCTACTGTAGCAGTTCCCTCTATGTATGATTCAAGTTTCATTAAACTATGTGTCACAGCATGCGAAGATTACTTTCGTCCTTAGGTTTTGCACACCAGTGTATATCACATTTACTTTCTGTATCAAATTCATGCACGCTGTGTAAAGGATGCTTTATTAACCACTTGTACACTCTATCTATAAAGAGTTGAACATTTGCTGTATTTGTTTTTAAGGGAAGTGAATTGAAAAATTTTATGTCTACTACCTTGTAATGCTTTGAGATCCTCTGCAATCTCTGGTACAGCATATTGACTTTATTCCACTACATGCATTATGTTTATTTATATATATATATATATATATATATATATATATATATATATATATATATCCCCCCTTACATCATAGGTAAGTAAGTTCTCTTTTACTTGGACCAATACATCGTAAATATATACATTAACAGCACTAGGAATTTATAATTCTATGAATACTGGTTTACAGTCTTTGAGTTTCTTTGATGTTGTTATTAATTCTTCTTATTTTTTTTTAAAATTCTTAATACTTCTGTTATTTGTGAACTACTTCCCTATAGTACAATCCTATATCTAAATATGGGTTATGGGTTGAAAGAATGAAAAGCAGAACATTCGAGTGAAATCTTATGGCACTGCTTTTTGTAAAATTTGCTAATAGAAATAACATACATGATAACTTATTGCATACAAAATCAATATAGGCTTTCAGGATAGTTGTTTACCAATTACAACACTATCAAGTTACATGCCATCACAGGCAGCATTTATATGTTTTAAATTAAACATTTGCTGGCATTCATAAGGAAGGCATTACTTCTAAACCAAGTTTAAGCTAGCTACAGGTTTTCATTTACAAACTCTGTCAGCAATTTATGTTACAGTCAATCTGTGTGTGACGTAGTATGTTTGTGCCTTTGATTGAAGTTAAATTCAAATTGAGTTTTATTTACGGACGCTCTTTAACTGCTGTGGCCATTAGTGTCCCATTCTATATTGGGCATGAAAGACTGGTAATGTTGCATAGAGGTCTCTTTATCAGGTTTGAGGTTCTTTTACATGCCGTAAATCTATGACACAGGACCACCGGCTTTACTTCCCTTCCAACGGAAGCCATGCTAAGGATTTTTACATCTGAAAAAATCCATCGCCTTCCGCCGGGTTTTTTGTGTGAAGTGGAGAGGACATTTTCTTGATATAAAATAATTTCTAGTGATAGAAGGAAAAGTTTCCTGCCAGAAAATGTATTCAATTCAATTTATTCATCCTTTCAATCTTTCCATACAATATACTTTGATACAGAATCTGTAAAGTTAATAAACATATTTGCAATACTACATGCAACTATCAAATATTATAAAAGTACAAAGCTAATAAGCTACACAAATGGATATTTATTAAATTCTAAACATTTGTTCACAGTGTGATAGCAGTGTTCATGTAAGAAATACTTCACCCTTAATTTAAACAGAAAAATAGTTTTTGTTTATTGTAATAAAAACAATTGGGCATTGTACAGTACATGAGAGTAAGCCGGGATCGTTATACTCATGAACTGATGCATCTGAATGAATGTGTTATTCCTTAGAATGAGTGAATAAACATAATAAAAACATATATATGTTGTTAACACACAACATATTTTTAAACTTTATAAGTAACACAGTTATGTCACTTGGGTCCGTTATTAACGCGTCATATAAAGCCAGTCACACGTATCCCACCCAAGACATTATGGCAGTTTTGCCAACATTGCAGAACCAAATATAGCTGAAGGTGCACCCCTAAGTCGCAAAACATATTGAGGGATTGAAGATCCTAAGCTGCAAAGTATAGCCACAGGATCTGTGAAGTGAAACCCCAATGATGCATGTTAGCATATATTCTTTCCTTTTATTGTTAAGTCGGCAAGACCTATCTCAAAATGTTGTCAGTTTCTGCTACATAAGCAACGTCACTAAGAAGGGTGGGTGAGCCAAATGAGCATCTCCTTCTAATTCAACTCCTCATTACTTCTACATTAACATACATATTGAATTTCCTCGATTCTGTAAGTACTTTACAGGTTTTTTCCTTATTTTCATCTATGATACTGAAGCCAAACAATTGATAAAATAATATAAGAGATCATAATTACATTTTCAATAACCAATGAAAGAACAAATCAATACACTTATTATTTACAAAAACCGATAAAGTTATTTAAGAAAATTGTACAGTTCATTATGCTATTAAAATATTTTTGCATTTTTAGAGCATTTTTTTCAACTTTTAGTGCATATAAAACCACCCTCTAGTGATGACAAACAAAAATCAACTTACGACATAGTTGTGTGAAGTCGGATTTCACACTCTTGCTAACTGTTGGGAAACTTCCAAGAGGTTCCTTTGAGTTCAGTATTGTCTGATGCTAATGAACAGTGTAGCTATATGGGTTACTTTGAAATTGATTAACCGAACTAAACAGGGCAGAGCCATTTCAGATAATGCATTTTTTTGTATAATTTATGGTAACAATTTTAAGCAGCAAATGGAAGAAAGTAATTGTATCCCAAATATATGTAATAATGTTTAATAAAAAACTACTACTGTATACAGTATTCAAATTTGCATTACAGTGTCTACAAAGACTATTTCATAAAATTAGTAACTTTTTCTGAACTTTCTTCTTGCGTTGGTTGTGAGCAGCTATATCACATCACCATTTGATAAGCATTATAGCTGTTGGTATCGATTCACTGTTTTGTTCCAAAAAACAGAACACAAATAGTTTTGTGTTATTGATAATCATGTAATTCAATATTTCCTGTTAAGATTTGAATATAAATTTGTAGTCTTTCTTACCTCTAATGCTTTAAATCCCTCGTCCACTGTCTTAAGTTTCTGGCCAATGCTTATCACAACATTTTTTCTTTTTGCTGATATCTTAAACACAACATGAACCACACTGACCAACACCAACAGTAAAACAGCATTGAATGCATGTGCAAGCAGTTAGCACTTGTTATAACAGTGGAAGGGGGTAGGGGGTGAGGATTAACTGCATACAATACCAAGTTCCTTTACTGGAATTTAGGGTTGGGGTAGTTGCCAATTATTGCAGAGATGTTGCCAGAGTGAATTTGAGCATCTCATATGTTTCTTGTTCATTCTTTATTGCTTTTTATTTATTTGATTTATGTCCCCCCCCCCCCCCCCCGTCATTTTGGTTAAGCAGGGTTTTGCTGTAAATGTGCATATCATATTTTACTTTCTCTGTATAGAAGGAACTGTTGTATTCCATGCAAAACTTTGGTATCAAGATTTCACTGGAAACAGATATTTTGAGGCACACTGAATAAAAAAAACCGCCTTTTTAGAAAGACACCCATCTGTGTGTGTCTGTGAACAGCATAACTGAAAAATGAAAAGTTGGAAGGATACTAAACTTGGTATTTAAGTTTGGTATCTTCCAAGGATGCGGCACAAAGATTTTCAGGAAAATTACCCCCAATCCTAAAGCATCCTTAAAATGGACAATTTTTTGTTATTTTTCATTTTCTCAAAAATCTCTCCAACTATTTTGATAGAGATAGGTATATGTTGAATTTTCTGTAAATGACGTGTGAAGTACTCTTGGATAGCCGAGATTGTTAAGACCGATTTATGAACCTGAGGTTTGTGGTTTTTCTCAATCCTCCAAACTGACAAATGCCAGGGAGGTACCCTAAACTTAGGCCTGGAGTGCACTCCTCTCAAATTCCCTTTCCCAATTATCATTTATTTCTTGTATCATCAGTATCACCACTTATGGTGTCATATGTAGTAAAAACGGTTGTTACACACTATTACGAGAATCTTTCTGAATAAACTTTGTGTTTTTTGTTTAACTGGTAAACCAAACAAAAAATGTAGATCTTTTTAAGGTATACAATTTATTTCAAATAATTTCATTTTGGGTATTAGCACATGCATATATATATGCTCCTATGGGTTTGAATTTTCAGTACTTTATCTTACATTTTTTTCAAATGCTAACTCGCCATTCTTTTGTTTCTCAAGAAGTTTTATAAAGAGTATGGAATTTCAAACTCAGCATATAGTGACTGACCCACTTTTTAAACATTTGTCTATTGCTTCAGTCTCCTGTATCCCTTTGATTTGATTAACGTGAAGTAGATAGAAAAATGTGATGTGTTACATTCACATTACTTTCTCTATGCTCCATCTCTTAGTGGGTATACAAATTACTCTTAAGAAAATTTAAAATGTTTTCATTTTAATTGAAATAAATCTTTCCAGAAATAGCTGCATTACACATTTTGTTACAGATACAAAGGGAATAGTAATAGTCAAATGTTTAAGAACCAGATGCTATATGCTGGCATTAAAATTCCATACTGTTTCCATGACATTGCCAGAAACACTGAATGTTGACAGGACTTTTAAAGAATGGTTAAGCATTGAACAATTTAAACCATTAATAATAGATATGTGATACCACAATGGCTGATACCACAAAAAAAAGTTATTTGAAATAAATTGTGTGTTTTAAAGAGATATACGTTTTTTGCATAGTACGTTTTCGTCTATTGCTTAACGTTTACCAGTTATACAAGATTATACAAAATTCCTTCTGAATGAAGAGGACTTCACAGGATATTCCTAGAAAATTCAATGCATACATTTTATTTATCATGTAAATATCTTTAATAATGGTATTTTAACAAAAATTATTAGAGCCATTTTTTTTAAAAAACTAAATATGTCCAAAAATGTTCCATGTAAAGGGTAATTTGGGGTGGGGGATTTTCTTGAAAATCTATGTGTCAAACTTTGGAAGGTACTGAACCTAAATATAGTTTAGCATCTATTCAACTTTTCGTTTTTGAGTTTGACTACAGACATACACACACACACACAAAATGCTTTTTTCTAAAAACTTTTTTTTTATTTAGGGACCCTCAAAACATGTATTTCTGGTGAAATCTTAGTATTGAATTTTTGGGTGGAATACATTACTTTCTCTACCTACCATGTATGTTGTAGAGAAAGCAAACAAGATCTGGTGTTGACTAATTTTGAAGATTTAGAAGCTAGTAACAGTGATGTGTCATAATTTAAAATAAAAGATCTGGTGTGTTACACTCACTACTCTTGTACAAACTATTTTTACAAACGCTTATTCTTCATCTACTTCATGTTAATTGAGATAAACATTTGCAGAAACTATCTTATTGGTAATTTTCTTGTAGATGCAAGGGGAATTGGTAGGCTTTAAGCTATAGTCAAATATTTTAAGAGCTGGTTGCTATGTGGAGTATTTCATTCTCTTTACATGTCCAGAACATAAAAAAAGAAGAGTAATAAATTCCCATTTGAGAATAAGTAACCCATGAAAACATCTTAAACATATGACATTTAATCAAAATCATTAGAGCCATTTTTGAGAAAATCAAAATTGTTGAAAAATGTTCCATGTAAAGGGTAGTCTGGGCTGGGAGATTTTCTTGAAAATCTTTGTGTCACATCTTTGAAAGATACTAAACCTAAATACCAAGTTTGGTATTTATCTGACTTTTCGTTTAGAGTTATGCTGTTCACAGACACACACATACACACACACATGTGCGCACACGCATGCACAGACATGTGTGCACATGGATTTTTTTTCTAAAAATGCTTTTTTTTTATTCAGGGCCATCAAAACATGTTTTTTCTGTGAAATCTTGATATCGAGTTTTTGGGTGGAATGATAAACTTCCCCTACTTCTATACATAGTAGAGAAAGTAATAAGCATTTGTAAGAATGGTTTCTAGAAAACATATAAAAATAAATGATACTGTGCTGGGAAAGTCATATAAATGTTCTATATGATATTTTTTTTACACACTTCTTCCATGTTTGTTTAGGATTTACATGGCAGGTCCAGTTCCAAAACTGCAAGACATTTATCCCCCTGTTGAGTTTCCTGTCAGCAGAGGTACACCATCCATTTCTCCTATTGTGACATGGGATTACAGCGAGAACTGGCACATCCTGAATGATGTGCTTGTGGTGAGTGTACATATTAAGTATTGTGTTATGTACCAACAATATTATATTAATAACTATGCTCTTGGACAACTTAAAGGGCCTGTCATCCTCATGACATAATTCTAGTGGTGCATACAATAGTTTCTTATTGAATAAATATATAATTTAGAGAAGAGCTGTAAATAAACAATTTGATTCAAATTTTCATTTTTTCTACAAAATGTATCTAGGGTATTTAATAAAGCTGCTGGTAAATAAATGTAAAGAAGCTGTCAGTAGGAATATACTATAACGTGTCTTACACTTAAAAGACAATACAGGCTAAATGGGGTGCATTGTTGCCACATATGCTTGCAACTTTGGCACTCCTGCAATCACTGTACCTATCTTGTGAATGATACATCACCAAATAGTGAAATATCTGTACGGCAATTGTAAGACATTTAATTTTCACTTTATCTCTCCTCTTTGTATTCTTAATGCTTTGAAATACACTTTACAGGCATAAAAATATCAAAGAAATATGGAGATATAAAGTTGGTATGGTATCACCACTGTTTTCTCTTGTCAAAATTACGTTCAACGTGGATGAAATGTTTTCAAGCAGCAAAGAATGGATGATGTGTTGCACTCCTCTTTGCTTTATTCCACCATGTTGCATTGACCTAGTGTGTTTTTGTTTCTTGCATCCTTTTTGCTTTCTTTTTTGATGGGGTTCTTACAGGCACTTTCATTTTTTTCTTTTTTTTATCCTCTAGACTACTGTTTCTGAGCAGCCAGGGTCTTAGATTTTTGTTTTAATAGCTTCGTAACACTCATTTTATTTGAGTAATTTAACACCTTCATTATTATTTTGTGCTTCTTCTTAGTTTACCAACATTTTGTCTTTTCCTAGCTTCATCCTCCATGGTTTAGGGGTACCATGCTAGCTTCTAAATCCTTAGCATGGCTTGCTTTGGAAGGAAAGTAAAGCCGGTTGTCCTGTGTCATAGATTTACGACATGTAAAAGAACCTCAAGCCCGATAAAGAAGCCTCTGAGAAAAATTACCAGTCTTTCATGCCTAATATAGAATGGCACGCTAAGAAGCACAATAGTTACAGAGCGGCCATAAATAAAAACTCAATTATTTTTTATAACTATAAATATTGACATAAAATGTTAAACAAATAATCTACATAACAGTTCAGTGTTCCATAACCATAAATGTACACACTTTCTTACAACTGATGTTAAGGTTTATTGCCTTCTATCTTGCACCTGGTTCCTGTTAGCTGAATAGATGGTTGACTTTTGTTTGTTATACATAATGAATGTAAGAAGTTACAACTTCTTTTAAAAACTGTCTCCAAACCTCCTCAACACTTGGTCGCCTTTGTAAACCCAAAAGTTTTTTGCTGACTGACTTTTCTACTGCATGGGTATAGAATTTTCTGAAAATGTTTAATTTATAAAATTATAATGCACCTTAGTTTACTCTAGCTAAGAAAAAATATACTGTTACATTCTACCCTTTAGTTTATTAGTTACTGTGTGATAAACATAGAAACAGCAAATATCAAACTTTTACTGAAAAAGTTTGAACCCTCAGAAATCTATAAAGGCTCAAAAAATTATATAATCTGATAGAGAAAACTATTCTGCATAGGATAATTTGTTCAATGTGCACATATGTAAATTATAGCAACTGAACGTTTGCACTATGTTATCAGCAGCAATTTGGTGACAGTATGAGAGTGGAAAAGGGCGAAGCTATTGGCAACATGTATATGCTAAATAGAGACAGAGATATCCCATTTACCTCTATAGTTTGGTGGATAGTATTAGTGAAACATGACCAAGTATGACAGTACAGCCCAGCATGATGTGCATCTACTTGTATTAATGGGATCATCCCTTTTATTTCTATCTCAGCTCTAGTTGATGTTACTTGATGTTTTGTTACCATGGTAAATCTTTTCCACCTGCATGGGTATAAAAGATCCTAAATGGCTGGGAGGATATTAGAATTCTAAATTTGTAGAATATGTTTCACAGAAGTTGTCTGCATCATCAACTACTGAGTCAAATGTAGTACAGACATGTGTGAAACATGTTCTATGTGTAAGTAAAACGTTAGTGAAGTATTAAGAGCTAATTTCGACTCAATATTATTAAATAAGTCATTTAAATAGTTGTTTATTTATATTAAGCTGTTTACAGAGTTCACATGTTCCAAAGATAATTAATTAACATTACTTTCTACAACTATTAACTGATACCAGACTATGATTGTACTTTATAATTAACAAACTAGTTTATGTTACACACTTTGGTTTAGTTTAATAACCACATCCATTTCTTCTTAACCCTAAATAACAACTCTCCTAAATTAATAATCTGAAATTGTATACTAATTTTGTTGTTGTTGTATTACTACTATTTTTGCCATCTTCAACCATTTATTTTGGATAAACTCTTTCCTCCAGATATCTGTGCTTTTGCATTCTAATAAAATATGGTTATCCCTGCATGTAGGTCAAATCCCTTCTTCTTTTAACCTCCAAACGCCCAGTTTAAAGCATGCAATACCTTCTCTTTGATTCGTATTATATGTACCTACTCTCCCATCATTACTTCTGAAGTCCTTATAATATTATAGAGAAGCTTTTTTCTCCACCGTTGCCTGTAGATATCTCCAACTAATTCCCAACATACCTGTACCATTTATTGTAAGTTGGTTCCTCATTTCACATAGCCAAATCTTTCAGCGAATGCACTTTTCTTATATATTTAATCTTTCAAAATGTGCCCTGTGGTACTCAGCACTCTTTCCTAATCATTCCTCAAACACTCACTTTGCCTAATTATAACATGGCTCCTTCCCCTGCAGAATTATATGGAACTCTTAAAATCATTTTACAAAACATATGTCATATGTATTGATGCAAACTTCACAATTATGTTTCTCTCTCCAGGCGTCCTTCCCACTGAAAGCCTCTACTATTTCCCAGCCCTTTAGCTCCATTTATAATTTATCTCTCAGGATTAATTCCACTTCTTCCACAGGCCATTTCCCTCTTCTCTCCTTTCCTCCTGTAAAGACATGTTACTCTTGTGCTTCTCTCTTAGAATTCTGTAACATATCTCATATCTTAACAATAACAAACTTGTGTACTATAAAACTTATTAAGTTCAAAATTTAAACACATGTTACTTGCGATGGTGATATGTCATGCTGAATTTTACGCTGGTAGAAATTCATTAAAACCTTTCCTTAGGAAATCACCAGCATTAAAAATTAAGAATACGAGCATTCAGTTAAGGAAGGTTATGCTTATACATAGAAAATGTTTTGGTAAAATTAAAGCAGAACAGCAATATTGATTTTAAGGTATTAATGTGTATATAATTTCAGGAGAAGGACACGGGTGAACGTCAAGTTACTATAAGTCTGAATCAAGCTGAGGACCGACTTTATGCTGACCATATTATTGAGGGCAAAATAATAATGCCATCTTTTGCTTACTTGGTAAGTGAATCTGTATGAATGTGGTTATGCAGCTGTTTAAAACTGTAATACATGATGTTTAATTTATTTTCAGAAATTAGTGTGGCAAACATTTTCAATTCTCAAAAACAAAGATCACACGGAAATACCTATAGTGTTTGAAAATGTTGACTTTCACCAACAACTGGAGATACCAAACAGAGGTAAGTTTGCCATCCTGAGAAGGATACAGCAAGAATAGTTTATTTTGCTCCTGTGGGACAACAATTCAAAAGTTAATTTTAATAAAATATTGATTGTACAAAAATAAGCTGGGTTGGCCTTGTAGCCGGGTCCTGGGCTTGATTCCTACCTAGAAGCTGGGAATTTTTCATTAGCCAAGATTATTCCCAATCCTCCCAGGAGTCTGAAAGTATGAATATGTATAAAACCCAAAGAAAAACCAGAAATCCAATGACAACTATATACAAGATAACACCATTTTTGATAGGCAATATGTTTCAAAGCTAAAACTTTCATAGGTTACATTCATATAACTTTCTCTACCCTCTAATGTTTATTAGTGGGTATACATATTATTCTTACAAAAGCTTATTTTATCATCTACTTCATTTTAATCAAGATAACCTTTACAGAAATAATTGCATTACATATTTCATTACAGATACAAAGGGAACAGTGATAGTCAAATGTTTTATAACTGGATGCTATACACTGGCCTTAAAATTTCATACTTTTCATGACATTGCTCAAAATTGCTGAAAATCGAGAAGAGTTTAAAAGAATTGCTAAGTATTGAACAACTTGAGCCATTAATAATGGATATCTCGGAAATGGCTGATGCCACAAAAAGAGTTATTTGAAATAAATTGAGTGTTTTAATAAGATCTACATTTTCTGTGCAGTACATTTTATCTATTGCTTATCGTTTACTAGTTATACAAGATTATATAAAGTTCCTTCCAACTGAAGAGGAATCCAAGATATACATTTTATTTATTTGTCATGTAAATATCTTGAAGATATGGTATTTTATTCAAAATCATTTGAGCCATTTTTTAGAAAATCAAAAATTTCAAAAGATATTCCATGTAAAGGGTAGTTTGGGGTGGGGGGATTTTCTTGAAATCCACATCTGCCACATCTTTGGACGGTACTGAACTTAAATACCAAGTATGGTATTTATCTAACTTTTTGTTTTTGGTTTATGCTGTTCTCTCTCTCTCTCTCACACACACACACACGCACACGCGCACGCGCGCGCGCGCGGACCTTTTTCTAAAAATGTTTCTTTTTGGGTTGAAGGGGCCTCAGAACATATATTTCCAGTGAAATCTTGACATGGAATTTTTGGGTGGAATACAATATTTCCCCTACTTACTATATGTAATAGAGAAATAAAAAGGCTGCTGGTATGACCATTGTAATTAAGATGGGGTATAAATGAAACAAAACAAAATGAGAAATGTCACAAAGTTACTTCAAAAGATTTTGTGTAGGGAAGCCTTCTACCCTTCATTGTATGCTTATTTTAAATTCCATTTTATACTTAAAACAAAATGTGTAATTACACTACACTGCATTTGTGAAAATTGCAACACCTAGAAAGAATTTCCCGAATAACTCCAAACTTGGTGGAAGTGTAGAAGAGTGTGCAAGCAATAAGTGATTAAGTTTGCAGAGAGATGGGGTACACGTAGCCGAGCAGAGCTCTCTTGTGACGGTCCGACAAGGTCAGTGTTGCGCCCAGTGTAGTCAGTGCAGAGATGTCAAACAACGTGGAAACAATAAAGTGAATGCCAGTATGCCTCCTCAATGTCAAAGGGAGCCATATCGGTATGTGAGTGAGTTTGAACGAGCAGAATGATTGGTTTCTGGGAAGCGGGTTTGTCATACTGTGACAGGGCATGCTGCTACGACAGTAATGCGTGTGTGGAAGCAGTGGATAAATGAAGGTCGTACGCAGCTAAGAGCTGGCACTGGACCATGGAACATGACCACAGCACGGGATGATTATAACGGACCATACAGCTTCATCCACAGTGCTGTATCGACATTGGAGCACTGCAACAGTGTGAACTTGTCTGCATCAACGGTTCGTCGCCGTCTGCTGCAGGTTGGACTGGTTGCATGCATGCCATTACGTTGGCTTCCATTGTCCAGAAACCACAAGCTCCTCCGACTGCAATGGACACGTGAACACCGTCACTGGGGTGCTGAGTGGCAAAATGTAGTCTTTTCAGACGAGTCCCGCTTCAATGTGTCCTAAAGTGATGGCCGCATACGTGTCCAGCGGTACCGTGGTGAGCACAACCTGGAGGACTGCATTGTTGAACGGCATAGCGTACAAACACCGGGTGTGATGGTTTGGGATGCCATTGGTTACAACAACTGATCTTGCCTCCTACGAATTGAGGGCACTTTGAATAGCAACGAGTACCTAACGGTGGTTGTAGAGCCTGAGGTAGTGCCCCTGTTTCACGCATCTCCACGGGTCACATTTCAACAGGACAATGCCCGGCCACATATTGCGAGGAATGTACAAGCAACGGGTACCATTGCTTCCCTGGCCTGCACGTTCGCCTGTGACATGTCGCCTATCGAACATGTCTGAGATATGGTTGGTCGGCACCTGGTTCGTCACGGTCCAGTATCACGGATTTGCGGGCTCGAATACAAACTGCATGGAGGGAAATCCCTCAGGAACTTATTCAGAACCTTTTTGATTCAATGCCATGGCGTATAGCAGCTCTAATTGCAGCGCATGGAGGCCACATCAAATACTGAATATTAGGGCTCAAAGGTCAAGTTTATCATTTGTTACTTGTCATGTACCTAACCTGTGGTATTAAATTCATGCATGTCATTCTTGGTGTTGCAATTTTCACAAACGGCAGTATATTTCTGTAAAGATTTATGTTGATTAACAGGAAGTAGATAGAAAAATAAACTTTTGTAAGAATAGTTTGTAGAAGCTAGACAAAAATAAATTATAATGTGTAAAAAGAGTCATGTTTTGCGAGTTTATTTAAATTTATTTATTGTGTTTAGCTGAATACAAGACACAAGTGGGATTGGTGTTCAGCCCAGGCTCATTTGCCTCTGCCACTCGTGAGAACCTATAACATTTACAGCTTTATTCTTACTTCTAATTATTAACCATATTATGATCTAATTGTTCCTTTTCACTGTCTATAACCATTTGCTTCTCACTTTATTCATAAACACTCCAACCTTCTCATAAATATTTGCGTCACTGCAATGTTTGGGTCAACCTTTGACCATTTGCCACTTGTGTGTTCCTCCCTCCACTTGTTAGTGGCTCTACATTTGTACTAGATCCTCCTGTCTCCACATAAAGGGCATTAGTTGTGTGTCCTCCACACTCCTCATCTTACACTTTCTCTTGCTTCCTGCATATTCCTCCCTTCCCCATGTTCACTTTAATATTTTATACTCTATTAAGGAAGACTTTTCTGATATTTCACTAATTTCCGTACCATCTAGCCTCTTTCTTACTTGTCTCCAAAAATGTAATTCATTATGCTTTCCTTTTCCACCAAATCTCTTCTAGACTGTTTCTAGGACCTTCTACAAACAATACACTCACCCTCTATTTTTTAAACTTTTTTCTTGAAATTCTAGATACTGTCTTACCATATTATTTTCTTCTAGGTGCAATATTCTGTTCCAATACTTGAATACTCTCTTCATAATCTTACCCATGCTTGATTCTCGGTCCATTTCTATCTGTGCTACCTGCTTGACACTTAATATTGGTGGCCTATGGACTTCATCGAGTACTTCCCACCCCATATCTCTACTCTATATATGATTTTGGCTCCACTACTGTGTTATACAGCCGTTCCAACCATTTGAATCCTATTTTACCTTTTTATTATTGCTAACAGATGTTTTCCTTTAGCTAATGCTGCTTTTTTCTGTTTTCCCATTTTCCACCACCATCTATTTTGACTCCTAAGTAATTACATTTTCTAACCACCTTATATTCTTTTTCCCTTCCTTCCCATTTCTCAGTTTACCTCCTTTCTTAAACATCACAATCTGGGTTTTTTCCTGGTTAAGTCTCAATGCCCAGTCATTGCAATATTTTTCTACTCCTTGAAGTGCTTGTTTTATTCTAATTACTATAAATGATCGCACTACCAAATCATCGGCAAAAAGCAACCCTGATATCTGTACATTGTTTATCACTGACGAGCACTTATTGTGTCTCCTATTTCTTGTAATATATCGTCTATAAATATATTAAATGATACCGGACTTAATTTGCACCCTTGTCTGAGGCCTTTCCATTGTTGAATTTCTCCCGTTACTTCCCCTTCCCCCACTCTTATACAAAAGGTGTTCTCTTTATACAATGCCTTTATTGTATTAACCATTTGATTGCTCATCTCTTTATTTATCAATTTATGTCACAGTAAATGTGGTTCAATACTATCATAAGCTTTTTCTAGGTCCACATTTCCATCTTTTCTCTTTTAAATACTTGTCTACCAATGTTTTTGTTACAAAGATGTTGTCTGATGTTCTTCTCTCACTCCTGAAACCCATTTAAAATTCTGATAATATTTTATATTTATTCGCCCATCTTTGCAGCCTACTTGTTAAAATACCTGTGAATATTTCCCCCACATTAGATAACAATAGCTGTTTGGTTTGTCCACATTCCCCTTACCTTTATGTATTGGTTGTATGATAGGTTTTTTTCCATCTCTTGGGTATATATCTGATTTCATTAAACAAGTTGAGTAACAGCTTAACTTTTATTTTTCCATACACCATTTTTTCAAAAACTCATTAGCTATAATATCTTTTCCTGTTGCTTTATTCTTTTGCATTTTTTGAACCTGTGTTATTACTTCCTCTGTATTTATTTCGCTGTCTAACATTTCTACAAAATTATTACTTACTTCTAAATTACCAGTCGTTGTTAAAGTTCCTTGTTCCCCTGCAGCCCTTCCCATTCCTCTATTTGTATGTTATGTTTGGCTGTATGTTGATCTTACTTGTATTGCCCTCCTTTATTACACTCATTACCCTATTTCCCTGCATCTTTCTCCACAGAGCTTTCTTGCATTCAAGTAAAAATTTGCAGAAATGTTTCTCTTGAATATATTCCTCTTTTGTTACATAATCTCCTATCTCCCTCCATCTAATCAACACCTATTTTGCTTGCTTTTTTCTGCTCTACACTCATCATTGTACCATCCCTCTACTTTTCTGATATCCCTCTTAATTATTTTTATATCCTCTCCCGCTTTGTACGCCATATTATTTATTAGATTAACTGCTGTTTCTATTTCTCTGCATTCTATCATGTATTTTATCCCATATTCACATATCTTCCCATATTCTAACAAGATGGTTTCTTAAGTTCTCCCTGTATTCTTCTTTCCATTCTATCTTGTAATTGTTCCTTTATTATTACCTAGTTCACCGTGTATTTCCCTCTCTAGCTGAACTTCAATTGCATTATTATTGGAAAATGAGCACTGCTTGAGCTAAAGTTATACACAGTATGTATTAGATTACTAGGCCACAAAATATTTGTATTTGTATTTATTGTGCTAAGAGTTTTACAATTTGATTGTCTACTGCACTTTGACCCTGGTCACTCTTTCAGTAAACAATCACTACAGTTTATTTACATTTTACAATTTCCCGTCAGCGCATTCTGTAGACAATCACTACAGTTTATTTACATTTTACAATTTCCCATCAATAAATTATCTTGCTTCAGTTTTTCATGTCCCATTTCCACTTATTTTTCACTTGTCACTTATTGATTACATAACTATCACACATTCACCATAGTTTTCCATTCAAAGTAAGATACACTACCTCTTACTTTTCTCTATCCACTGTCCAAAGCCATTTATTTTTTACTTTAAACAAAAACTGTCCAATGCTCCTAGCGTCCTTACACATCATTTCGATCATAAGCGTATTTCTATCCCCCTTCAACCACTTCTTATTAAAAAATTCTTTTCTCCAATTTTCTGTTCCTTGGCACTCAAATACTGTGTTTAGTGTCTTCATTAGCACCACATATCGGACATTGGTTCTGAGGAATACCCTGTCTTAACCCTCTTAGCCTCCATGCTCCGGTTCTTACCCATGCAATAGATTTTCTCTCTTCTTTATTTACTATGTCTATATATTTTTCCATACCCCATGTGTTTTTCATTGGCCTATAACAAACTAATGAGCTCTTTTCGGCAATCTCACTGAACATGATTTGTATTTCTATATCTTCCAGTCTTTTCCTCGCCTTTTTCCAAAAAAAATTTCAGGTTATTTTCTCTCCTTCTCCATATGTCTCCTAACTCATTTTTCTCCAAAATGTTCCGTAATTTACTTACCCATCCATCATTCATTAAGCTATTCTCTTGGTATTCAATACATTGTCTTAACACATTACTTTTTCCTAAATTTAAAGTTGTAAACCAAAATAATGAATATCACTCTGCCCATTGGTACTTATGTATGTATTTTTATGAGTTAAAATGGAGTAGGTCATGTCAGAAATAAGTGAATGATGTTCAAATGAGCCTGAGGTCAATTACTTCTTAAGAGTTATGAGACTTTCACCTTCTGAAAATAAGGGAAAAGAACACCTTATACAGGGAACTTGCACCAATCAAGATTTGAGCTAGGAAGTCCTGAATGAAGGTATACATACTATTCCCACTACACATATGTTAGCTAAAAATCATATGTTTAAGATATTTGCATAACAAGTAAAATGTGTATCTTGAATTTTTTGGGAATAGTCTATGAAGTGCTCTTCATTCTGAATCACTTTTGTATAATAAGTAAACTGTAAGGGATAGACAAAATCATACTACATAAATAATGTAACCTCATTATAATATATAATGTCATTAGATTTTCTGTTAGTGTGAATTTTGCAATATTTTAATTGTGCACTTTTGGAATTTTCACTCTGTTCTTTGGGCATCTCCTCAAATCTTTACGACACATAAAACAACCTCAAGCCTAATAAAGGCGTCTCTGAGAAAAATTATGGTCTTTCATATCCATTATAGAACGTACAACAGTTAAAGAGCATCCATAAATAAAACTCAATTTAATTTAATTTAACCTCAAATCTTATGTATTTGACTTGCATTGTAAGAGCAAAATTTTGCCCAAGTACGGTTTAGTAGCCTATGTATCTGTAGTATCTTATTGAAACCATTTCGGGAGAGTATCATGATTAACAGCACATGACTTTCTCTACCCACTACCACTTCACATAATCCATAATTGATATTGATGCTCATCTTTCTTGCATTCTTGGGCATGGTATCTTTCGCAGTGTTTGCTGCACAGTTCACACATGCAGTCTTCTCTTGGTCTGACAGAATTTGTGATGAACCCATGTGCTATGTATTGTGTCACAGTTCGTAGTTTGCCTGTTTCCAGTCTTCCATCATTATCATTGGTTGAGTAAAAATCAATTGATTAGTATCTGGTACACACTCTCGTCTGCCATGACATCTGCGTTCTAATGTCATGAAGAATGTGTCGTTTATTAAGACATATGCTAGCCTCAACGGTGCTGTTTTTCTAATACCAGGACTCGTTTCATATAGCAGGCTATGACTTTCTCTGTTGTTATTAGGTCATTGATTGCATGTTTGTCTGGATTATGTTGCTATTGGAGCTATAGCTGTTTTAAATAGTGTAATTGTTGTATTTATTGAAAATTGTTGAGGCTGGTGAATGTTGTACATTGCTGCTGCTCTTTGTTTAAGATGGGTCTGAAGGACATTAGTGTTGTCTGGAGAGTGGTAATACTTCTAGTGGTTTGTTGTGAAGAGCCATTGTGTTTTTGGGGTGTGCTTTCTGCCTCTACTGAAAGTCATCTTTAGTTTTTCTGGTGATTTATCGTAGGTCATTTTCCTCTGCATGTTTCACATGTTATAAAAGTGGATCATATTAGTGCCCTCTGCTATCTGAAGAGTTAAAATGTGTGGCAAATGGATGAACCATTCCTCTAAGACAGTGTGTGTAAACTGCGCAGCAAACACTGTGAAAGGTATCATGCCAAAAAAGACAAGCATCAATAATAAAGCTAGGAATAGAAAAATATACTCAGCTTCTGCACATTGTGCACATTACAATGCTCTATCTTCTATTGATGTTATGCTACTCACTATATATTTTTGACTAGAAACAATCTGAAACTAAGCAATATCTACTTGGTTACATATACAATATTGAAAACAAAATACAACCGTTCACATACTGTAAGTCAGTTTTTGTTACCCATTTGGTTCTATCACATTACAGTTCAACCTGGGAAAAGTAAACATGTAACAACCAATGCTTATTTTTCAAGTAGTATGAGGGCTGTCCCAGAAGTACCTGACCTAACAAAGGCGTAAAAACATCTTTATTTCTCTACATAGTCTCCTTTCAGGTCGATACACTTTTCCCAGCGATGTTCAATAGCTTCGTTACCCTGCTTATAGTGAGAACTGTCGAGTTCTGCAAAATAACCATCAACTTTGGAAACAGAAAATAATCAGAGGGGGCTAAGCCTGGCGAATAGGGTGCATGAGGAAGCAATTCGAACTTTAACTCATTGATTTTGGCCATGTCGATAATGGATGTGTGAACTGGTGCATTGTCTTGATGAAACAGAACTTTCTTTATCCCTAAATGCGGCTGTTTTTGCTTGATTTCATCATTCAAACGCTGCAATAAGTTTGCATAATACTCGCCATTCATTGATTTTCCTTTTTGAAGATAATGACAATTATCCCACGCGCATCCCAAAAAATTGACGCCATGACCTTGCTTGCAGATGGAACTGCTTTTTCCTTCTTTGGCGCTGATTCTCCCCTTTCAATCCACTGTTTTGACTGTTCCTTCATCTCAGGTGTGAAGTGATGGACCCATGTTTCATCCATGGTTATGAATCGACATAAAAACTCGGCTTTATTGCAGCGAAACATCGCCAAACACTCGACTGAAACATCCTCACGATGCTGCTTTTGTTCCATTGTGAGTAAACACGGCTTTCTCATGTCTAAATTTTCAGTTAGTATGCAATGTACAGCACTTTTTGAAATACCTACAATATCTGCTAGCTTGTGCACTTTCAGTCGATGGTCATCCAATACCATTTTGTGGATTTTCTTCACAACTTTTGGCATGGTCACCTCATTTGGTCGACCACTGTGATGTTCGTCTTGGCAGCTCATACGGCCTCGCTTAAACTCTGCCACCCAATATTTTACTGTTGTAAACGAAGGAGCAGACTCACCCAGAGTAAAATCTAGCTCAGCTTTAATATTAGTTGGACTAAGACCTTTTGTATGAAAGTATTGTATCACATAACGATGGCCAGTTTTATCCACATTTACAAATTTGCTGAGAGAGTTCACTATTGATGGCTGCCAAATAATTATTAAACAATGCAGCATTGTCAAACTTCAAACTTAAGCTTTATAAGGGTGGTACTTTTTACCATAGTGATTTGTTTGAAATAACCGCTATATATACGTCAAGTAGAGTACTTCTGGACTGCCCTCATATGTTTGTCTATCTCTTATAGTTTACCAGTTATACAAAATTATATGAAAGTCATTCAGAATGAAGAGGGCTTCACAGAGAATTCAGGATATATGTTTTATTTGGCATGTAAATACCTTAAACACTGGCTAATTAATGAATGCTCTGTGCTTGAGAGTGAATCAACTTTTTAAGATATTGAATGTAAATGTGAATGCCTCATGTTCATGGAAACAGTGTGGAATTTTAAGGCCAGCATATAGCATCCAGTTGTTAAACATTTGACTATCGCTGTTCCCTTTGTATCTATAATGAAATGTGTAATGTAGCTATTTCTGTAAAGGTTTATCTCAATTAAAATGAAGTAGATAGAGAAATAAGCTTTCATAAGAATAGTTTGTATACTAACTAATAAACAAAAGGGGGTAGAGAAAGTCATGTGAATATATCACATTAGATTTTTATTATCACATATGCAATGAGGTGTATAGTGACATAATTGTTTTCAGTTTTATTGGAATTATAACATTTCAGGATCACTGAAGTTGTACGTGATGGTACAGAAAGGCAGTGGAGATTTTGAAATAACTGAAAACAAGAAACTGATAGTGAGTGGAAGAATAAGAGAAGCAGAAACAGAAAATGAGAATCAAGTGTTTGGTGTTCCTGTATCGGCTGCTGGAGCTGAACTGAGTAGTGACGACGTATATGCCGAGTTTAAACTGAGGGGCTGCAACTATGGTGAGGCGTTCAGAGGAATACAGCAAGCTAAACTTGGTGACAGAGGTAAGTTATGTTATCATTATCAGTGTACAACTTATAAAAATGCATGTACATGAGTTTATCATGCTGTGTTGTAAAAATAGACTAGGCCAAAGAAAGAAATGAAATATATAATATATGCTTTCATTTTTCTTGAAAATTTACTCAAAGTTATTTCATGTGCTGGTATTCAATTTTTATTTGACATAAAACATTTACTAAAATAAATAGTTCATCTTTACTTAAGTTTCCTGGGCATTTTGTTACATCTTGTTGTTTAGAAACTACATTTAAGAATTATCAGAAATAAACAGAAACACTTAGGAAGAAGTATCTTAACTCAAAAATGAAATGTTGCATAAATACCAAGCTTGATATTCAGGTTCAGTACCTTCCAAAGGTGAGGCTTTCAAGAAACCCCCAAACTATCCTTTACATGGAATATTTTTCAAAATCTTTGATTTTCTAAAAAAGGTTCTAATAATTTTGATTAAAATGCATATATCAAAGATATTTACATGACAAATAAAATGTATACCTTGAATTTTCTGGGAATAGCCTGTAAAGTTCATCCCATTTAGAGGAAATTTTGTATAATCTTGTATAACTGGTAAATATTTAAGCAACAGATGAAAACATACCACACAAAAAATATAGATCTCTTTAAAACATACAATTTAGGAAATATCCATTATTAATGATGCAAATTGTTCCAATACTTAGTCATTGCTTTCAGGTCCTTTCGATTTTCAGTTGTTTCTTGGTATTACATGTATGGAATTTTAAGGCCAGATATTTGGCGAGGATATGTGGATTTACTTTGGTAGGCCTGAAGTTGATCCTTCCAGAATGGGTTGATGGGCCTATCCCAGAAGTATCAGCTTAATGTTGGTAGCATTGTAGTTGTTCCAGAAAGAGTTGGAAACATCCAGAATAGTCAAGTAGCTTGGGGTGACATTTTAATTGGAAGTTGTGGTGGGGATGATTAATTATAAAAATCATGGGTTGCATGATTTGCTCTCTTTATCTATGTGGCCTTAATAGTGTAAAGTGCTCTGGGCATCTGCCTCAGGGAGGGCGAGGGGGTTGTTGAAAGGATTTGTAAGTAAGAAATCTTGTGTTATTAAAATAGTCAAAATTGAAATAACTTCTTTTTTTTGTGTTTCTCTATAATCATCCTGGTAATCCTCTGACTTGAAATCTGTAGTTTTGCATGCCAAGTGACTATACGTCCCTGCCAATTGCCAGGGTTCAGTAAAGTTGTTTAATTAATCTAAGCATTTGACTATCACTGTTCCCTTTGTATCATAACAATGTGTAATGTAGCTATTTCTGCAAAGATTTGTTTGGATTAAAATGAAGTAGACAGAAAAAAAAGCTTCAGTAAGACTAGTCTATATACCCACTAATAAATGATAGAGGGTAGAGAAACTCATGTGAGTGTTTCACATCAGAGTTTTAGAAAAAGGTCTGTGTGCGTGCGAGAGACTCAAAAAGTCAGATAACACCAAACTTGGTATTTAAGTACAGTGCCTTCCAAAGGTGTCACATGAAGATTTTCAGGAAAATCTGTCCACCACAAACTATCCTTTACTTGGAGAATTTTTTGGAATTTTTGTTTAAAATGGCTCTAACAATTTTGTTTAAAACACCATATATTAAAGATATTTACATGACAAATAAAATGCATATCTTGAATTTTCTGAGAATAGCCTTTGAAGTCCTCTTCATTTGGAAGGAATTTTGTATAATGTTGTATAAGTGGTAAACATTAAGGTATAGATGAAAAGGTACTACACAAGAAATGTAGATCTCTTTAAAACACACAATTTATTTCAAATGAGTTTTTTTGTGGCACCCAAAATTTCTGAGATATCCATTATTAATGGTTCAAAATATAGAGTCCAGTTGTTAAACATTTGACTATTGCTGTTCCCTTTGTATCTATAACAAAATGTGTAATGTAGCGTTACTGTAAAGGTTTATTTGGAATAAATGTAGTAGATAAGCTTGAGTAAAAATAATTTGTATACCCAATAATAAACGATAGAGGGTAGAGAAAGGAATGAATGCATTACATCAGATCATTTTTTATTTGGCTTATTTGTATGCTGAAATTAAAAATTAAATTGAGTTTAGTTTTAATTATGGATGTTGCTTAACTGCTGTGGTCCTTAGCATCCCATTCTATATTGGTAATATTGCTCAGTAGCCTCTATCAGGCTTGAGATTCTTTTATGTGCCATAAATCTACGACACGGGACCACCAGCTTTACTTCACTTTCAAAGGAAGCCATGCTAAGGATTTTTATGCCTGAAAAAATCCATTGCCCTCTGCCGGGTTTACACCTGTGACCTCAGGAACTAGAGGCTAGCATGGTAAGCACTACACTGCGGAGGATGACATGTATATGCAAGTTGGCTCACACTTTTGTAGGAGCAATGATATTCATCATTTCACATTTGCTTCCCTTTTGTGAATTGAATACATACTCCTGGATATCTAACCTGGATGTAAATCTGAACACTTAATTAATTGTTGTTTCACACAAGCTGTGTGTAGGACAAGGTTGGAAAGGTAGAAAACTTGAATGCCATAGCCAGGATTTGAATCAAGGATCTTGCGGTTTCTATCCATGGCAACATGCTGCACAACATTTAATTCCCCAACTGACTCGCATTGTTCCTGGTAAACCACAAGGATATCTCAAATTCATATGAGATGACATGGCCCAATGGCAACTTAACAGTGTCATAAGTACTCAGTGCTGGGCTTCATAGGTTAGAGCACAGTGCGGAATCTGGAAGATCCTTGCTTTAAATCCCAGATATGACATTGAATTTTTCAGTCTGATTCTAGTTTTCCAACTTTGTGTTACACATGGCATGTGTGAAACAGCAATTAATTACCATTGACTGACCTAATAGTTGGTTAAACTATGAAGCCCTCGACTTAAGAATATTTATTTATCAACAATTACATTAATTTCTTGCAATTGAGACTGGCAAACTTTTCTACAGGCCCAGCATGCTGTGGCTTCCATGTCATCTGCACGTATTTAGGCCCTAATTTGACTCCCTCCATCTTTTTCTCATTTTACTTTTCTAATCCATTTACTCCTTACTCTTCCTAAATATCACCCATGTTCGTACTTCTTTCCCATTCTCTAACTGCCAACATTTTTATTGCCACTCTAATATTTACCAGTTTATCCCATTTTTCATTCAAATATCCTGTCCACTTGTTTCTTTACACTGCATCAAACAAACATACTGTTCCTAAAACCTTTGGTATACAATATGAGACGGTAATTTGTATCACAAATTACTCAGATGTGGTTAACGATAATAATATGAATATGTAATTTTATGTAAATAATTGATTTCAGAGGTTTAATAATTGTAATTATTAATGGTAAATAATAATATTCGGCTCTACTGAAACTGTTAACAATAACAATACTGCAATGAAGGGTTTGAGTTGTTTATCGTTACCGGGAACCAGGAAGTTACGTAATGTTTCGCGCCTTTTCAGTAAAAAAAGCTTCCAGAATGTTCTATAAAAGTAATATGTATTAGTGGTTTTCATTGGATAGTAAAATAGATGCTAATGTTGGCGCGTTTTATTAGCCAATGGTAATTCATTTATAATCTTTAGGTGTATCTTGGGGCAAGCCTATAAATAGCCATGCTCGAAGTCAAGCGTCCCCCCAGTTCGGCAAGATTCACGAAGCATTACACATCGTCTCCCGCTCAGTTCATCAAATTTTCGTATACAATACGTGACTACATGTCGCCTATCGGTCCTTCAGTTCGTCAAATTACACGCAGTGAAAATCATTAAAGATCTAAAATATTACAAAGTCACTTATATACAAAAATTGAAGTACGTGAGTTAAAAGTGAGAAGTTATGATAAACAGTTTCAGTATGGCGATCATCTAGATAAATCTGTGAAAGTGTTAGTGCACGTGTTCGACAATAAAACATTATAAAACACATTTCATCACTAGTAATTTTTTTGATAAAAGATTCCTTTTCCGCTTCACACCCTGCAAGAATTAAATGCCTACCTAAATAGCTGGCCGGAGGACAATATACATAACCTTAAAACTAATTCATATAGATTGCTACGCCAGAAGGAGTTAACAAATGACCAACGAATGACGTCACACAAGATGGTTCCACGCGTGAGGTAAACGACATTACGTGAGAAACATTATCCACCACGTGGTGCTACAAATATACAATTTGTGCTATAACTACTCGCAAATTGGCGCATCAACGTGGGGCGACAACTAGGAAAGGAAGGCTAGACGACTAGGAAAGGAACAAGAATAATCAGGAAGAGGCGAAAGCAGCAGTGAAACGACCTACAAGACGCAGATTCCGAGACAGAAGGGTAATTCAGCTACAAGAAAACATCGAAACGACGTAGATTCATCACGATACAACGCAGAAGCGACATACAAACCTAGGAGAATGGGGCAGAACGCTGGACATCAAAACTGCAGCATCAGACAGCATCACAAAGTCAGGTGATTGTATTTTTTTTTTAGAAAACAAAAACAATGGCCACTAATAACATAGAAAAAACAATGATGAAGGGGGATAGTGTAACAGTTAGCTGTAATTCCATACAGGTGACAGAAAATAGCTTAAACAATGTAGTAGTTGAGGGAGGAAATATTGGTAAACAAAGTCAGAATAGAACAGGAGGAAATGTTAGTGCAGAAAATAAGAATAGAATAGCAGGAAATATTACTATTGATGCTGGTATGATGAAGGAAATGAGGGAAATGCTGAAGAACATGCAAAAGAGTTATAGGGAAACGAGGGAATATCTTAGTAAGAAATTAGATCAAGAAAGGGAAGATATGCAAAAGAGTTTTGAGAAATTAGGGGAAGCTATGGACAGGAATCATAGGGAATTAAGGGAAGATATTATTAAGAGTGTAGAACAAAAAGTAGATCAGAGTTTTAAGGAATTGAGAGAAGATATAAAAAAAGATCATAGGAAATCAATTGAAGATATTGGTAGGAGTAATGAGATATTAGAGCAAAAAGTAGATCAAAGCAGTGAAGAAATTGAGAAGAAAGTTACGAAGCTAGATAGTAGTAGGCCAGAAATGAAAGATGAAAATGAAGAAGTAATAGCAAGTGAGATAGGAGAAATTTCAAAGAAAATGCTAAACATGAGCAAGGAAATAGATAACAAAGAAAATGAGGTTAGCACTAAAAGTGAGGTTAATGTAGAAGGCGCAGAGTTAGGAAGTCAAATGAGTAATATTTCAAGTGAGCTAAGAGAGATAAAAGAGGTTAGGAATGTAGATGTAAATCAGGCGCAGATTAATTTCAGAGGGGAAATATCAGAAATACAGAATGAAACAGTAACGCAAAGAAATAAATTGTATCAAGATGTTCAAATTGAAAACTCCAGTCCAGTACAGAGTAGTACAAATTTGTCAGAGTATTTTCAAAGTAAAGAGATGGTAGAAGAATTGAAAATGAAAGTTGTTAAAAGATGTGTAATTCAAGAAACTGTAGATTGTTTTCAAATGTTATCAGGAGATGAAATTTCATATGAATACAAGAGGTTATTCATGAACAAAAATTTGAAGGTTAGGTTACGGCTACGAGTAATGTTTAGCCACACACAATTTGATCCAGGAGGGTAAATAGCAATGAGACGTAAAGTAAATGCTGGATAGTTGAAGACGACTTGCATAGAAATGTATTGGAACGTAAGAGGGTTAACTATTTATATATGTCATTTGAAAAGAGAAATAAGTTATAAAAAAAAAAAAAAAAATAGAGAAATGTTTATTTAAAAAAAAAAAAAAAAAATATATAAATAAATTTTTAGTAACTGTAACAACATTTGAAAATTAAGAATGCAAAGATTGAAACTTAAGATGATATTAAATTAAAAGTACGTAAATACAATTCCAAGAATTAAAAATTAAAAATGCAAAGATTGAAATTTAATATTATATTAAAGTAAAGTACATAAATACTATTCCAAGAGTATTTTTTAAGATAAAAAAAAAAATGGTAAACATAATTAAAACCAATATTTATGTAGTAAATAGAACATGTGAAACAATGCCTAGATTTAAGAGATGTAAATATTTGTGTTGAGGGTGAATATTTTGGTACATATGTATAATAATTACAAAAATCTTAAATGTATAAATTTTGTCAACAGCTTAAAGTAAACAATTTGGTACTAGTAGTTAAATAATTTAGGGTAAAATATTTGCTATAAAACAAAATTTTGTGTCAGATTAATATCTAAATTAATTAAACCAAAGCCAGTAAGTAGTGGCGAGATAAAAAATATGTCGTGTGCTAAATGCGTGTGAAGTGTAAAGTGAAAGTGATAGCGTGTGTTACAAGATTTAGGAGACTAAAAACAAAATTATAAAATTTCCAAACAGGTTATAAATATTTATAATTATGTTTCTAGTGGGGCATATGAGACGGTAATTTGTATCACAAATTACTCAGATGTGGTTAACGATAATAATATGAATATGTAATTTTATGTAAATAATTGATTTCAGAGGTTTAATAATTGTAATTATTAATGGTAAATAATAATATTCGGCTCTACTGAAACTGTTAACAATAACAATACTGCAATGAAGGGTTTGAGTTGTTTATCGTTACCGGGAACCAGGAAGTTACGTAATGTTTCGCGCCTTTTCAGTAAAAAAAGCTTCCAGAATGTTCTATAAAAGTAATATGTATTAGTGGTTTTCATTGGATAGTAAAATAGACGCTAATGTTGGCGCGTTTTATTAGCCAATGGTAATTCATTTATAATCTTTAGGTGTATCTTGGGGCAAGCCTATAAATAGCCATGCTCGAAGTCAAGCGTCCCCCCAGTTCGGCAAGATTCACGAAGCATTACACATCGTCTCCCGCTCAGTTCATCAAATTTTCGTATACAATACGTGACTACATGTCGCCTATCGGTCCTTCAGTTCGTCAAATTACACGCAGTGAAAATCATTAAAGATCTAAAATATTACAAAGTCACTTATATACAAAAATTGAAGTACGTGAGTTAAAAGTGAGAAGTTATGATAAACAGTTTCAGTATGGCGATCATCTAGATAAATCTGTGAAAGTGTTAGTGCACGTGTTCGACAATAAAACATTATAAAACACATTTCATCACTAGTAATTTTTTTGATAAAAGATTCCTTTTCCGCTTCACACCCTGCAAGAATTAAATGCCTACCTAAATAGCTGGCCGGAGGACAATATACATAACCTTAAAACTAATTCATATAGATTGCTACGCCAGAAGGAGTTAACAAATGACCAACGAATGACGTCACACAAGATGGTTCCACGCGTGAGGTAAACGACATTACGTGAGAAACATTATCCACCACGTGGTGCTACAAATATACAATACAACATTAAAACTACTTCAAATACCCCTGATAAATCCCTCTCTTCCTTGCTTGTCGTAACTATCAACATACTTCTCTCTTTTTTTATTATCTTGTACAACCTCAGAGAACTTTTATTCTCAAAACTTCACCACATCTCTTCCAAAAAACGATTGAATTATTTTCATCCCACTGCCATACCAATCTCTTCCAAAGCTTCTTTCAATTTCTGCATCCAATTATTGTGACCTGATGCATCTTGATACGTCATGTATGTTTTAATCATATCACCATCATCTAATTTCAGATTCCTGTACCAGTATCTCAAAACTCTATCCATCACTATTCCTTTTCTTCCTGTTCTACTTAGTTATGCCAATGGTGATGATTGTTTCTTTACAAAACATCCTATGTATTGCATCAATTTTATTTGCAGTTTCTGATAAACTCCAAATTTCCACTCTACATAATTGATTCTACCACTGCTTCATACAGCCTTTCCAACCAATTTACAGGCATTTCTGGTATCTTCTGTAGACATACTCTCACTCCTCTCATAGCTAGTTTTCCTTTGCCATTACCTTCCTCCCATCCCCTATTTCTAGTCCTTCTCTATTCAGATACTATTTTTTTACCTTTCCTTAATTTACTTTTTTAAATACCATTATTTTAGACTTCTTGATGTTGATTCTTATGCCCCACTCTCTGCAAAAAATTGCTAACTTCATTAATTGCTTTCTGTAATCCCACAACTGTTATCACATCTGCTTTCTAAAATGTCATTGATAAATAAATTAAATAGTATAGAACTCAACTTACACCCCTGTCGTAGCCCTAGCTTTTGATCAACTACGTTGTTATTCCATCTGATACAGAACTTCACCCCTTTATATATATTTTTTGTTGAGATCTCCTTGTGGTTTACCGAGAAAAAGCAAGTCGGTTGAGGACTTTAATGTCATTCCGGCCCATTGCTATGGTAGCTGGTTAGAGCAACTGGACAGAAACCAGAGGATCCTTGGTTTGAATTCTGGCTATGGCATTGGTTTTTCAGTCTGATTCTACCTTTCCAATGTTACATTAATTTTGCTACACTTTACCTTTAACACTTATACAGTATCACTGTTCAGTGGTACCACCAGTCTGCTTATAACACCTCTAAACCACTTTGATAAAACTTAACTTTTCAGAATTCTACTTACTCATAGTTTTCTGCAGTGTTTTACTTAACATACATTTTTTTATGACAAAGACTTACTTGATTGTTTACAGGTTCATCAGGAAAGATCATGTGGTGTGACAACTGGGTTACGTTTGGAGAAGCTTTGTTACAGTTGATCTGCCTGCAGGTTGCTGAACGCAATCAAAACATTATAATGCCATCTGCTATCAGGAAGGTTACCATTAATCCTCTGAAACACAAGTCAAAAGGAGAAGGTAAGCAATATCAAATTCCACAATTCTTCATTGTGTATTGTCTTTTATTATGTATATTCTAGTAGGGGGGAAAAATACTTCTGACAGAATTGTATTCCACCCAAAAATTTGATATGGAGATTTTACCAGAATCAAAAACCCACATTTTTAGAAAAATGTCTGTGTTGTGTATTTGTGAACATCAGAACGCAAAAACAAAATGTTGGGTAAATACTATATTTAAGTTCAGCATCTCGAAAGATATAACACAATTTTCAAGAAAATCTCTCCAGCTCCAAACTATCCTTTGTATAGAATTTTTATTTGGCTGTAATGATTTTGATTAAAATACATGTATTTTAAGATATTTGCATGATAAATAAAATGTATATGTTGAATTATCTGGGAATATCTTATGAAGTTCTCTTTATTCTGAATGACTTTTGTATAATTGGCAAACCATGAGAGATAGACAAAATCTTACTACACAAAAAAATTAAATTTTTTTAACATGCACATTTTATGTTATACAAGTATGTCACAGGCTTTGCTGAAACCTATCTTTTGGCGAAGATCCTAGGCAGGTCATGAAAGGCTGAAAAAATGCAAAAGTAAACGTTTTGCCATCATTCGGTATGAACATTTAACAATTTGACAATCCTTGTAAAATGTATTTATAATCGGAACTAATAAATGAAATGAAATGAAATGAAATGAAAGAACGATGCTTGTTAGGTATATAGTGTTACCCTAACCTAACATTTTGCTGTCTGCCAGGTTTTAGAGAAGATGTATAGAGTGAAATTACAGCATATACCGACTTTTCATGATCTGCCTAGAATCTTTGTGATGTGACAGATTTTTGGTAAAAGCCTACAATAGATTATATAGGTCCACAATATATAATATATCAGATATATACACTGCTGGCCAAAAGTTTCCGGATACTCAGGGTACCTAGTAAGTGTAATATAGAGATAACTTAGGAACTTATAGGATAGTAAACATAAAGAAGCAAAACTCTTCATATATTCTATTGTCTTATTAAAGTTTAATGTGATAATTATAAACATTAATTTCATTTCATTTTGTTCCAATGGTTTATTTATTCTAAGAAATAAATGACCAAGTTTTGCATTTCTTTCTGGCATGAGCCATTTCCGAGATAAGCATTATTATTTGTTTGAATTGTTTAATATTCTGTAATTTGTTAAAGGTGCTGTCGCTATTTTGTTATATTTTTGTTCTGTAATTGTAACACTTAAAAGACAAAGGTATGCATAGCCAGAAATATGCTTTTGGAGTGTGCCTAGACCCACTGGGTGTTCTACCCCACCTGTGGATTAGGATGGGGTAGGCCCAGGTTACATAATTGTTTATACAACATGTCTGGATGATGACGGGGCAGGTAGAACCACCTGGTGTTGGACCTGTTTTTCTAAATTTTCAAAATGTATGGCTACACTTGCTTTTTTAACTAACATTGCATTTTAACCAGTGATTTTTGGGTTGCTTGTACTTAAATGGAATAAATAACAATTCAAGCTAAACAGTTACTTTCACTGGGTTTCTGGAAACTTTTGACCAGCATGATATATATATATTTCTTTTCTTTCTTTGTGTGAGTGTGTGTACTTGTGTGCGTGCGTGCGTGCGTGCAGTATTTCAAATCTTCTGTTCAGGTGATTACTGAATTCTGTTGATGATTCAATGTTCTTTAAATCTTCAATTTCATTATCAGATTGGAGGCTGTCACCTTCATTTGTCTTTAGTAATACAGTTGTTACAAAAGAGAAATAAAACAGTATGCTGAAGGTTTTATTCTCTGGATAGTTTAGTCAGAATAATAACATTGCACTGGTATAATGAATGACAAACAGCTGTGTATTTGATTTATCATTACTTATTTAATGTTTTAATTATTTACTAAACAGTTAAACTTATTTTCAAGATAGGTTCACTCATATTTCATTGCTCAAGAATAAATAAATATAAATATTATACTTATACATGTGAATAAACTTGCAACAGTGATGGAAGCAATGTATTCCCGAGAAGTTAACATGGCTCGCTGTGGATATCTGGAAATGCAGCACATAGAAATGACGCCTCTTGATGATGCATTAGTGCAGCAACCAAGTATGAAAATGGAGACCATGAAGTTCATGTCACACTGCAATCCACCAGTGCAGGTAAGTGAGTGTAGCTTTTCAAAATAAATTATTTATCAAATACTGCACTTTTTGTTTGTAATACACTTGAAGCTGAAGGGACCAAGAAAAAAATCAAATTATTTAAGATTTTGGATTATAAAAGTTTGATTTTTTAAAATATTTTTAATTAAAACAGGTCTAAATTAAATAAAATTATAGGAAGGGCAACATTACAGTGTGTACTTACAGTTTTGTGATGTTAAAACTCAGGTTCAGTTCAGATTCAAAGTTTTTTAAAGAAACTTGATATTAATTAATTTTGAAGATTTAGAAGTTAGTAACAGTGATGTGTCATAATTTAAAATAGAGAGATTTGAAGGTTGTTACACTACATCACTAAAATGTTCTTACTTGAACAGTTGAACACTTGAACACTCAACAGTTGAAAACATGCTGATGATGGGAGCAAACCGTCTCCCGAAACGCATTCAAGTAAGAACATTTTAGTGATGTAGTGTAACAACCTTCAACTCTCTTTATTTTAAACTTGATATCTTTGTTTGTTTTTAGCATTTAACCTTTGATTCACACAAAACACTTCTAGTTTATTGAGTGATTGGAACATTGTTTCACTCACATTTTGTTGTCCCTCAACATAACACCTTAATTGTTGTAAGTGATCCATGGCCTCAGCAATTGTAGGAATTGTTTTCACGGATTGTTCTGGTTCTTCATCTGAAGTTAGGGCTGCAGTTTGCGTGTTCAACGTTGCCCAAAATGTCTGCATTGGATCAGTTCACTTCTTAAACACACACTGATGATTTTGATGTAACTGTGTGCACTGTTTAAAAATGCTCACTTTACTGCACAGGAAGTTATTTGCTGCAAACGTAGCAGGTAGACAGAATGACCGCAGGTAGACAATGGATTGGGTGCAGTGTTCATAATGACAAGTGCCTTGTAAGAGGCTAGGGGCTGGCAACAATTTCCTAGAATTGCACAAAGAAGCTTAAATAACCAACATTCCTTATGAAAGGGGATATATTATACACATATAAGAATTGTACAGTAATAATATAATTCACTAACATGTTAAAATATTCAACATTTAACATATGTACAGAGCTGATTGTAAGAAACGGGCAAGCTAGCAAAATTCTAGGAAAAGCATAATCCTAAGTAGAGCGTACCTTTCACCAAGCCAACAGGCAGGGAGCTGGTAACGGTACGGAGAAATAGAAAGAGACAGATAGAGAAAAGAAAGAGACGAAGATATTGAACCGGCTCCACGATGCACCAGGTGACGCTTAAGCGCACGGACTTGAAGAAACACATTCTCATACATGTTAAGGTAATGCAGTCTGAGGACCAATAGGAAATGTTCTTACATTTTAAATGCAGAGGTGAGCGTCACTAGGCTCCCATATATAAGGGCAGACAAGGCCTCAGAGCCCACTCTCTCTCTCTCTCTCTCCTGATCTTCTAGAATTGTTGATGGCATGAGGTGCTACAGATGCACGTGTGTGCACAAGGGTGGGAGTGCGTGTGCAGATAGCTAATAGGTAGGAAAAGTTAGGAATGGAATATGCAACAACCAACGAGCATCTATAGCCAAGGAAGAAGAACACTGCAACAGGCAACAACAACCCAAGGATCAAAGATTTCGCGCTACAAACAGCGCACAGCACCATTTCCCGCTACATTTACCAGCAGGAGAGGGAATTACAATATGATGCATTTCGTGGAATTTAGCAAGGGAAGGAAATGGGACCACAGTACGGCACATTTCCTGGAATTTATCCAGCAAGTTTGACTAACTTATAATTTTTTCAGTCATTCTCGTTGAATATTATATTGAATTATCAAAAGAAATATCGATTTACAGAAGGCTTTTTAACATTGCTTGGTATAGGAATGTCAAGGGACCATGCTAAAAGCTCGAATTATCCACAATTTCGAATTAATCAAGTTTGACTGTACATGTAAGAAATTGTAAAAAGCTTATATATTAACTTCAATATTGATAGAAGAGATTACAAGACTTGTGGAAATTGAATTAAACTAAGCAGTATCATAATTGTACACATAACATTACAGTTCCAATA